>JAOQMS010000007.1:4151571-4181139 GCA_027563885.1 Erythroxylum longipes
AAATGAGGAAGAGTTTGATTTTAAAAATATTGTGGTTTACAATTAATGTTTTATTATTCAAATTAATGTGATGCCATATGGAGTAACTGTAGTGATCGCACGTAGCGCTCCCTTATCATAAGATATGTACTGGAATGACCTACGGGCGTCCCGGTGCGTACCCTACGGTAAGGGGGTGTTACATGCATAATCCTAATTAGATTATGGGAATTGTAACCTCTCGATTCACAATTTATCCAAAAGCTAAATTAGATCTTAAGTTGTCCAAAAGACTACCGAAGACCTATATCAGATCTCTTTCTACACAAATTTTCAGGTTCGATTCAATTCTTGATCTATTAAATTACCTAATTTTTGTTAGCCCAATTTAATGATTTTTTAATCGGTTCGCCCTCTTAGTTTTTTACCGAATTATTCAATTACAGAATTGAAATCACAAGAAATCCAATAAAAATGCAGCAATTAAATTTCATTAATATCAACGACAAAATATCCCAAAGGTGAGTTTAGGCAAATCCTCAACATTCAACAAATTTATCATCTATGGCTATCTCAAATTCTATACAATCATAAAAATTGAAATTGACCCAAAAATAGACTTGGAATGGATGATGGAGGCAGCAACAATGGGAAACCTCCTATTGTGGGAAGTACTTCGCGTAGGGTTCTTCTCCACGTCTCTCTTCCTTCATTTCTACCTCAATCTCTCGATAAAATCTTCAGGGTTTTGGGATTGTGGCTGATGAAAAAGCTCCCCTCTCTTGTGTACTTCATGTTCTTTAAAAACCTTTTTGGTCTTGAGCAGCCCGAGGGTTTTTTTGGAGTCAAAACGGTCTGAAAAATCCCTCAAAACTTGACATTTTCTCCTGTTTACGCGTCTGGCCGACGCAGGCCACAATCATGAGCTATGACAAGGTCTTCTATCACGATCGTGTCCTTTATGCCACGATCATGGGCTGGCTCCCATGTTTTTTTCACTATCATGGCCTATTGTGCCATGATTGTAGGCTGTTGTTTCGGCCCAAAAGTCTCCGAAACTTCTCTGTTCTTCGTTGTTGACCCAAAAATACTAACAAACACATCAAGGTTCCTCAAAAACATAATATTTAAGCTCAAAGACTTGTACTAACCCATAAAATACTTAAAACACAAATAATTAACAAACTAACACAATTCTAACCTAAACACATAGTAAATGATTGAATTAATAGATAAACACATATCAAACTATACCCTAAAATATGATGAAATTTACACTTATCACTTCTGAAATTTGAAACCATTATCTAAGATTATATTCTTATAGATGACACAAGATAGGAATTTAATATAAATAATAAGTAGGTAAAGGGATATAAAATCCCCTGACCTAATACCTCGAGTAACTCTAAAAATATTGAGGCTTTACGATTGATGAGAACACTAAATGAAGTGATTGGAATGCTTTGGTTTAGCCAGTAGATGAAAAGAGTTGGAAAGCTAAGTGCTTCAAGAGAATGGAGAATAAAGTCCTAATCCACCATATCAAAGGCATTGTGAAAATCAATATTTAAGGCACAATTGATACCTAAACCTTCTACGTAATATTTTTTGAAATATTTGTAGACAGACATTAGGTTTTCCTTAATAATTCTTCCTTCGATGGAGTAGCTTACAAGTGATTTACAAAGGAAGGCAAAATGTGTTTGATTCTTAAGGATAAAAATCGTAGAAATTATCTTATAAACAACATATTAGCCCTATAATCTTTCAATAAAGAGGGAGGAACCAAAAATAAATGATTTTTATCCCAATCTAACTATAACCTTGAGCTGGAGAAAAGCTTCAAAATTGCACCACAAATACGAGATTTAATGTAATCCTAAAATTTATAATAAAAAATGCATTGAATGCATTAGAACCTAGGGCCTTATTAAGATTGAATACAAACTTTATAATATCATCCAAGGTTAAAGGCCTAGTGAGAAATTCAGATTGTTTCTTTGTCAAAAGCCTAAGAATAATGGAGCTAATAGAAAAGATAATGGAAGCAAATATAGTTGGAGATCATAAAATGCTTTGTAATGTACATTAGTATGGAAAAGAAGGTCCTTATACCTAGTGAAGACCATCTATTCATCATTTCTTAAGTATGAGACTCTATTGTAATTCCTTTTAGCTAGAAGAGATTTATGAAAGAATTTAGCGTTACATTCCCTTTCTTTAAGCCATAGAACCTTATAAGTTACCAATGATGTATGAGCTTCTAAAGCCTTATAGTGATCAGAAAAGGTTAGATTTTCCTTAAGTTTCATAGATAAATCAGTAGGACAATCATAAAGATCCCTCTACATTTGAATAAGTCTCCCTAGCCGATTCAAATTCCATTTTAGGGAGTTTGCACTTTCAACTTTAACTTCTTAATCTCTTTCTTGATTCTCATAAGTTTCCTATTGAATTTTTAGGATGTATAGCCTTTACATCTAAGCTTAAGCCTTCATTTAATGCCTTATGGAAACTATTAACATTACACAAAAAGTTAAAGAATCAGAATGGAGAAGATCTTCTATGAGCCCCAAAGATATCTAAGTTCTCTATTAGAGGTTGGTTGGAATTTAGAGAGTTATTAAAGTGAACACTACTCCACTAAGACTTCAAAATCCATTTATAATTAATCAATGCATTGTCTAATTTCTTCGTCATAAACCAAATATCTTTTTTCCTATTATACCATGTAAAAAACAACCATTAGATTAGGTCTATTACCGCTAGGTTTATGAGATAAGATCTCAGCTCCTTATATGGTTATTGTTGCATCTAGCTTCTTTATATCTAATGAAAATATAGTGCTATTAAAATCACATAAAAGGATCCATGGTTTTGTGATATACCCCATGAACACTATATGCTCATTCCATAAGGATGTTCCTTAAAAATAAAAGTTTAAAGCTTATATAAATATGAACTAGGGTTTCCCTATGCCCAGGATGTCCACTAGTATATGAATACATTAAGAGGAAGACAATTATCAAGTGACGTTGATACTATTGGGATCAAAAGACACTACTATTCTTTAAAGATGATGCTTGTCATGATTAGTTATAAGTTTCTACTTCTTCTTTAACAACCATATATTAACACATTTATCATTTTTCAGCTTAGTCTCTAAAATGCCAAACAAGATTTGTTTTTATTTAATTAATATAATTTGAAACTATTTTATGTTTTTTGGGGCTATTAAGCCCCTTTATATTCTAAGAAAAGGTACGTATTAGTTAATTAAAGGAGTTGACAAGCTTACTCATGTATTTCTTACTCAACTTTCTTTTTCTAATAGTTTTGAAGCCTTTTAAGACCCCATAATTTGTATCTTTTTGCTTAACATTCTTCCCTTTAATTAATTCATCACTTTCTTTATCAGATTATAAGCCAACATTTTCTAAAATAAAATTAGTAGAAGGTTGTTGAATTTCACTCATCATAGTTAGTGTCGCAATTGGAGATGTAAAAGCTTATAGTAGATTAGAGATATAAGGAGTAGCATTCTGTATAGGTACCAAAATCTTATTGATAACTTTAGGAGAAATAACAAGCTAAGGAATAATTGAAACTTCAATAGTAGGAGCCTTAAAAGTCAATTCCTACTGTACTAATACTCATCATAAATAGAATCCACAACTGAAGCAACTAATAAGACCTAAGTAAGAACAAATTGGATCTCTAAACTCATCAACTCGTTAAAGTCACCCTTTTTAAAACCTTCTACTAATAGACATCCAAGCTTTCCCTTGTTGTAAAAATAAAGGTTTCCATTGAATAAGATACTCTAATAGTGTCCTCCAATAAGTAATCTTCCTTCCTAACCTTAGTAAAGGAATCTCCTACAAAAGGACCTAGTTCACCTATAAAGGATTAGGCCTTTAATAAACCAATACTTAAGAGGAATTTTATAAAAATTAACCCATAAAGGCATTTTCTTCTGTTTAATATCCTCAAGTTTAATCGTAGGTTTTTGCATATTGCAACAAAGTGGCATAATATTATAATGACAGGGTCTAACTTTTATAACTTCCTAATCTTTATCTTTGGTAGCAAATTTGAATATATATATATATGGCATTTACTTATTGGCACTTACAAAAGACATCTACCCTTTTATTAGCCTATGGCTTGATTACCAGAATGTTGGTCTCTTTCCTTAAAAGAACTTGACCACTATTGTTGCCTATGTGCTAGCTCCTTGAGAACATCTAAAGAGGGAGATACAAATAGGATACTAGCCCTTGCCTTAAGGGGAAAGTAACAGAGGGAGGATTTTAAAAACTCCTCAAGTATAAATTTCCAATTAAGAGTTAGCTTAAAGGGCAACTGTGGTTGAATCTTAGAGGCTAGAACCTAAACAACTTAGGAAATGGTGTTTAAGGAGGAAGGAGGAGACTTGCAGAGAAAAGCTCAAGAATGACTATAAGAGGAAGAGGATTAGAGAGCAAAGGAGAAAGGTCACTAGGGTAGGGAGGAGGGGCTTGGACTAGAGATAAGGAACTTATGTCTTTGAGCTAAAGAAGGAAAAAAATTTAGACACTAATAAGAGAAAATTTTAAAAATAGTGTTAGGAATGGTAAAGATAAAAGGCCAAAAAAAAAAGAAAATTCCCTAAAATGCCCTTAAAAAATAATAGGAAAGACTAGGAGCAAGGAACATAAAGGTGAGTAGGTGCTAAACTAGCATGGAACAAGCAAAGAGAAGCAAAGCCTTTATAACAGTATAAAGCTATAAAAGCAATGTAGACACTAGGAACAAAAAGAGAGGAGAAGTAGTAGAGAAAAGCAAGGAGTAATAATAATTAAAACAATAGGGATATGGAAAGGAAGTAAAAATAAGATAAGAAATACAAAGATTAGGAACACAAATAAAACTAGGGATTTGTAAATAGGAGGCAACTATAGAGAAAGGAGTAGGAAAACCAAAACACTATAGGAGAAGACTTAAGGAGGTTATTTTGACAATTGATCCCTTCCTAACTCTTACTCTTAAAGGCTTTAGAATCATATTATTATATATTTTTTGTATGTATAACCAAAGGTAATAATATGTCCTCAAATTTAGAGCTTAGGAAAGGTTTAGGCCTTGTATTCTTATACTCAATAAGTTAGTTAAGATTTGTCCTTATATAGAAAGGTCACCTACTACTCTTCCTACTCACCTCCTCTACCTCCCACTAAAGATCAACTTGCCTTAGAATTGAGTTACATAAATTTTAGGATTGTAGGTCTATATCTCATCATTTCAATAGATTTGTTCATCTAAAATCATACAGAGTATGTCAAATAGTTTAAATTGATTAAATACTTCATCAATCAAGGTTGGGAGTGTATTCTATATAAGAAATGTAGGGTATCTCCACTAAAGGTTTTTTATTTTATTGCAATATAAGGGATGATATAAGAGTCATTGAAAGAGTACTTATATCTTGAGTCAATGATATTGAGATTATACTCACTTTGTATATTCTTAAAATACATTTTAGAAATACTTACTCTTAAGTAATTTGCTCATTATGATTAACCAGAGATGACTAAAATTCCATCTGTAAATGTTCTACGGTCATTTTTTAGCACTTTTATCACTAACTATTATCCTCCTATCATCAAGCCTAATGACTTTATAAACTTCTCATGTTTGGTCAAATTTCATAATAACTTCATCTAGTTCAATTTTCTTTCCTCAATTAGCCACAAGACCAATTTATGGTTTAATTATCTACAATTCTTGGCAACTAATGGATGCATAAAGTATTAAAATATGGGAAGAAGTATTAAAACATGCAGTGTATTATTCATTTATGATTCATCTTTAATAATTTTTACATTCCTTCTACTAAGGATATTTTTACTATAATTACTTTTATGATGCTTCCTCTTTTAATCCAATAGGATTTAAGGTGTTTAATGGTTGTATGATCTATCCTAGGTATTAGTAATTACTTAGAATTGATTATGGGGATGATTTTGAAGCACCAACTTAACATTTGTAGCATCTAGGCTAGTATAGAAACACGTCAAGGAGCTAAGCTTAAATGATAAAGGCATCAACCCTGAGGAGGTCCCACTAACATACCTTTATAAAGTACATTTGCATCACCACTTTTTAGTTATTAGATCTTATTGACACTTAAAAGGCCTCACAAGGTAAGTTAAAACTTATTTTTAGTGAGGTCAACTTAGTTTCCACAGAGTTTGAACCATTATGAATGGTGCGTTACTAAGATTCTCAACCATATTTTAGGGAAACATCCTCCATCTCTTTGTTCGTATCTTATATCAGTTGTAAATCCCTTTTTAACCTTTTTTGATGTTGCAAAAAATGGGGATATATATGAAATTGATGTTTTTGGATTTTTTAAAATAAATATAGGGGTGTTAAGTTAATGTTGCTCTTTAAAATGAAATTATATATATATATATATATGAGTATATTTTAGATATTGATTCCTATATAAACACCTTTATCTTAAACTTGATTGGCTAAATTTGATGATTGAATAAGAATTTAACTAATTCCTAATCCTTGTAAGAGGTAAAATTGATAAATTAATGATACATAGATTAAGGGAGAGTTAATGTATATGAGTTTGACGTATGAGGAATAGAGCTTAAACGAAAATCTTAGTCATTTTAATTTTTAATCTCACTATTTTTTGTTATCTTCAAGAATAAAGAGATTATTGAACCAAGGGATGTTACATTCTATAATTTATTGATGATAAAACAAATTTATTACTATTGTTTTGTTTTTGTTAATTCAAAGAAAGGAAAAGCCAATTATCCAAATATATGTATCAATTGATTCAAATGACATGCCAAATATCTAAGTGTAATATCAAGTGACTTGTGAAGCCAAAAAGGAAGATTGAAAATTTTTTATTATGTGAAGTAAATGTAATCTTTCTTATACCCTTAACTTGGTTATTTTAATACATTAAAGGTTTATACATCTCATATCCAATTTTAATGAATGAGCTTCTTATTAATCAAGAGATATTAAGGTTTTTATTTTCAATTAAAATCTTTTGATCTTTAAAAAATGAGAATTTTTTGAAAGTAAAGTTTTTATCAAAATGGGATATTTTTAGGTTATAGAAAAAGCGTTCAATTTCATTTTTCAAAGTGTATTTGAATATTGATATATGTTATGGTTTGGCTAGTTTAAGAATTTAAATAAGCTAATTAAATAAGTTTTTAGAAAGGTATATAATGGTTGGACTTCAACTAATTGGGCATTCTACTAGTTAAAGGTTTACAATTGGCTAGTTGAAAGTTATTTTTAGAAGTTATATAAAGTTTGAATTTTTTATGGCTAAGGGTGTGACTGCTTAGTAACCCAACTGGGGTTATCTAATTAGCCAAAGGTAGGTAACTAGCTAACAAAAGGTAAGTAACTAGCTAGCCAAACTTGCTTAGAAACTAATCATTACAACAAGTAGTTTCTATACATAACTATTTAAAGATTTGTAGGCTATAAACATTTGAATTTTTTATCATTATATAACTTTATGATATTGTGTTGTCACAAAAACATATTTAGGATTTTTTAAAAGAATTCTATGTATACATACATTCTTTGTTAACTGATTGTGAATTCTATGGCATTAAAGTGAGTAACTAAGGGTTATTGAAGTATTAAAGATCATTTGTGGGAGAAGCAGGTTATTTCTTATTCTTGATTGATTTAAGAAGACTTTTGCACACTCTTTATTATTAAAGAGGATTGTTAAAGGGCTCATCTTTGCCTAAGGAAAATAAAGATTCTTATAAGAAAGTTCGTCTTTACCAAGTTGAAATAAGAGTTCAATGAAATCTTAAGTAAATCTTAGAGAGTGTATGTAAGTATTTTTTATCAAAATAGTATAAAATCATTTTCATAGTCTCTCTTCTCTATTATATTTATATTATTTCTATTTTGAATTAATTTTGAATTTTTATCGTAATTATAACTATTATAATTTGATAAAATTGAATTTTAAGTGAAAAATGTTTTGAAATTCGAATACCCACTTCACCCACTCATGGGTGCCATTAGGAACCAATAAAATCTTTCTTACGTACTTCTTCTTTCGAGTAAAGAGGAACCCTCATATATCATTTTTTTAAATGTAAAGGAAAACCCTTTATTGGTAAATAGCGAAACGAAAAATAAATTTTAATCAACTAAGTTATTAGCTATCTAATTTAAGGGAAGATAGAAAAGACCTAATTAGAGGAATTAATCCTAACTAGAAAATTGAGTTCATAATCTAATTGCAAAATGGAGAAGGTGTTAGACATTATACCCTATCCACCTAAATGATTACCTACATTTGACAAGTTCTTTTTAAAGAAATTTTAGGTATAAATGACTCATGAAAAGAACAAAATGAAAGAATGAATTGTAGCATAAAAGTTTAAGGAAAGAAAATGAAAACCTATGGTTAGCTTTGAAAAATATTATATAGATGAAATAGTGAAAGAAATTTGGTAAAGGAGCTTGCTTTAACAAATTATTTTTTTCCTTTTTCAATTCGAAAATATAAAGTCTAGAAAATTATAAAATGGGTTAGAAAAGCAAAGGATATAATGAATTTATTTGGAATAAATAACGTGAACCTTTTAATAGTTAATAACTAGAAGATCAACAAACATTTGACTATAAAAATGTGTTGTCCAATGGGAAAGGATTTTATAATCAAACTATAAGAAAAATTCAAATATTAAATAGGGGATTCAAGGTTTAAAGAAAAATATTATTAAATAAATTGAATGAATAGCATCCTAGATGAAAAAAAAAGGTTAATTATTTGAAAACTCTCTTAGACTTTAAGAAGATGACAAGTTTTTTATTGAGATGAGAAGCTTCTCTTTATAAGCTACATGAAGTGCATGGTGCTTATTCGCAATTGGTTTTTCTCTTAAACCTACTTCTGCATTTGGTTGCTTGCTTTAGATCACCCTCATCTTCTTTTCCTAACTTTCTTTTCATAGTCACCCTTTTTTTATATTTCTTATCTTACTTCTTCCTTTTCCTCGTCAAACATTTTCTACCATTGTTTTTTTTTCTTATTCCCTATTAGGCCCTCTGGTAACCTTCCTCCCAACTTTTTTCCTTAGATTTTCTTTCCTTGGCCCTTGTTATCCGTTGTTTTTTCCCCTTTGATATTTGTTCTTAAACTCCTTTTTTGTCCTTTTGGTGTCTTTATTAGTTTCCACTCTTATTGTCCTTTTTTTTCTTTTTTAGATAATGCTTAATAGTGAGACTATCTCTTTGGAACCTTTCCTACCTTTAGGATAGGTTCAACCCCATCATTTTACTGCCTATACTCCTGACATCCCCGCCCCTACCTTCACCCCATTTCATCCATCCTTACAAACTTTAGTATCTCATTTTAAAAAAAAATCATCGTTACAAGTCCTCAAAGTCCACTCCTAACTTTAAAGCTTCACTATTTCCCTCATAAAGGGAACCTTCCATGGTTGCTCCTTCTATAGACATCTTAAAAGAAAAGGCCTCGAAATGAAATACCACCTTACTAAGCTTCTTCCTTACTAGAAGACCCTCCTTCCATGCAGTCAACTCGTGGGCTTTTCTTTACTAGAATTCCTTAAACTCATTAGATGTCATTGTTAATAAGGATAATATGTTCGTGTTCAAGTTTGCTTCCTTAAAATAGGCATAAAAGGTAATCAAAGCAAGCCCCTAGCACTTTTGTAACCAAATTTTATTTTTGTAGAGGTGTAACCAGATTTTAACATACAAAACATAAAGATAAAGTGAGTCCCTTTATAGCTTATAATATGTGCTTAATTGTTGATACATTTAATCCATGACACTTAGTGATTAAGGCTTTAAAATGTTTAAGACACTTACTTGAGTTCATATTTGATTTTAGGCACAATTTGGTAGTGAAAGAGCTAAAGTGAACTGAAAGCACTATATTTAAGCCGTTCTCTAAACATTCACACTCACTTGTCTTCATGGAATAAGAAGAAGAAGGATTAGAATGAATATGAGACAAGAAAGAACTAAAAAGAATTAAGAATAGCTTTATCATGGCATGAGGTGTGTCTCATAACCATGACAAATTTCTTATAGCCCTGAGAGGTATGTCAAGCCCATTACATACTTGTCATAGGCGTGACACTAGTTGTATGGGCGTGATAGCCCATGTCACACCCATGCAAGGTGTCTCACGGCCGTGAGAAAGGCTAACTCACCATAACCCTAAGTTTTTAGTATAAAACATTGTTTTATAATGACAAAACCTATGTTTCATTGGGCTTTTCATTTTTAGGGTGTGAAGTTCTTGATTTTGAAGGAGAGAAGGGGAAAAGCTCCATTCCTTTGGAAACCTATAGAGGGATAGCTTCCTGATGCTAGTTCCGAGGTGATATCGACATCGAAGAACCCGATTAAGCATTTCTCTCATTGTTTGTTGTTCTTTGTCTTAGGGATTGATTATGTTATCCTATGTTTAATGTTTGGGTGTTGTGTGAGAATGATTGAATGCCCTATTTTATTATTTTTATATAAGAACCCATTGTTAGAATTTCAATACAATTCGTAATTATTATATTGAGATTCGTTTGTGATGAGTAATAGTTTTCAATCATTAGGGATAACATAACCTAGGTTAAGTGACCTGAGTTTGTGTGGTTATTGCCTTAATGAATCTGTTTTCCTAATTTGTAATGCAACTTTCCAATTAAATATAGAGAGCTTGTTCTAGGTTGTTCGATAGCTAGGTTTAATTAACGAGCTCTTCTTAATTAAACACAACCTAAGGGAAAGCTGAGGTTAACAGAGCTTATTGTTAACTTACGATTAATAGTTGCTAAGAGAGATATAAGAAAAACAATTCAATGAAATATGTTCAACCATATAGAGGCTGAGATTGAATCAATGACTGGGCCCCTAATGAATTCATCACTTTCATCTTTTTTAGGATGTTTGATTTAATTTGCTTTTCTTAGTTTAGTTTCATTTTATTTTCTTGTTTGAAAACCAAAACCAAACCCCTTATAACCTGAACACCAATTATTTCCATTTTAAAATCTTTACACGCACTCTTTGTGGGATCGACCTAGACTCCCTACTGCTATAGTTGTAGATCTACTTATTTTAAGTAGTGTTAAGACGTGCTACGTCAATTTTGGCGTCGTTTCCAGGGATTGTGGTGCTTTAGTTTCTGTTTTTGATTTTAATAGGTGTTTTGCACATATTTGTTTGTAATTAGTTTCTTTTCAGTTATTTCTTAATCTTTTCACTTTTTGTTTAATGATTGTGTGTTGAAAAAAATTAAAAAAATATACATGGACGTAAGTAATTTTTTATATAACTCATATTCTCAATCTTATAATCATGTTTGGAATGATCATACTAACTTTAGTTATGGGTGGGATAATTAGCAAAATTACTTCCATAATAGTTTGTAGGATGCACAATAATTCTTGTATAGACCAGAAGCTTCTTATTATGACTCAGGTCCACCTCTAGAAGAACTAGTTAATGTTGTCGTTGCTAGCAATTTACAATTTCAACAGGAGGAAATACAATTTTGGTCTAGCTTCCAAGATTTGGAGTGGTAGAAAAACTTAGGTACATTTCTAGAAGAATGCTAAATCATATAAGGCGAGATCTCACCTTATGAGATTTAGCATTATGGAATTTAAGGTCACTACTCCAAATAACTAAATTACATAGGACGTGATCACGCCTTATGAATTTAGTAATCTAAAATGTTAAGACCTCTTTTTCCCTTAAGGCCAATAAACTTATTTTAAAAAAACAAGCAAATGCAAAGTATATATAATTAAAAACAATCAATAAAAACAATCATAATATGAGTTACCTCTCAAAAAGCATAAAATTTTAATGTCGTTATGCTTGAAGTGGCTTTTTCTTCTCAAATTTCTTCGTAATTGCAATTTTGTACTCCTTAAGTAGTTCTAATAGCCCTTCCTCTTGCTCTATAGTCATCCTTTTTAAAATGATCGCACGTAATGACTCTCCATACAGATATTCTTTAGGTGATCAAGTAACACCTTCAATTCTATCTTTGAAGCCTGCAAAACAGAAGGTAAGATTTTCTTATAAGTTATAGTAAGTTCAGCATTCAAATTTTTCGAATCTATTAACATTGTTGATAGTGATTCTATAACTTCACAAGTTTCATCAACTTGGTCCTTCACTTCCGATTTAGCTTTAAACTCTAAGTGATCTTCAACACTTCCTTCTTTAAACATATCCTCCACAAATGAATCCAAAATATCCAAATAATAAACAAATTAAAAATTATTAGGGTATTTTAATGCTTCAGAAATATTGAACTTCACTATCTCTCAATTGAACTCAATAGAAAGGGTAACTTATCTACATTAATTTTCATCTTGGCCATCTTTATAAATGACCTACCCAATAAAATCAAAGCTGAATGTTCAACACTATCTCCATTCATTTTCAAGATGTAAAAATCCAATGAAAATAGTAAACTATTAACTTGGACTAAAACGTTCTTAATAACTCCAATAGGATGCACATACTATCGATCAACTAATTGACTGATCAAATTAGTTTCTTGCAAAGAATTCTGATTTAAAGCTTGGTAAATTGAGTATGGCGTGACATTAATAGATGCATATAATTATAACATGGCATGCTCAATTTTCTTATTGCTAATAATACACGAAAGCATAAACATACCTAGATCTTTACATTTTTCTTATAATTTTCTATTTATCACAGCTAATACATTCTTAGCCAAAATTATTCTCTCCTTATCCTTCAACTTCCTTTTCTCTATACATAGTTCTTTCAAAAATTTGGAATATTTCAGAACTTGCTTGATGGCTTTTAGAAGTGGTATAGTGATTTCCACCTTTTTGAAGGTTTCTAAGATCTCTCTTTCATGTTCATCTTCTTTTGCTCGAGCCAACCTGCTATAAGGAGGTACAATAGCATTAATTGATATAGGTGAAGATAAATCATTTCTTACCTTTCTTGATTCTTGAGTTTGAAGTTCTTCCTTTTTTTCTCCATTATCATGTTTTTCTACCTCCATTGGTAAACAAGTTCCAGATTGAATTTTATTACCACTTATCAAAGTCATTGCACCCACATTCTCCTTTAGATTCACTTTTTTTTGTTAATGTAATTTTCCTAATTCTTTGTACTAGTTTACTTACAAAGGTGCCTAATTAAATGATCTGATTTCCTAAGTTTTGAAGGCTTGTCCTTGTTTCCTGTTAAAATTGTTGAGTATTAGAAGTAAGTGCCTTAACAATTTCGTCTAAAGATATACTTAAATTTGAAGAATGAGGTTGAGCATATGTAGGGGCTTGATGTTGTTTAATATTTTTAGGTTAATATCGTTGTTGCCCTTTTTGATTTCCATAGCTCAAGTTTGGATGGTCCCTCTATTACAAATTATAGTGATTGGAATATTAGTCATATTTTCGTTAAGATTGGTTAGGAAATCCCCTATTGCATTAGTTTCTTGTAGGGAGTCTTGTTGCAATGTAGGGAACATATCCGTAGGATGTCTAGAGAATGAGCATATTCTACACACTCTTACTGATTGTAATTGACCTACAACTATTTAACAAATTAGAGCAGTTAAATATGAAATTTTATCCTCTAGGTGCATGTTACTTACCTCATTCTCAAGTTTAACAGCTCCATCCATCCTTGTCCCAAACTGTTAAGAAATTTCAACTATAATTGATATTAATTTTCTAGCCTCCTCAGGTGTTTTATTTACCAAAGTTCCTCCACTAACTGAATCAACCATACTCCGATCCATTGGAAATAGTCCTTCATAAAAGTACTGAATCAAAAGTTGGTCAGGAATTTGATGATGTGAATAGCTGGCGCATAACTCCTTAATCCTTTCCTAATATTCATATAATGTTTCTCCGGTAATTTGTGTTATCCCACATATCTCTTTTTTCATATTTACTGCTCGTGATGTAGGAAAAAACTTCTCCAAAAACATTCTTTTCATCTCATTCTATGTTGTCACTGAGCCAGAGGGATGATAATAAAGTCAATCCTTTGCCTTATGTTTTAATGAGAACGAAAAGAACCTGAGATTAATTTATTCTTTCATCACCCCTTGTGGCTTCATTCTAAAGTAGACAGCATGAAATTCCTTCAAGTGTTTAAGTGGATCTTCACCTGAAAGACCATGAAAAATAGGGAGTAAGTGAATTAAACTAGATTTTAATTTGAAATCTACCACAACATTTAGAAATTATATGCATAAAGGTTGTTGATTCAAATTCGATGCTGCTAACTCCCTTAGTGTTATAGGGTTGAGATTTGCCATCTTTTCTTCCGCTTCTTGAAAATTAGAGTCTTCATTATTATTAGATCTATTTCAACTTTTACTTCTGAAGGTGAATGACCGCTTCCTTGCTTAGCTTCTTTTTTCAAATGACACGCTGTCTTCTCCAATTTCTGGATTATATTGTAATTTACTTATTCGAGAAGCATGAGTCATACAAGAAAAGAGGTTAACAGTAATTGTAAAAAAATGCAAAGAAACAAAGAAACTAAAATAGCTCCCAGGCAACGGTGCCAAATTTTGATCAGGTTATCGAAGCCCTTAAAATAATTTTGATCCTCCAAAATTCTTGTATTAGTCGTAAACTAGGTCGAATCCCTAAAGAACTAAACACTAGTTTCGTAATTTCAAGTAATAAAATAAAATGGAGGGTTTTTGATTGATTAATTAATTAACTAGCTAAAATTAATAAGGAGTCAAAATAAATCAATTGAATATAAAAGTGATAAATTCAAAAATACGAAATTTCTATTCAAGTAAAAGATGTCATATAATTATAATATTAATTATTGGTCTAAAAAAATATTTATTACAATTTAGTAGTTGTCTGAAACATATTAAGATAGTTCTAATAAGTCTCAAATTTTCCTAAATTAATTGGTTCAAACCCAACGTCCAAACCAAAACTTACCATCCATTGACTGGGTGTAATAGCATTCCATATCAAATAAATGATAGCAATAAGCTTAGTGAAAAAGACTAAATCCTAAATTAAATAATTGAGATAGTTGTAACTATTTAACTTAATTTTCTTATTTATCATAAGTTAAATATGCAATTTTATAAATAATCTATTGGCTACTTGTACTAATCCTTCATGACAATTATTGAATTCATGGATAGTGATACAGTGATCAAAATTATATTAATTTGTCAAATTAATCCATATGAATCATTTATCAAATATAAGAACTCAAAACAAGAAATACTTGAATTAAAACATGAATTAATGTAAAACCCTAAACCTTTTCCTATTTGGGAAACGTGGTAAGATAAGTCCACGTTACATGGGACTGTATGAGATCACAGAAAGAATTGGGTCAGTGGCATATCGATTGAAGCTACCAAATAAGCTCGCAAGGATTCACAATGTCTTTCATGTATCTATGCTTTGCAAGTACCTAGCAGATCATTTACATGTAATCACAGAACAATCGGTGAAACTAAAGGAAGATTTCACTTTTGACGAGGAACTAGTATAGATCCTTGACCAAAGAGAACATGTTTTGCATAGCAAGATCATTCCTTTGGTTAAGGTACTATAGAGGAATCACGCGATAGAGGAAGCTACATAGGAGCCTGAGTAGTAAATGCGTACCTTGTAGCCCACCTATTTTAACCATGTATGCTTAGTTAAATTTCGAGGATGAAATTTTTTTAAGGAGGAGTGATTGTAAAACCCCGAGCCTTTTCCTATGATTGAATACAAATTGTTATGTTCGGTGAATAATACTTTTTGCTTAAATAGTAATTTTGGGTTCCAAATTTCAAAAAAGAATTGAAAATATCCAAAATAGGTATTAGAGTCTAACGACACTTTAACGGATCGAAAATAATTCCGATCAAATGGATTTTAGCAATTTCGAAAGTTTAAGACTTAAAATGCCCATTTTGGAAATATAATGGATACATATGCTTTTTAAATCCATTAAAAAATTTTAAAGCATCCAGTCAATATGTATTGACCCAAATTAGATTATTTCTTGGTCAATTTGATGGGAAGACAGTTGCACAAGCAAATTGGTCTTTGTATATGCTGATTAGTGGATTAGTAACTCATTAAGGGAGATGAAATGTGCCATGCACTTAAGGAGTAAAATAAGACAACATGCTTCATTGTTTTGGAGAGTTAGCCGTGAGTGAAAAGCAAAAGAACAAAAGGAGAATAGAAAAGGTGATTTCAACCAAGGAAAAGGGGAAGAAAAGGGCAACTAATTTTTCATGGTTTTAGAGCATCAATTGAAGAGATCTTGATCAAGTAAAGATTAAGGAAAAGTAGTAAGTTTTTCTAGATTTAATTTCTAGTTTTGTGGATTCTGCCTGGAATGGTTTTGGTGTAAGATCAATGGTGATTTTGACATACAATGAAGTAGATAATAAGTTTGGAAGCATTTAAGGGTTGAAATTAAGAAAATAAACCAAATCAAGCTTGGGAGAATCTGCAATGGGTATTTTTAGTGTGATATAATCCAAAAGTCAATTTTGGTTGAAGATGATAAGAGAGATAGCTATGTTTAATGAAATTCTATCTTCGGTTCTCGGTTCATTTGAACCAATCACATTGTTTTAGCCATAACTCAACCTCAAGACCTCCAAATTTGGTGATTCCAACTGGAAATGAAACCTAAGACATAGTATTAAAAATATCTGAAGAGACCTGACCTAATTCTAGCTCAATGATATTAAAATTTGAGATTGAAAATGGTATCCTAATACTATCCTTATATTGAAGTAGCTTGTGATAATTGGTACATGTTTCATGATTTAAAAGTTAAAATGGCATGATTTTGGATGATATGGAAACCAAATACATATAAAAACAAATGTCTAGAATATTTGAAAACCTAATGTGAACATTTTCTATGTGAAAACTATGGAAAAAAGGGAGGTATAAATTTTGGGTAAGGGTCACGATCGATTAAGAAGAATATATAATGTTAATGCCTTATTTCTAAATTGGAAATAAATGCCTAAGCAAAATAAACTTTGTGTAGGTAAAGGAAAGGCACAGAACATGTGAGTGTGCTTAGCAATAAATTTACAAAATGGTGAGTGTATTTTAATTGTTTCTTTTGAATAACTTATTTGCAAAAGAATTGATAGCAAGTGACTTTAAATTATACATTCAATTGTTTGATTATGAGATTGAAAGAAGTTGAAAATTTTGAACATACTGGGCCAAAGGCAATGTCATGATCGTGACACCTTTATCATGATCATTGCAAGCTTCAAGCACCTCCCATTTGCTTTTTATTTCAAAATTGTATAAATTACTTTACAAAATGGTTTAAGCTTTATGCCAAAAGTTAAAGTGCTAAGAAAAATGATTTCTTTTTTATCCTATGATACACCGTTAGGCTCATTACATAATCTTATACTGGTAAGAGTATTCCAAATGTGCATAGCAATGTCTGAAGGGTGCCAGTTAGTAATAATGGGTGGAGTTGTGTTTATCAGTAGTCCAGTCCAGTGAGTCACCCTCTACACGTACGAAGTATATAAAGTGTTAGCGAAAATTCTTTGGGTAAGTGATGTAGAACTAGCTCCGTAACAATCAAACTATAATGGTTAACCTATTATGGGTAAGCGATGCAGAACTAACTCTGTAACTAGTGGTTAACCAGTCACAGGTAAGCGATGTAGAACCAATTCTATGACCTTATGGAACGCAAACTGGATAAGCGAAGAAACTCATTTTATCACGAATTCTAGGCAGTTGTAGAGGGCTATGCTAAACCTTTGAACGCAATGAGAAGATCTAGGGTAGAAAGTAGCTCCCCTAGTCGACCCGGAAGTAATCTCGCTACCTTAATTGAATCCCCATTTCTCTTTCCTCTCTTTGCGAAAGACACTCAATTTCCTTCTCTTCCATTCATCTCATTCACTCTTTAGTCAGATCTAACTTGAGCTCCCTCCACACCAATCACGAGTTTTTCTTCATTCGTAAGTGATGTAGAACCAGTTCTATGACCTTATGCCTAAAGGAACCATAATATAAAGAAGTTTGTGGTGGGTTATATCGTATAAGAAGTTTATGACAATAAATAATGTCGCCGCTATTTACTTTAAAAGTAAAATTGAGAAATTTAGTTTCAAAATGCTTATATGTTTTATATTGGCATTATCTTATACTCAATGAAATGAATTTCTTCTAAGGAGCTGTCAATGATTACAAATGACTTGCAAAGAATTTTATTTACAGTCACTGATCTTGTTTAACTCACACTTTATTTTCTATTTTTTAAATAATACCTCCTAGATGCACGTTTAGGGGCTTCAGCAGCAAATACTCCACCTCGCGAGTGGTCAACTTCATCATGTGAAGCTGTGTAGGCAATTTTTCCTTGTACATACTTTTGAGAACTATTGCATATCTTTGAACATGTTTTGGAATGTACATTTGTGTAAAGAATGGATGTGCATAAAGGTTTTTTAACGAGATGCATGATTTTGTTTTAGCTTTTCAAAGTTTATTGATGTAACTATTTGACACTGCATGTGAATGGATTTGAAGTCCACAATTTGTAGTTGAGAAATTGATGTGACAATATAAGTGTTTTAAACATTTAAAGGGACTTTCAAATTTTTGGGATGTCAAACTACAGTTGTTGTGTTGCCGAAATTTTTAATAAACTGAAAAACAAAACTTCACTATTTACATTTTTTATTATTGAGTTGAAGCTTTTTCATAAAAAGGGCAATAGGCTTAGATTCACGAGAACTTTTTAGCTAATTAAGATATTGACTAGAGGGCTATCGTGGGGTGTCGAGTAGGCTACCTAGTTGTTTCAGGATAGGAGCCTATCAATAAAAGTTAAAAACAATACCTCACACGGTTACAACTAGAGACTTAAATCCCCTTGAATCAGAATAATTGAGTTTAACCACATATGATTTTTCTCCAAAACCAAAAATAGAAGAAAGATGAAATGATGAGAGAAAGCATGAAGAAGAACGATTGATTCTTGAGAGGTGGAGAACGTCCCTTTTATAGTGTTTTCCTACTTTAAATATAATCTTATCCTATCTTGTAAAGATGTTTATCTAAAACAAATCCCAATCCCTTCATGATAGGGATGGAAAGAAGTCTCCTACATAATCTTTAAATTTTAAAGTAAATTTGTTATTTGGATTTATCTCCCCTTATCCATTGCAATTATCTTTCACTTTATCCAAAATTTGTGAATATTAGAAATAGTGTCCAATTTGATGCAATCTCCACTTTTTATCTCCTAAAACAAGAAAAACATTATTTTTCCTATTTAAACACCAAAATAAATCCAAAAAAGGATATAATGTTAATTAATTAAACAAGAAAACATTTTATCAAATATAACAATAAAATCTAGTAGCAGAGATGTCATCAGGTAGAAAGACTCCTCTAATGGCCTGTTCTCAAATTTATTATATAGAAAGATCATCAGACCTTAGCTACCATTTGTCTCTTAGGATAAACTAGTCTTGTTTAAGCATTCAAATCCAAGAGCATTTAGCATGCTTTAATGCACAATCAATAGGGAATTACCTACAGTTGACAAGATTAGCAGATTCGTAAACATTCCTATCAGCTGCTCTCTCTGTAGACAAAAAGAGGAATCCATAGATAATCTATTTTTTCAATGTAACTACTTTAGCTTCATTTGGAACGGTTTGCTATAAAAAGGTTAATTTTCATCCCCCTTTCTTCAAGCTGGAATGAGTTATTTAACTAGTCTTGCCAACCTATCAATCTTAATAAAGGAGGTCACATAGTCTATAAAATAAGTCTGGGGAATGCCATCTACTCACTTTGGAAGGAAAGGAATATCCAAAATTTTCAACATCAATCCAAGAATAGTGAATTTAGACTAAAAAAATTGATTATGCTCATAAAGGGGCAACTTGTGTTTAGAAAATCCAACTTACTTACAACTCAAACATGGATATACATTAGGGTTTAATATAAGCAATAATGTCCATTGACATTTAAACAATTGCTTCTATCCATCTTAAGCTACTCCTCAGCCTCCACATTTAAAGTATAACTCTTTGTAAGGTTGAATACTAGGTTGTTCCAACCTTTTCTTATATCTTTATAACATTCTAAGTCCAGATTTGAAATAAATATATTGTATCTACTTAGAAGGTTGTGTGATAGGTTTTTCCAACTTCTTAGCTGCTTGGTTATCTGTAAACCCTTTTTAGATCCTTGATTTAATGATATTTTATTTAATTTCTTAAAAAATATTGCAATGGGCTTCTAAGTTATTTAAACTCGTTAAATTTTGGATCTTTTGAATTTAAACCGAAAAATATAAAAAGTATTTATTTGAACTTGAACTTTGGACTAGGCTTACGTAATAGTCCTAACTTGTTTAATTTTACTTTACCATCCTCTTCATTAGATTTATTGTACAAATTAAATTCTCTCTCTTTATTTACATCCTCAATTGACCATATAATCATAAACTATAGACAATTTAAACAAAGAAACAAAAAATAATAAATATTTTTGGGTTGTTTTAAGATTTAAGTTTTTTCATTAAGTATATCCACACTAAATATAAAAGAAAATTATTTGAAAATCATTACTTAAAATTAAATTTATTCAAATCAAAAATCTAAGTGATTTTCATCCTAGGAATGCCTCTAAGGAAAAGGTGATTAATTAATTTAATCCCAAATAAAAGTTAAAAGAAATTATACATATTACTATGCATTAATCCACATAAACAAAGAATGATATTTTAACCTGTTAATAAACCTCTTGAAACTTCAACTTTGAAATGACCTATTATTAAATTATGAAAGAATTATACATTAGGCCTTACATATAAATAAGCATATAATGATTAAAAACATTATTCATTTAATATAAAATTATAAGAAAAATTAAAATGATTATTTCATATGAATGACTTTATTCTTTCTTTTTTTAGTCCACTTGACTTGAATTACTTTGAATCTCTCTTGCAAGTTATATCTGGTTCTTCACTTTGCTCACTTGGTCCTTTGATCATTTCTTCCTTCCATTGAATTTCTTTTTTGATATTTTATTAAGTATTTAAATATTTAATTTATTAGTATCACCAACGATAAAAAACAATATTAATAGTAACATATACTTTTTTATCAAAGTTATGGTTTAGGAGCTTTTTTAGTATAATAATTGCTCAAGGCTCTCATTTGAACTTACAGTCATCAAACAATTTGAGAATTAAATTCCAAGTTGCATTTTTTTAAATATAAAGAGAAATTACAACAAACCTTTTTCATAATGTTAGATTCTCTCAACATATAAGAATAATCTCTAACCCAACATTGACTTATCAAATAATAAAATAATTATTGTCCTAAGGGCACTCAAACAGGGAGCTGAATTTGGTGACAAAAATTATTTTCATCTATAAGAAATTTATCGCACACCTAACTTATATAATTTTTTGATGCTTTTAAGTTATAAAAAGTGTTGATATACCAATGATATATTGATGAAAACTAAAGTAAGTCAATGATGTCAAGATTTAAAACAAACATAGAATATAAAAAATCTAAAATCATAAACAAATTAAGAAATTATGTAAGTAAAAGGATTAAGAACTTCAACATTTATTTATAGTGGTTTGGTCCTCCTTTACATAAGTCCACTCTCTAAACTCTTCTTGAAAATTTGAATATATTAAGAACTTTTTTTAAGTGGGTGAAGAGAAATTGCTACAAGAATATTCTTGCTTGATAAAAAGTAACAATTCATATGAATCTTTCTCTATTAGTATATAAAACTCCTTTTAAGTGGGTGAAGCGAAATTGCTACAAGAATATTCTTGCTTGATAAATGTAACAATTCATATGAATCTTTCTCCATTAGTATATAGCACCACAACCAAACTTAAGATGTTTACAAAACACTCTAGACCTTTAATCTTAAACATGTAACTTCTTAAACTGTACATAAATAAAACACAATCACATCAGAAGTATCACCCAAGAACCCAATAAAATTCTCTTAACTAATTATAGTACCTATTATTGTATTCACTTGATTTCTTATTATCTCTTGGTTTTGTTACTTTTTAAACTTTTAGAAGCCCTTATTATAGTGTTTCTTAGCATTATATCAACACCTCTCCCTTATATTTTGCAGAAAATATGTCTATTAGTGAGTTCTTCTTAGGATCTTCAATTGACCATATGACAAATTATTATTTAATTGATTATCCCTAAGATTGGATGAACTTAAAATTAGATACATGATACAATTAAAAAACCAATATGTGGCCTACCATAGACTCCTTTAGTCTAGTGATATTCCTTTATTACTATAACTTCCTAACATTTGATCAAAATTCTAATGATATCTAGTAACTTTCTCAAAACTTAAATTATCACTTTGACATCCTCATCATGGACGTTAATTTTTGAAACGTCACCTCCAAGATTTTTACATTAAACCAAAGCTTTAATGTAGCATCCCACTTTTACCGAGCACGTGCGTGCACATCCCAAGGACATTCGAGCACATGTCTTATGAAAGCGACATATTAGGACAATCACATAACTCTTTACAATTTTTTTTTAAAACATCAAACATGTCTTCAGAAGACCAGTAATAATTTTTTCTCATTCCAATTGTAAACACATCATGAGTAAATCAATATTCCATTTAAACCATATCATTTATAAAACATATATAGTTGTAAAGTCATTACATTACAGAATTCACATATCATTGTATAGTAGTTACGGAAAACATTATTCAATACAAAATGATTGAAGACATATGCAAATGCAAACTAATCTCGACCACTAGCTCATATTTGATTTCAGTGGCTATACTCTAATTAGTCTAATTGGATATCTCCTATAAACTAGAAAGACAACATTGTAATTTTGATGAGTTTTGCAAACTCAGTGAGCGAACCATCATCGATGGCTCATTTATATTAAACAAAATGACAGTTCACATATTCAAATTCACAGACAATTCACATATTCAGATATTGCACATCATTTCATATTTCAGTTTCGGAATAGTTCATATAACTCATTTCAATCATTCATTTAATACACATCAATTTATATATATGTAATGCACATGTAAGTCACTTTCATTGTTACTTTATTATGACAGAGTGCCTTTTTAACTGCCTCGTATCGGTCGTGGATACCGAGCTTATTAATATCTCTCTCGTATCCATTGTATATACCAGACTTATTTTATATACTAAGCCTGTGACTTTTTATGCGCATTTCTGAGCTTTAAGCTCTTTTCATTGGCCACTCCAATCATAACTCCTTTATTTGATCATGCATATCATATAATGAAATGCATCATTTCTCATTATATGTAATCAGTCACTTTCATTTATTTCAAATTTTCATTTCAGAACAGTACAATCAATTCATTTCAATCATTCATATAACTCACACCAATTTGTATATGCTCATGTGACTTACTTTCATTTTTATTTTGTTGTAACCGAGTGTCTTTTTAACTGTCTCATATCTATTTTGGATACTGGACACATTTTATATAATGAGCATATGGCTCTTTATGCGCATTTATAACCTTTAAGCCCTTTTTCACTGGCCACTTCGGTCACGACTTTTTTATCTGATCATGCATATCATGTAATGAAATGCATCATTTCTCATTATATGCAATCAGTCACTTTCATTCATTTCACATTTTTATTTCAGAACAGTACAATCAATTCATTTCAATCATTCATATAACTCATATCAATTTGTATATGCCTTTGTGACTCACTTTCATTTTCACTTTGTTGTGATCGAACGCCTTTTTAACTATCCTATTTCCGTTATAAATACTGGGCTAATTGATAACTGTCCTGTATCTGTTGTGGATACCGGGCTCATTTTATATACTAAGCCTGTGGCTCTTTATGTGCATTTCTGAGCTTTAAGCTCTTTTTTACTAGGCACTCTGGTCACAACTCCTTTATCTAATCATGCATATCATGTAATGAAATGCATGAATTTATATATATGCAGTCAATCACTTTCATTCAGTACATATTCGCATTTTCACATCTTCATTAAACAATAGTCCGACATTCAACGATCATGTTGAGTACACTTATTTCTTTCTAATTCACATTCAATTATGAACACTTCCAATGTAATTTCATTTATCAAACTCCTCGGACTATCAATGTCTGGAATTATGTCATTTACACAATTAACAATTCAATACAGAAATTTAAATAGAAGCAATCAATTTATATGAGACCATCTAGGTTGACTCACAGTACGCTCCATATTAGCATTGTCTTCATGATCTGGAAACATCTAGACGGTGATGTACAATCTTGTATATCTAATTTCATGCAATACACATATTTATATACATTACTAATTTGCACAATCACATAAGTATTCAATCGTACGGATATGTATATATGTAATGTATAATGCATGCTCAATTTGACTATTCCAGGTATGTTTCCTTTATTCACATGTCATGATCATTCAAATGTTATAACTTGTATATGTCTAGTTTTCACTTAGGTTTATACCTCAAGAATACTTGCCCATTCTAATATCATCAAACATTCATTCCTCAATGTTATTCTAGCATTATATGATCATATAATATCCGAATTCCCATTCATTATTACTTAATACACCTTCCTCACTTTCTTTGGATCACATTTACTTTCCTAAGAACACTTTTATTCTTATAACACTCATAAATTTCTAGATTTTATATACATTAATATCATCAATCCATTCTTATGTTATAACCTCAATTAACAACCTAAACTTATTAAACACTTTATCAACTTATTCAACCTCAAACTAGGTTCATTTCAAGCCTCAATCAAATTTAAATGCACCATAGGAAAGTATCTCATCATTAGTTGGTTCAAACATCACATAAAAGATAACAGTTCACTCCCATTGCCTTTCCCACGATCATGGAAGACTTCCCACGATCGTGGGATGTGTCATACGAACATTTCACCCTCATTACATTTCCCACGATCTTGGAAGACTTCCCACAATCATGGGATGGGTGATCCATGAAATTCCCAGTCATTTCCTTCATTTTTTACCCAGATTTTAACTCTTTCTTATCCACTCAAAACATCTTGTACATAATTCATCATTTAGACTTCATTTTCTCATCATTTTCACCTCAATTCTAAATCAAATCATTTATAATAAAACTCATAAACTATTATTGATCATTTATACCAAAAAAAAACAGAACACAAATACATACATATCTTCTACAACATTTGAGCACACTTTATCAACATTAACACCATCAATATATCTCTAAACTATCATCATAAACATTTCCATTAAATCAAGCCATGAAGAGCAAGATCTTACTTATTTGTTTAGCTCCAAGCTCTTCAAATCATCAAATAAACCTAGTTCCTCTAAGCTCACACAATCATCAACATTTCAAGGAGGAATAGGTTAGGTATTTTAGTAATAAGAAGAAGATAACAAGATATTTAAGTAGCAAAGTGTAAGATTGTAGCAAATTTTAACATTGAGAGGATTGGGTGAGACTTTCGTGAATGGAGAGAAGAAAGAAGAAGATGAAAACCTGTAATAAAATGAAAAACAAATGAAAGATAAAGATGGTTGTCTTTCAATGAAAATATCGTGGGTTAAGGTGTATGGCAAGGGTGGTGACACTTGTCCCTTGCCACATGCCTTCTCTATATGGTTTCAATTGTCACACTATAATTAGTCCACTTGTCACTCTATATTTTAGCCATTTGACATAAATCTCTAAGTCATTTGTCACCCAATTTTGTATGCCACTTGTCAATAAATCCTAATTTCACTTGTCAATTATTTCTATTGTCATGTGACACTTATTTCTAGTGTCATTTATTAGTTTGTCTTACCACTTGACATTTTTTTCCTAGTCCAAAAATACACATAAATTCATTAATCTCACAATTGTAACAATTAATTCCAATTTACTAATTATAAATCATCAATTCTTGTCATTGGTAAACCAAAGTACAAAACATTAGAAATACACATTCATATCTCATTCATTATGCTCAGTCATTAATCACATTCATCTTAGTTTCATATTCTGGAATACGTCAATTGAGTGCAATTTGTCTATTTCACAATTAATGTGCGTATGCTAGTATTATGCATGAGCATGTAATGCATAGTGGGCCATCTTATCCATTAAAAGAAAAACGGGGACCCTAATACTCAAAAGCTAACAAGCATCTTCATGCCTAACTCTTTGAGAAGCGTCATAATTTGGTCCGTGCATTTATCAACAGAGCTACAGTGGGCAGGTTATTAATAAACCATGTTGAGTGTGCAACCATTTTATTCATCCACTAAAGGTTCTTGCAAACCATGCCTCGGTGGGAGGGCACATTTGCTACCAATGAGTAGACTTATCCTTTAGGAGACCTAAACCATGCAAGATCTAGGATTCATGTCCTCCTGTAGGGAGTAACACTTCACCACATGCAAATGGGTCATCACATGGAGACTGTAGACTCTCACATGAGCATCCTCTCCCATTTAATCTTTTGCAATCTTTAAGTTTTAATTAATCTCATCTTGTCTAAATGCAATTTATTAACCATCCTATATTGTTTCATTATATATCTCATACATAATGAATGCATGGCAAAGCCTAGAGTTGGCAATTTTTCTAAATGGAATACATTCACTTAATATCACATATTATTTGCATCCATTCATCTCATGAATTAAATAGCTACTTTTGGTTGATCCTTTCTAAAAATATAAAAGAAAATTACAAGGCCTTTAGGCCCAAAAATTCTTCTTAGACTTGGATCTTTCGCTTCGAACTCTTCGCTCGCACGACCCGGCCCATTCGGTAAAAACGAGTTAATGGCATTTTTTAAAATTGATTTGTAAATAGAAAAAGAAAAATTCTAACACATGAAAAAATCTAGAATTAACATAATTTAATCAAAATAAAAACTACCATTAACACAAAATAAAACCTGAAAACATTTACCTACTTTTCTTCGATCCATGGCTGCTCTGTCTTCAAAATTATAGAATATTTTTACAGTACAAAAATGAAAACAGAAAAATTAAGAAAAGGAGGAAATATGGCAATGATAGGCCACCCTCCTTGTTACAAACCAATCGAAGAAAATTACAAGGTAAGTCGATTTTCTATGGACAAATAAAACATACACAACATATATTTTTATCACATAAAAAAATTACAGTATACATAATTTAATTTAATTGCCAACTTATGGAACCAAATCATGCATAATAAAACCAGCTTTGATACCAATTATTGGATCGAAAACAAAAACATGTTTGGTTTGGCTAAACGGTAGAATTCAAAAACTTTTTCTAAAGTCAAAATATAGTGGAAGTGTAACACCAAATCAGGATGCTTTAATCCATAAATGATATGGTATAAGGAAAATAAATATAATAAGAACAAGATCGAAATTTTTACCGACTCCTAGCTACAGCTTCGACTCCTCACTACTATGTCCTCAACCAATCCGATCTACCACTAGTTCTCCTTGGATAATTTGGTTATCAAGATCTTTTGGTGGGAAAGGAGAAGAAAAATTAGATAGCAAAATTTTTTCTATATTCGGTTAGTTCAAAAAGAACAATAAAATTGAGACATTTTCTATTGCTATAGCCGACTATTTTTTAGAACAAAAAGAGACCTTCTCTTTTGCTATGTTTGGCTAGTTTTTAAGAGAATGGAGAGAGACCAACTTTTTCCCACGTCAATAGAATCAAAGTCAAAGCCAAAAATCTCTCTTTACAAGTCCAACACCTTGGACGGTCGTGTGGAGAGAGTAGAGAGCCTCAAAAAACCATATACGTTCATTTTGCATGGCTATATACGTTCATTTTGCATTAAAGCTAAATGAATTGTCTTTCTCCAAAGTCCAAGACTTGGACGTTTGGAAGAGAGTGAAGATAGCTACCAAACATGTTAATGGACAGCTCACTTTCATTTAAAAACAACTATTAAACCTTTTAATGAGAGTAGCATAATTAGTTTGCAAAAATGAGTGGAGAGATCAATGAACCATGCATTTGATTAAAGCTATTGCAATTAGACCTTCAAAAGCCAACAATTGGACATTATCATGCATTAAAATGTGTTCATGAATGTCAAAAGAGGGCTGCACGTTTTATTCTTTAAAAAATCACCATTAAACTCATTTTAATGATTGATGAAGAGCATGACTGAATGGAGCATTACCTTATTCTTTAATACTGTTTCAATTTAATTAATCTAATTAATCAAACCAAAATTCAGCCCAATATTAAATATTCCTTTGGGCTTATAATTAATAATTAATTAGTGTAAGCCTAACATTTAATTATAAGCTTAAGACTCAATTTAATTAACTCTTAATTAAATTGTTCGGGTCTTATTGGCTTGAATCCAATTAGTCCAATTCTCTCCAAACTGTCTCGTTTTCTTTCCGATAACCTCCGTTTATTTTTCTTACTTTTTTTGATAACCTTCCTAGAAGCCAAGTGAGGAATCTAATTGGACTTAAATAATTCAATCTCCAATAAGCTCATAATTAATTTAATCTCATTAGAATTAATTTTGACTTATTAACCAAATGTCATTCCATTAAAGACAATTGGTTGAACTCTTGAATTACTTAAAATTATGAGAAACCGTGTTTCAAAATTATTAATTCAATGTCGAATCGCAAACTCTATTATGAACCATATTATAGTCATCCTCACAATAAAGGGTAAAATTACCCTTTTGCCCTTATATTGATTTGTTCTTCTAAATCTTCCGTTTCACTCTACATGGTGATTAATACACAAGATCTAATCTTGGTGTTAAGACTTGATGGGTAGCTAATTCATCAAACTACTAGCGCCGGTTTAATCACTCTATAAAACATCTAGAAGTGATGATATAACTAAAAATCTTAATTTGAGTGAATGTTCTCTGATGCATGTTTCAATTAATAATCCCAACATGTGAACACTGGATTGATACCCTGTAAAAATTCATTCCGATCATATAAAGAATTAACGAAACACATATGAGTTCACCACTCATCAAGATTGTGGTTCATAATAAAAAAATGCTAAGATGTATGTTTTAAAATTAAAACAACGACCTACTTTATTCTTTAAAACATACACGATTCCATATTCATTTAATAGTGCCATTACCGATAGTCAACTAATATCATGATTTGAAACTCATCATTCTTTTGAAGTAAACTCCTTTACTTACACGGAAGTAAATCGTAACACTACAGTCTAAACCATAATCAAGCGACCAACTTGATTATTCAACTGTGAATCAATTAACTTAGATTCTAATAATATACATGTTTCCTATACATCTCCATGTATATGTATATTACTGACTTAAAAACCTTGGTATCTTATGACTAGTTATATTATGCTTATACAAATAAGACCAAACTCTTTTGTTTTATTAATAATAAATATTTTCATTACAATATTATAACTGGAAGAAAATTAAGTTATATGTA
>JAOQMS010000007.1:4181239-4192719 GCA_027563885.1 Erythroxylum longipes
AAGGATAAGTCTACTCATTGGTAGCAAATGTGACCTCCCACCGAGGCATGGTTTGCAAGTACCTTTAGTGGATGAATAAAATGGTTGCACACTCAACATGGTTTATCAATAACCTGCCCACCGTAGCTCTGTTGATAAATACATATACCAAATTATAGCGCTTCTCAAAGAGTTAGGCATGAAAATGCTTAGTAGCTTTTGAGTGGGAGGGTCTCAGTTTTTCTTTTAATGGATAAGATGGCCCACCATGTATTACATGCTCATGCATAATACTAACATACACACATCAATTGTGAAGTAGACAAATTTCACTCAATTGACATATTCTGGAATACGAAACTAAGATGAATGTGATTAATGATTGAGCATAATGAATGAGATATGAATGTGTATTTCCAATGTCTTGTACTTTGGTTTACCAATGACAAGAATTAATGGTTTATAATTAGCAAATTGGAATTAATTGTTAAAATTGTGAGATTGGTGAATTTATGTGTATTTTTAGATTAGGAAAAAAATGCCAAGTGGCAAGACAAATCGATAAATAACAGTAGAAATAAGTGATACATGACAATAGAAATAATTGATAAGCGAAATTAGGATTTATTAACAAGTGACATATAAAACTGGGTGACAAATGACTTAGAGATTTATGACAAATGGCTAAAATATAGAGTGACAAGTGGACTAATTATAGTATGACAATTGAAACCATATGGAAAAAGCATGTGGCAAGGGACAAATATCACCACCCTTGCCATACACCTTAACCCACGATATTTTCATTGAAAGACAACCATTTTTATCTTTCATTTGTTTTTCATTTTATTACATGCTTTCATCTTCTTCTTTCTTCTCTCCATTCACGAAACTCTCACCCAATCCTCTCAACGTTAAGCTTTGCTACAATTTTGCACTTTGCTACTCAAATATCTTGTTATCTTCTTCTTATTACTAAAAGACCCAACCTATTCCTCCTTGAAATGTTGATGATCATGTGAGCTTAGAGGAGCTAGGTTTATTTGATGGTTTGAAGAGCTTGGATCCAAACAAATAAGTAAGATCTTGCCCTTCATTGCTTGATTTAATAGAAATGTTTATAGTGATAGTTTAGAGATAGATTGATGGTGTTAATGTTTATAAAGTGTACTGAAACGTTGTTGAAGATATGTATGGATTTGTGTTCTGTTTTTTTTGTATAAATGATCAATAATAGTTTATGAGTTTTAGTATAGATGATTTTGATTTAAAATTGAGGTGAAAATGATGAGAAAATGAAGTCTAAATGATGAACTATGTACAAGATGTTTTGAGTGGGTAAGAACGAGTTACAATATGGGTAAAACATGAAGGAAATGACTGGGAATTTCATTGATCACCCATCCCCTGAAGTCTTCCACGATTGTGGGAAATGCAATGGGGGGTGAAATGTTTGTGGGATGGGTGATCCATGAAATTTCGAGAAGTCTTCCACGATCGTGGGAAATGCAATGGGGGTGAAATGTTCGGATGACACATCCCATGATCGTGGGAAGTCTTCCATGATCATAGGAAAGGCAATGGGAGTGAAATGTTATCTTTTATATGATGTTTGAACCAACTAATGATAAAATACTTTCCAATTGTGCATTTAGACTTGGTTGAGGCTTGAAATGAACCTAGTTTGAGGTTGAATAAGTTGATAAAGTGTTTAACAAGTTTAGGTTGTTAATTGAGGTTATAACATAAGAATGGATTGATGATATTAATGTATATAAAATCTAGAAATTTATGAGTGTTAAAAGAATGAAAGTGTTCTTAGGAAAGTAAATGTGATCCAAAGAAAGTGACTAAAGTGTATTAAGTAATAATGAATGAGAATTTGGATATTATGTGATCACATAATGCTAGAATAACATTGGAGAATTGTTTGATGATATTAGAATGGGCAAGTATTCTTGAGGTATAAAACTAAGTGAAAACTAGACATATACAAGTTATAATGTTTGAATGATCATGACATGTGAATAAAGGAAACATACCCGGAAATAGTCAAATTGAGCATGCATTATACATTACAAATATACATATGTGTACGATTGAATACTTATATGATTGTGCAAATTAGTAATGTATATAAATGTGTGTATTGCATGAAATTAGATATACAAGATTGAACATCATCGTCCAGATGTTTCTAGATCATGAAGACAATGCTAATCTGGAGCATTCTGTGAGTCAACCTAGATGGTCTCATATAAATTGATTGTTTCTATTTAAATTTCTGTATTGAACTGTTAATTGTGTAAATGTCATAATTCCGGACATTGATAGTCCGAGGAGTTTGATAAATGAAATTGCATTGGAAGTGTTCATAATTGAATGTGAAATAAGTGTACTCAACATGATTATTGAATGCCAGACTATTGTTCGATGAAAATGTGAATATATGAATATGTACTGAATGAAAGTGATTGACTGCATATATATAAATTCATACATTTCATTACATGATATGCATGATCAGATAAAGGAGTTGTGACTGGAGTGGCCAGAGAAAAAGAGCTTAAAGCTCATAAATGCACATAAAGAGCCATAGGCTTAATATATAAAATGAGCATGGTATCCACAACGGATACAGGACAGTTATCAATGAGCCCAATATTCACAACGGATATGGAACAGTTAAAAAGGCGCTCGGTCACAACAAAATAAAAATGAAAGTGAATCACATATGCATATGCAAATTGGTATGAGTTATATGAATGATTGAAATGAATTGATTGTACTGTTCTGAAATGAAAATGTGAAATGAATGAAAGTGACTGGTTGCATATAATGAGAAATGATGCATTTCATTATATGATATGCATGATCAGATAAAAGAGTTGTGACCGGAGTGGCCAGTGAAAAAGAGCTTAAAGCTCAGAAATGCACATAAAGAGCCATAGACTCATTATATAAAATGTGCCCGGTATCCACAACAGATACAGAACAGTTAAAAAAGTGCTCGATTATAATAAAATGAAAATGAAAGTGAGTCACATGTGCATATACAAATTGATGTGAGTTATAAGAATGATTGAAATAAATTGATTGTACTGTTTTGAAATGAAAATGTGAAATGAATGAAAGTGATTGATTGCATATAATGAGAATTGATCCATTTCATTACATGAGATGCATGATCAGATAAAGGAGTTATGACCGGAGTGGCCAGTGAAAAGAGCTTAAAGCTCAGAAATACGCATAAAAAGCCATAGGCTTAGTATATAAAATGAGTCCGGTATCCACAACGGATACGGGATTGTTATCAATGAGCCCGGTATCCACGACGAATACAAGGCAGTTAAAAAGACGCTCGGTCACAATAAAGTAACAATGAAAGTGAGTTACATGTACATTGCATATATATAAATTGATGTGTATTGAATGAATGATTGAAATGAGTTATATGAACTATTTCAAAACTGAAATGTGAAATGATGTGCAATATTTGAATATGTGAATTGTCTGTGAATCTGAATATGTGAACTGCCATTGTGTTTAATATGAATGAGCCATCGATGATGGTTCGCTCACTGAGTTTGCAAAACTTATCAAAATTACAATGTTGTCTTTCTAGTTCAGAGGAGATATCCAGTTAGACTAATTAGAGTATAGCCACTGAAATCAGATATGAACTAGTGATCGGGATCAGTTTGCATCTGCATATGCCTTTAGTCATTTTGTATTGAATAGTGTTTTCTTCAACTACTGTACAATGTATATGTGAATTCTATAATGTAATGACTTTACAACTGTATATGTTTTATAAATGAGATGGTTTAAATGGAATATTGATTTACTCATGACTTGTTTACAATTGGAATGAATAAAAATTATTACTAGTCTTCTGAAGACTTGTTTGATGTTTTTTTAAAAAAAATTTGTAAAGAGCTGTGTGATTGTCTTAACATGCTGCTTTCATAAGACATGTGCTAGAATATCCTCGGGATGTGTGGGCACGTGCTCGATGAAAGTGGGATGCTACATTAAAGCTTTGGTTTAATGGAAAAATCTTGGAGGTGACGTTTCAAAAATTAATGTCCATGATGAGGATGTCAAAGTGATAATTTAAGTTTTGAGAAAGTTACTAGATATCATTAGAAATTTGATCAAATGCTAGGAAGTTATAGTAATAAAGGAGTATCACTAGACTAAAAGGAGTCTATGATAAGCCACATATTGGTTGGTTAACTGTATCATTTAGCCAATTTTAAGTTCATCCAATCTTAGGGACAATCAATTAAATAATAACTTGTCATATGGTTAATTAAAGATCATAAGAACCTACTAATAGTCATATTTTCTCCAAAATAGAAGGGAGATGTATTGATAGAATGCTAAGAAACACTATAAGAAGGGCTTCTAAAAGTTGAAAAAGTAACAAAAGCAAGAGATAATAAGAACATAATAAGAAATCAAGTAAATACAATAATAGGTACTATAATTAGTTAAGAGAATTTTATTGGGTTCTTGGGTGATACTTCTTGTGTGATTGTGTTTTATTTATGTACAGTTTAAGAAGTTACATGTTTAAGATTAAAGGTTTAGAGTGTTTTGTAAACATCTTAAGTTTGGTTGTGGTATTATATACTAATGGAGAAAGATTCATATGAATTGTTACCTTTTATCAAGCTAGAATATTCTTGTAGCAATTTCTCTTCACCCCACTTAAAAAGAGTTCTATATACTAATGGAGAAAGATTCATATGAATTGTACTTTTTATTAAGCAAGAATATTCTTGTAGCAATTTCTCTTCACCCACTTAAAAAGAGTTCTTAATATATTCAAATTTTCAAGAAGAGTTTAGAGATTGGACAGATGTAAAGGAGGACCAAACCACTATAAATAAATGTTGAAGTTCTTAATCCTTTTACTTACATGATTTCTTGATTTGTTTATGATTTTAGATTTTTTATATTCTGTGTTTGCTTTTAATCTTGACATCATCAACTTACTTTAGTTTTCATCAATATATCATTGGTATATCACTCTTTTTATAACTTAAAAGCACCAAAAAAATTATATAGGTTCGGTGTGCGATAAAATTTCTTATAGATGAAAATAATTTTTGTCACCAAATTCAGCTTCCTGTTTGAGTGCCTTTGGGACAATAATTATTTTATTATTTGATAAGTTAGTGTTGGGTTAGAGATTATTCGTATTTGTTAAGAAAATCTAATGTTATGAAAAAGGTTTGTTGTAATTTCTCTTTATGTTTTAAAAAAATGCAACTTGGAATTTAATTCTCAAATTGTTTGATGACTGTAAGTTTAAATGAGAGCCTTGAGCAATTGTTATACCAAATAAGCTTCTAAACCATAACTTTGATCAAAAAGTATATGTTACTATTAGTATTGTTTTTATCATTGGTGATACTAATAAATTAAATATTTAAATACTTAATCAAAATATCAAAAAAGAAATTCAATAGAAGGAAGAAATGATCAAAGGACCAAATGAGCAAAGTGAAGAACCAAATATAACTTACAAGAGAGATTCAAGGTAATTCAAGTCAAGTGGACTAAAAAAAGAAAGAATAAAGTTTTAATTTTTCTTATAATTTTATATTAGTCATTGAAATGAATAATTTTTTAATCATTATATGCTTATTTATATGTAAGGCCTAATGTATAAATTCTTTCATAATTTAATAATAGTTCATTTCAAAGTTGAAGTTTCAAGAGGTTTATTAATAGGTTGAAAGATCATTCTTTGTTTATGTGGATTAATGTATAATAATATGTATAATTTCTTTTAACTTTTATTTGGGATTAAATTAATTAATCACCTTTTCCTTAGAGGCATTCCTAGGATGAAAATCACTTAGATTTTTTATTTGAATAAGTTTAATTTTAAGTAATGATTTTCAAATAATTTGCTTTTATATTTAGTGTGGATACACTTGATGAAAAAACTTAAATCTTAAAACAACCCAAAAATAATTTTTTTTTGTTTCATTGTTTAAATTGTCTATAGTTTATGATTATATGGTCAATTGAGGATGTGAATAAAGAGAGAGAATTTAATTTGCACAATAAATCTAATGAAGAGGATGGTAAAGTAAAATTAAACAAGATAGGACTATTAGGTAAGCCTAGTCCAAAGTTCAAGTTCAAATAAATACTTTTTATATTTTTCGGTTTAAATTCAAGAGATCCAAAATTTAACGAGTTTAAAAAACTTAGAAGCCCGTTGCAATATTTTTTTAAGAAATTAAATAAAATATCATTAAATCAAGGATCTAAAAATGGTTTACAGATAACCAAGCAGCTATGAAGTTGAAAAAACCTAGCACACAACCTTCTAAGTAGATAGATATATTTATTTCGAATCTGGACTTAGATGTTACAAAGATATGAGAAAAAAGGTTGGAACAACCTAGTATTCAACCTTCCAAATAGTTATAATTTAAATGTGGAGGCTGAGGAGTAGCATAAGATGGATAGAAGTAGCTTGTTTGTTTAAATCTCAATGGACATTATTGCTTAATGTATAACCATGTTTGAGCTGTAAGTAAGTTGGATTTTCTAAACACAAGTTGCTCCCTTGTGAGCATAATCAATTCGTTTAGTCTAAATTCACTATTCTTGGATTGATGTTGGAAAATTCGGATATTCCTTTCCTTCCAAAGTGAGTAGATGGTGTTCCCCAGACTTATCTTATAAGACTATATGATCTCCTTCACTAGGATTGACAGGTTGGCAAAGACTGGTTAAATAACTCATTCCAGCTTGAAGAAGGGGGGATGAAAATTAACCTTTTTATAGCAAACCATTCCAAATGAAGCTAAAGTAGTTAAGTTGAAAAAATAGATTATCTATGGATTCCTCTTTTTGTCTACAGAGAGAGCAGCTTATAGGAATGTTTAGGAATCTGCTAATCTTGTCAACTGTAGGTAATTTCCTAGCTAAAAACTTGAATACTAAAACTATCTTCCAAATTTAAGATTTTTTTAATTAATTTTTAAATAGAAGACCTGCTTAATTTTGACTACAAAAGGTAGTATAATATCATTTTTTCTCACTATTTCTTATTCAATAAATTACACAGATTCAACTCTGCTTATGACTTGTTCATGGTTTTCACCGTTTCTTTTCTGCATATAGACACGGGCACCAACATACCCTTGTCCCAAATGTTTGTTATGCTATTCTCAACTTATAATAAATGATCACAAATATATATATGTTTATCTCATCTTCATGTGACACGACTTCCATTTACCTGTGTATTTGTCTATGTTTTCAGCTCTTAAACTTTGAGAAGAACATATACTAGCACAAGAACGGATAGTAATTTTTGCCAAAATTGAGAATTTGAATTTTTTGCAGAACTCTTAAATTCTTGACAAAGATCATCCCTACGACAATATGAGTGAGTAATATCCCCCTATCTTTATTTTACTTGACAAGCATCAAGATGAATCATAAATTAAAAAATATATATAAATAATTCGATATAGGCATAAAGTATGTGTAAAAGACTAAATGTTAAGTAAAAATAACATATCATTTTACAGTCTTATCAAAAACCTAATAACTATCTTAATAAGTTTTGTGCCACAATCATTAAGTTGCTACTGAAGTTGAAGAATTTATTCAACAATTATCAGTTGTCACTTGTTTAGCTTCCTTAGTTGATAAGGCATCTGAATTTTGTTTCCTACTAAAAAATGAAATTAATCCATTGCTTAGGAATTGACAAGTAACAGATGTTATCTTTCCATTTTCTGAATACAATCTACATCAAAGTAGCCAATCAATTAGAGAACGTATACTTAGGATATCAAAGTTCTAATGACATGGTACAACACAAATATCTAAGTATAGGCTTAACAAATAAAAGATAAGAGTCCTTAGGACTTTATTGAAATCTACTGCACTAGCATATACTAAACGTAATAATAATGAACCAACTCATGACAAGGTAAAGTAAATTATCAATCATACATTAGTATATCTTTACATCAACCGGCGTACCCTCTTCCTCCTTATTCAACATAGTTATGATACATATAGATGTCCCCAATGACTTGATCTATTCGAACATATTTGATTAGTTCCTTGGTGTACTTGTTGGCTTAGTTGATGAAGATTCATTCACTTGATTTGAAATCCAAGAAAGAAGTTAGAGCTCTTAATTTCTTCATGCTCATCCCAAATTCTCTATTCATCCCAAATTATAAACTTGATTAGGTGCATGATGAATTTCAAACCCAGGAGATTGATAACCATAAACTTCTTCTTGAGTTAAGCTATTTAAGATACACTTTTACATCCATTTTAAACTATTTAAAATCCATGTAGGTAACAATCTAATGGCTTCTAATATACTTACTAGTGCAAAAGTTATCTTAAAATTACATACTTTCCTTTTGACTGTACCTTTTAGCCATCAATATAGCATTGTTTTCCACAATGACAATTGTAGACACTTAAATACAAGTCCATAAGATCTTTGGATACCATAATAATATTGATATATCATTATAGAAGGATATAGTATTAATCCGTTATAAAGAACTGCCTCACTTATTTCTTTATATTCCTTTATTTCCTCAATTTGATTGGAGAACCGGAACCACTCTTGGGATCTTTAACATTTTCTTAATCTTGCAGGTCTAGGAATTTATACGTATATAAGTCTACAATATATATATATACACAGCTATTTAAAAAAGGTAGCTTGGTGCTGGGTCGTTGCTTTCTTATTATCGTAATGTGTAAAATCGGACGTTAACAAGCGAACCAAACGAAGTTGAGAAATGATACAGAAAACGGACGTAGCACCTCACCTCCTGACGTTTTACCTCTCTCTTCGTTTTAGTCTCAACTTACTCTAATTCTGGAAATTGAAAGATAAGAACATTTTAATTCCTGTCATTTATGACTAATTTTCTCAACTGCGGAAGTGGCATGCCAAAAAGTAGCAATAAACACCGACCGTGCACCTAGTTTTTAGGTATGTGGTCCCCTATAAATCTTAACCAAAAAGGCAAATTAACATTTAACATATACAAACTAAAATAAAAAGTGAAACAACACTTGCTCGTTCTCTCTATAAATGCCATAGTGTCTTCAACTTCTCCGGTAACCTTGTAAACTCACCCTAACCTAATACCATCACTCTTTTAAATAATGACTCAGTTTGCTCACATAGTGACGATCACCGTTGTTGCGGTATTACTATTGCGAGACTGTGGAGTAATGGCACAGGATATTTCTCCAACGCCGGCGATGGACGCTGGCGCTGCCACACCAATATTCCCCATCTCTCTGCCTCTTCTTTCTTCTTCAGCCATTCTATCCATTCTTGCTTTTATATGTCGCTGAATTCACAAACGTTGCGACGGTCCCTACCCCGTGTCCTCACTACTTTCTCTTGGTGATGTATATGGTAAATTGTCTTAACAGTTGGGCTTGCATGGTTCAATTTGATGTTCTTCTCCCTTTTGGGGTCATGGAGATTTTGATATTACTGTAATAGCTAGAGTTGGTGTGTTTGAGGATTATACTAAATAAAATGATAATCTTTTATCATGTTTTATTTACATATATTTTTGCACTTTTTCTCATTTTAATTTAAAATCTTCTAATTTAAATTTTAAGGGAGGTTTTAACTGTAGTTTAGAACATCCTATAAAAGAACAAGGCGCCACTTGATATCAAGAATGAGATATTATATTAAATTATTATTAAACTAACATAACATCTCTATAAAAATAAAACTATCTCATTGTCTACTACTGCAACATAAACCACATTTGGCTACAAAAAAAATCATCACTAAAAATCCGAGAATCGTAGCTAATACGATTGATATTCGTCCTAAAAAATATCATCAAATCCTTGTAGCTAAAAGCTATAAGCGACGTTTCGCTAATAGTCACTAATAATTTTTTCCTATGCTTTAATTTGGTAGAGAAAAACTATTAGTGACATTTTTGAAATCGTTGCCGACATCTTTTGGCTACATTTAATTTTCGTAGCTAAAAATGATTAGCTACATTTTCATAAACGTAACCCAAATTTTTCGGCTACATTTTCAAAAATGTAGCTAAAAGTTTTTAGTTATATTCTGAAAACACAATTAAAAACTTTTACCTCTGTTTTTTGATAATGAAGCCAAATATTTTTAGCTACATTTTATAAAATATAGTAAAATTTTTTATATACATTTTATTGAAATGTAATACCATATTAATTATAATTATTTGTGACATTTTTAATTCATATTATTATATATAATATTTAAAATTTTTGTTGTTAATTTATTATACAAAAATAATTGATAATTTGAAGCATATTATTAAATTATACCAACAAATTTTTTTTGTATATAAGATTTTAATTATAACCTTAACAATTCTTCTAGATAATATAATAAATAAAAAGACCAATTTATAAATTATAAATATTGAGATTAAAAAAATTACAACATAAACGAGACAAATAATAACAATAACTCAAAATCACCAAATTGTGGTCTCCATAAGTTAAGAGCATCTAATACGAGCATTGGAGAGAATGTAGTAGTACTGCACGTATAAGGAGCATTATATAGATAATGAAATGCTGGTAAGCATCCAAAGTCCTGTTACATGGATAATTTTAGAATGTAATGTATTGTAAAAAGTGTTGTAATAAAATATGATATAATGGAATGCTGACGTGACTAACTCATTATACCCAAATTGAACACGACGTCCACTTATGGTCTGTCTTGTACACGGAGAAGACCACAAGAAAAGGAGCAACATAGGCATTGACTAGATAAGTCCATGCTGAAGGACATCCTCGTTCCTCACAAGGATGAATTGGGTGTAATGGGTTGGCCATGTCAACATTTCATTATACCATATCTCGTTACACCACCTTCCATAATACATGACACTCTAAAATCAGCAATGTAATGGACATCGGAGGCTCACCAACATTTCATTATCCATGTAATGCTCCTTATACGTGCAGTACTATTGCACTCTCTCCGGTGCTCGTATAATGCACATGCAAAGCTCTTATAATGACTGTGCATTATACGAGCATTGGAGATGCTCTTAGCTTATGGAGACTACAATTCGGTGATTTTGAATGGGTGTAATGGGTTGGAAATGCTCTAACAAATAAGGCCTAAATGTACAATTATCATAGAGAATCATTATATCAAACACTTCAACTTCATTACAGAAACTACGGTTCAACCTTCGTAATCAACGCTCGCCTTAGGCTCTGCACTTGACTTGGTAAGTACGGTCACACCAATTACGATGAACAATGCACCTGCAAACCACTGTTCAACTCGAACACACAGACCAATCTCTTATCTGATGTCATAATTGTTGAAATTCAACCGTGATCGAATCACGGGCGCAACGAAAAACAAAATTTTTACGGATTCCGAGCGGATCCCGATAATTGTATAAACTTGAATAAAACATTAAACGATTTAGAAA
>JAOQMS010000007.1:4206971-4219908 GCA_027563885.1 Erythroxylum longipes
ATATATATATATATATATATATATATAAATGCTAAAGTGGTCCATCATACTGAGGTCTGTCCTACCGAGTCCCGGGTGTGGAAAAAACACTGGAGACTTGTTTTAGCAATATCGAGGTCGCGATCTAATTGGGACATATCCCAATCTCTTTGGGATCCATTTGGTTTTATTGCTCTCCATATAATGGATCTCTATCCAAAACTATTTTACGAATCCTTTGAGTCACTCTTATGTATGTGCCATTAAGTTCCTAATTATGTTGGCCACTTGGATTAACATTTAATCCAAGTCATAAGCAAGGTCTAGCAACACATCATGACCCCCAATTAATCGGAAAGTAAGTGATTTGACGAATGAACCCTTGCTCGTTATCACGAACCCTCCAATAGACAATTACTGTGCAATTCGTACTTTCACCATGCTATACCCCACTTAGTTATGAGTATGGGCAAAGTGTCAACTCTCACTAGACTAACTACGTCAAATCTAGCCAAGTGATATCAGTTCTCGTCCTGGGACTCATTACTCTATATGTCAATAAAGACATTCTTCATGACACATGTACTCCTGCCAGAGATTTCCAAGTAATGACCCCAACAAGAGGTTATGGGTATCATCTTTTGCTATCACAGAAGTGGTGAATCCTCTATTGGCTACTCAATTACCTTTGAATACCTCAAGCTATACCCAATCATCACCCTATGAGTGACCTCTGCAAAGAAACAAGGAATGGAGTCAAAGCACAGAATTAATATCCAAGATATCCTTAAGTAGCTCAAGTTTAAGGATACGTACACCATTGCTATGATGAGATTATCACTAACATTAGAATAGGACATCCATGTGATGATCTCACGGTAGGTCATCCAATGTACTTACTACCTCTAGTAAGCATCCACATCTCAACTCTAAACATCTTATGTTTACAGTTTCTGAGATCCACTGCTTGATCAAATCAAGGAGTTTGACATGTGATAGTCTATCTGGATTAACGATGTCCAGTCTCATTAATCCTATGACTAGGGATAATTTAGATACTGACATAATTGCACATGATAGGAATCTCAGTAGTATGATCACATCATAATTTCCTTCATGCTATGTCATATATCATGGACTTCATTAATTTGCTTATAGATCAATATCAATTTATAAATAATGAACACCAAACTAATGAAACATGCCTTTCTTTATTATTGAAAATAAAGTCTGTACATAACTTTGTACAAAACGCGCTAAAGGCAATTGTCTTTAGGGAACTATTCTTAGGGCACTGCTCTAACAAATCTCCCACTTGACCTAAAGTCAATCCTCTTGGTATCTAATACCATAGGCTAGTACATAAGAATCAAATCTATTTTGTGACAATGGCTTCGTCAACGAGTCAACAATATTCTACTCGGTGGGAATTCTCTCTATCTGTACATAACCTCGACCAATGATCTCCCTAATTAGATGATATCTGCAGAGTACATGCTTGGACCATTGATGAGACCTTGGTTCCTTTGCTTGCGCAGTAGCCTCATTATTGTCACAATACAACTGTATGGGTCCATCACTACTAGGAACCACACCAAGTTCAGTAATGAACTTCTTGATCCAAACTACTTCCTTTGCTGCGTCTAAACCCACAATGTACTCTGCCTCAGTTGTTGAATCGGTAGTCATATCTTGTTTAGAACTCATCCAACCGACCGCCCCACCGTTCAACGTGATTATATAACCTGATTGGGATTTGGAATCATCCTTATCAAATTGAAAACTGGCATCTGTATTCCCGTTCACTTTTAGATTTCCATCTCCATATATTAAGAAAACATCCTTAGTCCTTCGCAAGTACCTGAGGATGTTCTTGACAGCCACCCAATGACCCTCATAAGGATCCAATTGGTATCTGCTTGTAACACTTAGAGCATATGATATATCGGGTCTCGTACATAGCATAACGTACATGATAGATCCTACTGTAGATGCATATGGGATCATATTCATGCACGTCCTTTCAACTTGTGTCTTAGGAAATATAGATTTCGAGAGTGTTATCCCATTATTCATGGGAAGATACCTTCTCTTGGACTGCTCCATGCTAAACCTCTTTAGCATCTTATCTATGTACGTCGATTGTGAAAGACCGAGAAACCTTTTCGATCTATCTCTATAGATCTTTATCCCAAGTATATAAGTTGCTTCATCGAGATCTTTCATGGAAAGTTTTTGGACAACCAAATCTTTACAAATTGTAGCATAGAGACATCATTTCCTACTAATAATATGTCATCTACATATCGTACAAGGAATATGATTGCACTCCCACTAACCTTCTTATGTATACAGGGTTCATCCAGATTTTGTGAGAAACCAAACTTTTTGAATATCTCATCAAAGTAGATATTCCAACTCCTAGATGCTTGTTTCAATCCATAGATGGATTTCTGAAGCTTGCATACATTTTAGCCATCATAGGAGATGAAGCCCTCTGGTTGTGTCATGCACACATCCTCGAATAGATTTTCATTTAGGAAAATTGTCTTCACATCCATTTGGGATATCTCATAATCATAATAAACGGTAGTAGCTAAGAGTATCCTAATGGATTTAAGCATTGCTACTGGGTCGAAGGTCTCGTCGTAGTCAATTCCTTGTCTTTGACGGAAACCTTTGGTCACAAGCCTTGCTTTATAGGTAATCACAATACCATCCATGTCAGTTTTTTTTTTGAAAACCCACTTACACCCTAAGGGTTTTATTCCTTTGGGTGTTTCAACCAAAGTCCATGCTTGGTTTTCATACATGGAATCCATTTCTGCTTTCATGGTGCTAAGACATTACTCAGACTCTAAATTCTTCAGAACCTCTTCATAGGTAGTAGGCTCATTATCTTCTATGATCAATACGTCATTCTGTTCAATCACGAGAAATTCATATCTCTCAGGAACATAGCGTATCCTATGTGACCTATGAATTTCCTGTGTTGAAGAAGGTTGAATTATTACATCATCTGTATGAGTCACAGTCTCAGGTTTAGGTAGTTGATTCGCGTCTGTTTAAGCATCTTGAACTTCTTCAAGTTCCATTTTACTCCCACTGTCTTCTTTTGAAAGAAACTATTTCTCTAAAAAGACAGCATGCTTTAAAACAAACACTTTTTGTTCCTCAGTATGGTAAAATTGATATTCCATTGTTTCTTTAGGATATTCTATGAACAAACACTTGTCAGACTTCATATCAAGCTTATCTGACTGTATTCACTACACATAATCCAAACAGCCCCAAACTTTCAAATGAGAAAGATAGTGTTTTTTGTTGGTCCACATCTCATATGGAGTAACATCAACTATCTTTGATGGAACTCTATTTAGCAAATAAACAACTGTATCGAGTGTATACCCCCAAAAGGATTTTGGTAAATTTGTAAAGCTCATCATTGACAGTACCATGTTCAAAAAGGTTTGGTTTCTCCTTTCAGCCACACCATTGTGTTATGGTGTGTAAAGTGGAGTCCATTGAGATAAAATCCCATTATCTCTTAGATAATCTAAAAATTCTTGGTCTAAGTACTCCCCACCTTGATCAGATCGTAGTATCTTGATACCTTTCCCAAGTTATTTTTCTACTTCTTTTATGAATTGTTTGAACTTTTCAAATGCATCAGATTTGTATCTCATCAGATACAGATACCCATTTCGAGAATAGTCATCGATAAAGGTAATAAAGTAAAAAAAACCACTTCTGGTATGGATAGACATCAGACCACATACATCTGAATGTATTAGTTCTAATACTCTAATCGCTCGTTCACCCTTTCCCTTAAAGGTTAACTTAGTCATCTTACCTAATAAACAAGATTCACACATGTCATATGATTCATAATCAAGTGACCCTAAACTACCACTCTTGTGGAGCTTAGCTATGCGTTTCTCATTTATATGGCCAAGGCGACAATGCCATAAGTAAGTTAATTTTAAATTATCTTGTTTATATCTTTTCTTGTCATTGACATTCATAATTGGATGCGACATATCTAATATGTAAATTCCATTTCATAATGTACCAGTCCCATAAAGCATTCCATTCAAACTAATAAAACAATTATTACTATTGAAATTCAAATGGAAACCAGCTTTATTTAAACAAGAAACAGACAATATGTTCTTTGTTAAAACAAGTACAAAATAACAACCATCTAGTTTAATTACAAACCTACTGGGGAGTGACAAAAAATAAGTGTCTACAGCTAATGTAGCAACTCTTGCTCCATTGCCCATGACCAGGTCCAGTTCCCCTTCATAAGTTGTCTACTGTCCTTGAGGCCATGCATATCATTATATATGTGTGAGCCACAACCAGTATCTAATACCCATATGTTATGATCAAACAGTATTAACCTTAATGACAAACATACCTGAAGTAGCCGAGGCATCTGATGCCTGCTTCTTCTTCAAGGACTCCAAATAGACTTTACAATTTCACTTCTAGTGGCCATTCTTGCCACAATAGAAGTAAGTTCCTTTAGACGCAATCTCTTTGGGTTTCTTTTTGGCTACACTTCCTTTTGGTCTCTTGGACTTTTTCTTCTTTAGGTTCTTTTTTCTTAAACTAGAAGAAGAAGAGTCCACCACTAGCACTGGCTTGTTATCCTTCTTGATCGCTTGCTCTGTTTTCTTGAGTAGATCAATCAACTCAGGGATTGTTGAGGAGATTTGGTTCATCCGATAGTTCAACAGAAACTATAAATAACTATAAGACACCCAACTAGAATTAAGTCAATACTTAATTCATAGTCCATAACAAAACCCAAGGTGGCTAATCTCTCAATATAACCATTCATCTTCAGTGCACATTGCACTGCAGATGTCCCCGGAGTCTTAGTCGTGAAGAGCAGCCTCGAGGTATTGAATCTTCAGACCGAGCTTGCTCATCAAAAAGCTCTCTAATATGAAACACTATGGTATTAGCATCCATAGACTCATGCTGCTTCTGCAGCTCAGGTGACATAGAGGCTAGCATAATACAGGTAGCCATGTCACTATCTTTGAGATGCTTACGATATGCTTTCTGATCGTCATCAAAAGCATCATCAGTAGGGGATCAGGAATAGGAATGTCTAGGACATAGCCTAACTCCTCAGATCTGAGAACAATTCTCATATTTCTCAGCTAGTGAAGAAAAGTGGGTTAACTCAATTTATTCGAATCTATAAGTGAGTGAAAATTTACACTGGAAGACATCTTCAATCAATCTAAATGTGAAGAGAGAAAGAATGTTATAATATAAATACACGCATGATCATAAAGACTTGCATGACATGCATATAACTCCCACTGGTTTCAAAGAATCCATAGCCCTCACTATGAATCCAAGAAAAATTATGACAAAGTGTTCTAGTGGGTCGATATCCGACATTACTAAGAATGACCTTGGGTTTACCCAACAAGCCACCTTAGGTCAATCGGTAGATATCAGTCATATCAATTGCATCATAGTTGCAACTATCATCTAGTGCTATCAACTCATGATGTATGCACACACATTGGGTTATCAACTCTTGATGCGCATACATCTGATGTACGCTACCCAATTCTGCCTCTGTCTACGTTGACCTTGAGTTTACTCAACAAATCAACGCTTCTAGCGAAAATTGACCCATTAATCTGAAAATCTTATTTCTATAGTTCAAACATATCCGTATAGAGTAGGCTTGGGTTTACCCACAGCACTAACTCTAAAAGAATTCTGGTTCTCCCCATATTAATGGAAGGCGTTAGTTTTCATATTATGTATGAGGAATTTCACACTCTGGTCTCATCTAAGTCATAGGATTATAGTCACAATGACTATATGGTATGATTTAGTATGTTTCATCAATCACATTGAATCTATATCCATAACCATCCATCATCCCATTTAACCAACCCTAGCATGCATTCTTTAATGTAACCATCTCACAAGGTTTTCTTGTATAGGTTGTGACGTGTTATGCATCTAAAGATTTGATGTTCGATTCAACTCTTGAACTGAACTGCTTTCTGTTGTTGGCATCAGCTAATTTCTCAATCCGTATGTTTTCAATTACAATTCAAGATTCCAATATACCGAGTGTAATACCCTGTACTCTGATGTACCAATTAAACACTTTAATTGTATCATGCTTGCCATATCTGGTCATACTAAACATGAAATACTCGGAAAAGATTAATACAATATTAATCTCTTAGATTTCCAAATAATTTGAGAACATCAAACTATCATCCTAAGTATCTCTAGGTAGTCTACACTTCATCAAGACTACTTCGGCACTTGTCACATAACTTGTAACGGCCAAAACAATCAAAATAACTGAATATACCAACGTGACACTAATATGACATATTTGACATTCGAAAAGCTTTTGGGAACTCAATTTCAAGCAAATCAGTTTGGCATGCACACAACATAAAAGTAACATTCTTATGATCACATAAAAATGATCCTAGGCATTGAAACCAAAAAACACACAATCACTACTTCAAATAAACCAGGTCCAGCAGTTTTCTCAAAAATGTCCAGTTCTGTATTTTTCTTTAAAAAATCATTGAAACAATTTCATTTAAATGCTAAGAAAATTACAAAGGCTATAACATGCTCTGAACATGTTCCATGAATGTTTTCAGAATTTATTTCTAAGAAAAACTCAACCAACCTCAGCAACCAAGTCAATCTAGAATCTGTGTTCCTCAACACAGACATTCCCAACAGCACACAAAAAATTCTCAAATAAATATTCAATCACCTTAAAAACATTTTTTCATCTTTATAGAAATTTATAAATAGCTTAGAAAGAGGGGGTGAAAGAAAATTCCAAAATTTTTTTTATAGAATTTATTCTCGAATTTGCAAGCATGCCTATTCATGTAATGTGTATAAACACAACAACCAGAACAGTAGGGAATTAATTAGCAAAACATATCAAATCACATTGATTATTTTTTTTGTTCCACAGACATGTTCAGCAACATCTCATGAGCAAATCTGGAAAAAAAATTTCAAAAACAATATCTCTTTACTGATTTCGAATTCAACACAATCAGAATGCACAACTGTCACAACCAATCGACAACATCACACATGTTATGATTTCTCCTTTATACGGAGCACAAGTGGCTCTAATACCACTGTAGGAAAATCCCGGTGTGTGCATCACATACACGTAGTGTGGAAAACAAAAAAAAATTGTTCTGAGACTTTCTCGAAGTCCAGGATCTATGTGCCTATACAAGAAACCTAGCTGAAAATTCCCAATTCATATACATGTTCATAACATATATATATAGGAATTCATGGCATTTACACAAATCAATCATTCATATAATAACCATGTACCTTGTGTGTAGTCTCCTTCATTCTTCGATCTTCTACTTGTTGGGTTGTCGCAAACCACAACGACCAAAACAGACCGTCTCCAACGGTATCCACGCAGAGATCAGAGAAACTAACCGAATCAAAACTCTTTGATCCAGAAATGGCTAGAACAAAGACAAGAATGCTAGCTCTCTTCTTTGTTCTATGGAGAGCAAAAATGTTCAAGAAGAATGGAGAGAAAGAACGTGAGAAAGATGAGGAGTAGGGTGAGAAATCTTGAAGAAGAAGATTGCTCACTCTTTCTTCATTTTCACGATTATTTCATCTTGCTTTTGTTTTTTTGTCTTTTATAGATTTTGCCTTCTTTCAATTAAAAACAATAAACACTTAACTTCGAAAAAACCTCCACCCTCTTTCCACGTTGTCCTATATATATATATATATATATATAAAAAGTAGTCCAGTCACACTAGAGTCGGTTCTACTGGGTCCTGGGTATGGAAAAAACACCGAAGACCTATTTTAGTAATATCGACGTCGCGATCTCATCGAGACATATCCTCATCTCATGGGGATCCATTTGGTTTTATTGCTCTCCATATATAGATATCTATCCAAAACCATTTTACAAATCCTCCGAGTCACTCTTATGCGTGTGACCTATTAGGTTCTCGGTTATGTTGGTCACTTGGATTAACATTTAATCCAAGCAAGTCATGAGCGGCATCTAGCAATACATCATGACCACCAATTGACCAGAAAGTAAGTAGTTTAACGAATGGATCCGTGCTCGTCACCAACCATCTCATGAACCCCCATGACAATGGTTGTACAATTCGTCCTTTTACCATGCTATACCCCATTTGGTTATGAGTATGGGCAAAGTGTCAACTTTCACTAGACAGACTACGTAAAATCTAGCTCAAGTGATATCCATTCTCGTCCTGGGACTCATTGCTTTATATGTCAATGAAGACATTCTTTATGACACATGTACTTTAACCAGAGATTTCCAAGTAATGACCCCGACAAGAGGCCGTAGGTATCATCTTCTGCTATCACAGAAGTGGTGAATCCTTTTTTGGCTACTCAATTACCTTTGAATACCATAAGTTGTACCCAATCATCACCCTATAAGTGACCTCTGCAAGGCAACAAGGAATGGAATCAAAGCACAGAATCAGTATCTAAGATATCCTTGAGTACCTCAAGTCCAAGGATACTTGCACCATTGCTATGATGAGATTATCACTGATATTATAATAGGACATCCATGTGATGATCTCATGTTAGGTCATCCAATGTACTTACTACCCCTAGTAAGCATCCACATCTCAACTCTAAACATCTTATGTTTACAGTTTCTAAGATCCACTGCTTAATCAAATCAAGGAGTTTGACATGTGCTATTCTATCCAGATTAACGATGTCTAGTCTCATTAATCCTATGACTAGGGATAATTTAGATACTGACATAATTGCACATGATAGGAATCTCAGTAGTATGATCACATCATGATTTCTTTCATACTATGTCATATATCATAGACTTCATTAATTTGCTTATAGATCAATATCAATTCATAGATAATGAACACCAAATTAATGAAACATGCCTTTCTTTATTATTGAAAATAAAGTCTATATGTAACTTTGTACAAAACACGCTAAAGGTGATAGCCTTTAGTGCACTACTCTTAGGCTACTACTCTAACAGAATGTGCCATATTACTAAGAGTAAGATTAAGATTATGACAAGCACATGGCATACATAATGCTTTCGAATTTATTTTAAGTGATCGCTTTTGAACTCCTTGATTTTTTCCCTTTATATTATAATCATTGTCATAACCTTGACCCCTCACATTATAGACATTCAAATCAAGAGACTTAAATGCATTCAACAATTCATTGAAAAGTCTTAATCTAGATGTATTATCTACCTTTAAGAACTCTAAAAAGTACTCTTCTATTTTATTTTTGTTTGACATATTCTCACAACATACTAACAAACTCATTCTTGATGGCTCAAATCTGGGGTACAATAAAGAATAATATAAAATTATTTCTCCTAATGATCCTTATGTTAGAACTTCTAACATTATGCGTCAACATAGAAATCAACTAATTTTGAATTTTGTGACCAAGATAATGATGATGAATTTCATGATTTTGAATGCGTATAACATGATCTTGCATTATTACATCAAATTTAAAAATCATCTCAATTAATCCAGAAAATTGCCATTACTATCTTGGTAAATTTTGTCATTGGATCCTCAAAAAACTAAATTATATTTAGGAAGACACAATATAAACTATTCTTATCAAAATTTGTCTCCAACGTTCTTTCTCCTTTATAATTTCTTATTGCAAATCTTTATTAATTATTTGATTTTTGCTCAATCTTACTCTTAATTCATTCCAGTCCCTCATATTAGTCATATGCTCAATACTATTCTCATGTTCTTTAATTCTCTCACTAAGATGCTTCCAATCTCTGAATCCATCATTTACTAATGCACTTTATTTACTATTAGATTTGAACAACTTACAAAAAAAAACAATATACTTTATCTATATATTTAGAGTAAGCCAACCATTTTCTGTCGCTAATTTCTCCATTACTCAATCCAAATAATTTCTTACTATAGAATTATGAATAAGAATAAAGCTCCCTAATTTACTTTGTCTAATTTAAAATAAAGCTCCCCAATAACAATTATGATTAAGTACTTTGATTGAATAATTAAAAACTAAATATAAAGCAAAAATAATCAATGTCGTCAAATGAGAAACTAACTTGGCATATATTTAATAAGTTAAAATACAAGAAAAAATAAAAAATAACTTTAAATTATCACTAAAAAATTAGAACCGTAAAAATCTTTGGCCATCAATTCTTGAGTTGAACATCCAATAGAGCATCCTCATCTCCATCACTATTAGCTTTTGACTATGCACCTATTTGATGAGCTAACACTCTGCCCTATAGAGTATGGTCAATCTAATCTATAAATGATAGAATTTACCTTTAAGCATGAGGGGTATCTTTTTATCACATAAAACTCTTTATTCAGTTCTCCATTTAAGCTATCATGATCTGATCCGGTGAACTATGTCTTCGTCAATATGTCCATTGCTCTAGATGATAGATCCTAGATACTTAAAACACTCTTTTTATGGTATAACTTCTAAACCAATATTTAACTCCACATCAATAGCAACCCTATGCCCCGAAAAGTTACACTCCACGTACTCAATCTTATTCCTACTTAATCAAAATCCTTCAACTCTAACGTACTCCTCCAAATTTCAAGCTTGACATTAACACTCTCTTTTGTCTCATCTACTAAAACAATTTCATCAGCAAATAACATACAGCAAGACATATCTTATTGGATATTCTTGTTAAGCTCATCAATCACTATTGCAATCAAAAGGAGGCTTAAAGAAGAGCCTTGGTATAGCCCATTATCGATAGAAAAATGTTCTATATCTCTTCTTATCATCCTTACTTTAGTTTTTACATTTTCATACATATCTTTAATAGCTCATATATAAGTCATAGAAACTCCCTTAACTTCTAAACATCTCCACATGATTTCTCTAGGAACCCTATCATACACCTTCTCTAAATCAATAAAAACCATATGTAAGTTATGTTGTCTTTCCCTGTAAAATTTCATTAATCTTCTAAGGAGATGTAAAGCTTTTGTTGTGGACCTTACTAGTATAAAGCCAAACTGATGTTTGGAAACAGAAGCATCCTTTCTCACTTTCGTCTCAATTATCTTCTCCCATAACTTCATCATGTAACTAAGTAATTTGATGCCTCTATAACTGTTATGGCTTTGGATGTCTCTTTTGTTCTTGTATAAAGGAATTAATATACCAAATCTCCATACATCGGGAATTTTGGTAGACTTTAAGGATCACATCAAAAATCTTACCTAGCTAAGTAATGCCCTCCTTGCCTAGGTTCTTCCATACCTTTATGGGTATCCCATCAGACCTTACTACCCTTCCAATCTTCATTTCCCTCAACACTTTTTTAATTTCTTCTCTATTAATCTGATGCAACATGTAAATTTACGAAACCTCTCGGACGTGCTAAGTTCACATAAATAGATTTTATCCTTTACATGCCTTCATTAAAAAGGCTATAGAAGTAACTCCATCATCTTCTCTTGATGTCATTTTCAGCTACAAGCACCTACCTTGCTTCATCGTTTATACAATGAACTTGATCTAAGTCTCTCGCTTTTCTTTCCCTAGTTCTCGCCAACTTAAAAATATCCTTTTCTCCACTTTTTGTATCCAATTGTTGGTATAGTTTCTCATAAGCTCTACTTTTAGCTTATGAGATTATCTTCTTCGCTCTTTCTTTTCCAATTTATAACTTTCTCTATTATAAACTCTCTCCACCTCTGTGGTGCTATCTAATAGAGTTTTATAGGTAGCCTTTTTGATCCTAACTTTTTCTTATACATCTTCATTCCACTACCAAGACTCCCTCTTACTACCCCTAGGCTTTTAGAAACACTTAAGGTCTCTATACTTGTATTCCTTAAAAGAGCTGCAACTCTCTCCCACATCTGGCTCGCATCTCCTACCAATTTCCATTCTTCTTTATATATTACTTTATCTTATCCGTAAATTGTTTCACCTTATCCCTTTCAGGTTCCACCATTTAACTATGCTACACCTCCTAGGATTTATCTTCATCCTCCAACCCTTAATAATCAGATCCAAAACCAATAATCTATGCTGAGTTAACAAACAAACATTAGGTATCACCTTGCAGTTCTTCCAACTAGATCGATCACTCCGCTTTATAAGGAAGTTAGTTAATTTGAGTTTTTGTTGTTTTGTTATTAAAAGCCACCAAGTGCTCCTCTTTTTTCTTTTAAAAAAGAATTAGTTATCATCAACTTAAACATTACCATAAAATCTAACAAAATAGTTTCGCTAACATTCCTTTTACTGTACCCAAAACCCCAATGAGTCCATAGGTACCTATCTGATGTTGCTTCTATATGACCGTTAAAGTCTCCTCCTAGAATAACTCCCTCGTTAAAGGAGATTTGCTAAATTACCTCATCTAGCTTTTCCCAAAATTAGCGCTAAGTTTTTCGTGCAACCTTACTTGAGGTGCATAAGCACACAACACTTTTAAAACCACACCCTTTACCATAATTTTTAAGGACATAATCATATCATTAGTCCTTTTACCCCCACATCATGATGTATGAGTTCCTTAACAACCAAGATACTTACCCCATTATGTCGTCTTGAACACCCCCCTGAATACCAAAGTTTGAACACATTAATCTCTTTTTCTTTTGTCCTCGTCCAACTTATCTATTGGACACAAGCTATATGAATCTTATAGTTGTCTAAAATCTCCACTAATTTTAAAGACTTCCTTATAAAGGTCCCAATGTTCCAAGAACTTATTCATAATTTATCAAAATTCTCTCTTATTTTAGACCTAAAACTCTATATGAATCTTATAGTTTTCTAAAATCTCCACTAATTTTAAAGACTTCCTTATAAAGGTCCCAATGTTCCAAGAACTTATTCATAATTTATCAAA
>JAOQMS010000007.1:4226870-4239847 GCA_027563885.1 Erythroxylum longipes
CCTTATGACTAGTTATATTATGCTCATACAAATAAAAACAAACTCTTTTGTTTTATTAATAATAAATATTTTCATTACAATATTGTAACTGGAAGAAAATTAGGTTATACGTAAATACACTTGCTTTCGAGGGCACTATATTTACATAACCCTAAAAAATTCTCCGCTGCAATGATTGCGTGCATAAATAGATCAAAAGGACTTTTTGATAGTTGTTATGTGGTAAGGGTTAAGGTGGTTAAAGAGGGGAAAAGGTTAACACAAGCATTTGTAAAGTAACAAGTGGATAAAAAAAAGATAACAAAAACATAACTCCGAGATATACAAATGTAACTAATATTCTACACTTATTGATACTACTCAATTGTTCTTCCTTTTTCTTTTCTTTTCTCTTTCTTTTCAACATTTTTTCTTTCTTTTTCTTAATACATGGAATAACTATGAATAAAATAGCAAACTATGTACAATGTAATCTATAGGCAGAAATATCCTCAAATCATTTCGGTAAAAATTTTCAGAACAATCCCAACTAATGTTTTACTTAATACTCTACTAAGCTTATGAATGGGTAGGTTAATGGGGTTTAAGGTTTTAAAATTTTGGGGGGTTTTAAGAAACAAAAGGTTAAGGCTCAACAGTAAGGGATAATACAAAGGGTAGGTTATTTAAGTCAAGGGTTAACACAGAAAAGGGCCTTAATCATCTCTATTAAGCATGCATCCAGTATAATCAAACCGATTCAAAGCAAGTTCTAAAGGTAATAACCTAACGAAGTATCACTCAACAAAGAAATAGAATGAGTATGGATGGAGTCATATGAGCTCAATCCTCACATTGGCTCAAATGAAAACTCATTATGCATTTCTACACTACCTTATTACTCAAATGTCAATTTATGAATAAGCTTATGTAACCAACTAGTTTTCATCACTCTATATGGTTCACTTTCTACTCAAGTAGCCTAATCCAAGTTTAAGCATGCATTTAATCTAATTCCAACTAGCATGACAAAATCTCATGGCAATACCAATCCAAATGATTCAAGTGCAGTTCCATTGCTTATCACAAAACAACATGATATGCCTAAACATGCATCCTATTTAACAGAATGCAAACAGTGATTAACACAATGCAATTGACAACACAAGTGTCACCTCCCTACACTTAAAGAACACGTTGTCCTCAATATGCCAAGGAAACCACAAAATAAATAAATGACATCAAACCAAACAAAAAACATCAAACTAAACAAAAGACATCAAAGACATAAGCAACTAAAAATGTAATTAAAACAATGTAAAAAGTTTAGGGTGAGAAAAGTTTATGGAGATTGTGGTGGTGACGGTGTTGGCGAAGGAGCTTCAAAATTATTCCTCTGAAAGAATTTGAGGAATTTCTTCTTCAAGTGGTGCTACTCCTTGTGGACTTGTTGCATTTGAGTACCGAGCTCATTGAGTTGCGATGTCATTTGCTACTAATTAGAAGCCATTTGATCAACGATTTGTTGAAATCGATGGACCTCTGCTGGTGCACTTGGTTTCTCCTCCACTGCTTCTTCTTCTAGCTCCAGGACTGCTCATGATGTGGAGGGTCGAGAAGCAGTTGTATCTGTGCTAATCCTATTCTTCACTGCAGTATGCGCCTGAGGATTTCGGAGTTTCATAGAATGGAAATCCAAAATCTCATAGCGCCTCAAATAAAATATGTCAAACATATGGAATTAAGTTGTGCACACGTTTTCCACATTAAAATTATAAAACAAACCCAAAGCAGAAGCAATATGAGACATCCCAAAATATGAGCTCTTTTTATTCACAACACTCACTGTTGATCGAAAATCCTATAAGGAGTATTGATTTTAATTTTTCGATCCATGCACCACAAAAAGAAAAGTTCTTTGGCTGAGTATTTATTACTTTCAATTTTATTAAACACTATTAAGCACATAAATTTATGCAAAAGTAAATGCTCGGCACTACAAATTAAAGTGTTCGATGTATTCCTAGAGTCAAAATTTTCTTCACCTATTAGAGTTTTCAAATAATCAACCACATAAAAGTCATCGTGATCATCTAAAACTTTAGTGTTTGACAAATTGAATAGTGCATGAATGACATTAAAATCCAATTTATAAACATTGCCAGCTCACCTAAACTAGAAAATATCCATTTTCTGGTTATAGCGAGCTGTAGTGAAAAACTCTATAGTCATAATAGGTTAAATAGGAACATCACAATGAATGAACCTATTCTAACCTATATTCGCAACTAGTCGCTCAATTTTTCACCTCACTCATATGGTTTTTAACAATTCAAAATCAAAGTAATAAGGAGCGATCAAGTTCCTATCTTTAAGGTCTCAGAAATGCATAAATGGGGCATAAAAAGCTACCACTAAATCGGGTTGACCTTCACCGGAGACTTGATGACACAATTCATCAGTCTGTTTCTAAGCTGCCATCTTCTTTGGTGCCATTGGAAGATGAAAACCTGCAAAAATAAGAGAAAGAGAGGTGAAATCGTTTTTTAGAGAGAGAAAAAAATCTGACCTAAATCTTTGTGTTTTTCAATGATTAATGCATGAGAAGAGTGAAGGATTGTAAGATTAATGAAAAGAGATGACAAAAATACCAAGAATCTAGAGGAGAATGAAGGATTTTAGAGAGTTGGAGGAGAGTTTTTTGCGAGTTAGAGAGAGAAGGTGTGAAAATTTTGAAGAATAAGTTAAAGAAGAAAGGGGAGGGAAACTTAAAATTTCCCTCGGATGGGATTCCTACCATCGTGGGAATACTCATCATTCCCACGATCGTGGGAATACTCTCTAGAAACTTTTTAGAGAGAATTCCCACGGTCGTGGGAATCACACCAATTCCCACGATCATGGGATTAGGTAATTCTTCCACTTCTAAACCTTCTTCCAAGCTTGGCATGCACTCTCAATGATCCCACTACCTACAAACACATCAAAATAATATTATCAATAAGAATTTTGAAGAGAAAAACAAGTTGAAATTGAAACAAAATCTAAATTAACATCAACCAAACTCAATTCAAACACAGTCATAACTGAATAAATCAAAGAAACAAGTAGACAAAGATAATCAAAAGAAAAGTAAATTTCCATGGGTTGCCTCCCATGCAACGCTTCTTTTAACGTCGGTCGCTCGACACTCTTCTTTCATTGGAAACTTATCCAGGATCAATTATAAGCGGCCTGCTTCCACCCTTTTCGTTCAACCTCAGTTTTGTAGCTTATAGGTAAGCTACAAATTGCAAAATAATCAAAAGGATAGTATGTATAATATTATAAAAATCAATTAAGCTCAATAATGTCTTTTTCTTGAGTAAGTTGTCAACATAATGAGGAATAACAAAACTCCCTGAATCTTCTATTGAATCCAACAGTTTGTCCTGTACGAAGGTGAGTTGCTCTCTTTCTTCCTTAATCACCTTCGTCTCCTTTGCTTCTTCTGCTTCCCGAATAGAGTCTTTTATAACTTCTTCAAACTCATTGTTTGTTGTCATCTGTTCTTCATCCTTTTGTTCTTCAGAAGATTCAAACACATTAATTATCCTGAATAAGCTACTATCCTTCAGATTCTTAAATACATCACTCATGTTGAAAGTGACTTGATCATCATCAGTTCAAAAGATAGAGTTCATTTCACGAACATCTACCCAATATTTTTCAATGTTCATATATGGTATACTAAGAACTGGTGAATAAAAGGGAGGGTTTTCATCCTTTTCTTCACCCTCTCTCTTAATTTTTTAGTCTTCTATAAAGTAAGGTTCAATATGGTCTTCCACTGGTTCTTCTTGTTCTTCCCCATTTCTAAGTGTGATAGCCTCATATTGCTCTCATTGATATAATTCCAAATTGCTCAGAGAGTTTTCCACACTTCTCTTACAAAATTCACAAAAAAGCTGTCTTACTTGAATCTCCAAGTTGTGAATAGAAGCAAAATGATTTTTAAAAACTTGATCGAATTTCTTTTCCATTCTCTTCTAAATTTCCTCCTGGCTGGAAAATATCTTCTTCTGGTTTCTTCCACATCTGTTAGCTTCTCCATGATTCTGTCAAATTTGGATTCCTATGAACTGGACTCATCTTATTGAAATTCAAATAGGTCTTGATGTCCTTTGTGAGTACTTGCATTGTTGGACATGATTCAGCCATTCTGGAGTGTACGTGTTCCAATAAGGATCAGTACTTCCCCAACCATACTGCATCTCATTGTAATTTGCAAAAGTTTCGTGCTCCCTATAATAACTATCTTCCATCATCGTTTTTTCTATTTGTACTCGGCATCTAACTCTTTAGATGTCTCATTCCTCATTATAAGATATCTTGATGTGTCTTGTGATATCAAATAGTTTTGTAGATCTTCGCTTGCTCCTTGTGTTCATGCACCTGCAAATACACAAAGAAAAGTATCAAAAACTCTTAAACCAAAGTAATATAAACTAAACAAGATGCTAAACAATCAATCCCCAGAAATGGCGCTAAAAATTTGTTGAGTGTAATTTATACAAAACAATTTACTAGTTTTACACTAAAAAATCATAAATGTATAGATCGTGACTTGTAGTTAAAAAGCAGATATTGATCCTATAGGGATTGATGCCTAGACACCACTTAATTCAGATCAAACTTTGTTTAAGAAATGAAATTGTTTAATGAAACTAATCTAGAAAATTAAATTAAAATTGAAAGACTAACAAAAAGCAATAGATAGTACCAAAGTACAGAAAATTAGAATTCAAGAATCTAAAGACTAGAGATCACTTTCTCCCTATTTTGTCTCCCTCTTATTTTATTAATCAAATTATGTCTTACCTAAGATTTTCGAATGTATTAATTACCCTCTCTCAAGGTGTAATTAATTGTCCCTAATCAAATTAAATGAAGTCAATTGAACGATCTCTCAACTTACCCAATCACTCCACCAATTTAACAAGTTATTAAACTATCCTATGGGTGATCAATTGAATTACCTGAGATCTCTCTTCTAACTAATCAACTAACGTGATGATTGCAAGTCTATAAGTTGCCAACTCTTGTTGTACAATCCTATATAAATAACCTTACTCACTCTCTCGATTTATTATAAGATAGAAATAAAATCAACAATCATCAAAGACAACTTTCATTCAATTTCATAAAATAGGAGTTTAACAAAAATAGTTTAAAAGCAATCCCTAAAAACAAATCAGCCAATCATGGTCTCCATAACATCATCAACACTCCTTCTCTTCTTTGCAAAATCTTGAATTTTTTATGTTGATGAGCTATTTTCCCAATCTTGATGATAATCCTTGACTTCAATCCTTCCTCAAGACTCAAAACTTGTATTCTTCACTCAAGGAGGCTCTTTTTAACAAAGGGTTTCATCTCTCTTCTCCAAGGAGGCTTAATTCTTTTTTTATAGTCCAAAATCCTAAATTTAATGAAGCCTTGCATAATGTCTCAGATTATAGTTCCCACAATCATGGGAATTGGCATGATGCCCAAGATCATGGGATTTTTCCACAGAATGTTCCCTCTTCTCTTCTCCTCTTTGATCTCTAGCTCAATCTCCAAGTTGCTCAATCTTCCTTCCTGCATAAAAATAATCAATTCTTACCCTAAATTAACGTCAAACATAAAAGAACACAATGAAAATCAAACTAAATGAAAACATACAAAATGAATCTTAAACTATAACAATAATCAACAACTGTGCAAGAAACACATGCTAATTACTTAGAAAGACATAGACTAATGCACAACTATCAGTTATAGGCCACTATAATTCTTTAATTTTAGTGCGATTATAATTGTTCAAGATGCTCCAAATTTTAACCAATAACTAAGCATTATCCTAAATATGGATAAGTTTAATTTTATCTCTAATAAGCCTATTATGAGATATTTTCTTAGTTTAAAAAGTCTAATCACTTTTTGATTATTATGATAATTAAGGCCCTTAACATTCCATAATATTTATAGTAAGAGATTGTTCTACCTCTGTTATTTTAGGCTTAGATGAATTACTAATTCTTATTGCTACCATATTCAGGGTGTTAATAGTGATTGCGAAGGGTTTCATAATAGATGTATCTTCTTCTGATAAGAAACCAATATCTTAGCATCCTCTATCCCTTTAACATCATCTTTTTTTTAATTTTATCATATCCAAAATGATTTTGTTAGCCTAAATTTCTACAAAACTTTGCATATCCTATTTTTAAAAGCCTTGTAGTGTTTTCAACAAGACATAAGGACCTTCTTATTAAACTTTCTAAATAGTTTAACTTGAACATAGACTAATATTCAACTGTAATATTATAAAATTCACCTAAATTAAAATATGTTTCGTTTGAATTTGCTTGGTCTTTATAGTATTCTCTATTACTAGAGGAAAATTAGCTTATAATTAATATGATAAGGACCAAAATTTAAGACCTTCATTATAATTTTTTTAATTATTTCTGTCTCGGTAAATTTGCATCCCTAGAATATTGTTTGTTAGTCCTAAATCCTTCATTTCATACTCCTCAACTAATTGAGCCTTCAAATCTTGAATACGATCTTTGTTAGGGCTTGGAACAAACATGTCGTCAATATACAACAATAATACAATGAAATCATTAGTACCAAACTTTTTGAAATATGCACAAGGGTTTGTACTAAATCTGTTTAATCCACGACTCATTATAAAGGAATCAAATCTTTTGTACCAGCATATTGGCGCCTATTTTAAACAGTACAAAGATTTGTTTAACTTGTAAACCAAGTTCTCTTTCCCTGGTTCTTCAAAACCTTCTAGTTGATGCATGTAAATTTCTTTTTTAAGATCTCCATGAAGAAACATAGTCTTTACATCTAACTGCTCTAAATATAGATCAAATGTAACACACATAGCTAGGACAATCCAAATTGTATTGAGACAAACTACAAGTGAAAATTTTTGAATAAAGTTGATACCTTCTTTCTGAGCATATCCTTTTACCACTAACCTTGCACGATACCGCTCCACCTGATCTTGTACTCCCATTTGTTATCAATGGGCTTTCTCCTTTGTAGTAGTGGCACAAGCTTCCATGTCTTATTCTTATGATGAGCTTATATTTCTTCCTGCATTGCTACCATCCAAAGTGATGCATCTAAACTATTTGTTGCTTTTTGAAATGTTAATGGTTCTCCATCTTCTACTAGGAGATAGTATGCAACATTGCCCTCTATAATATAATCGGACTGCCAAGTTAGGATTTTCCCTTCACAGTTTGACCGTCGAACTTCTATATTTTTATATTCAACTGGTTCTTGCTCCTAATGATCTGGTTGAATCTTTCTGTTCAATCTTCCTTTCTTCCTAAATAGTTACAACTTCGAAGTTTTCTTCAGACGTGTTATTTTTATATTTCTCTTGCAGTTTATCTTCTGCAAATATGACATCTCTGCTATTTTTGTATTGAGACGAACTACAAGTGAAATTTTTTCAATAAAGTCGATGCCTTCTTTCTGAGCATATCCTTTTACCACTAACCTTGCACGATACCTCTCCACTTAATCATCAGTGTTACGTTTGATCTTATACTCCCATTTGTTGTCAATAGGCTTTCTCCTTTGTTGTAGTGGCACAAGCTTCCATGTCTTATTCTTATGATGAGCTTATATTTCTTCCTGCATTGCTACCATCCAAAGTGATGCATCTAAACTATTTGTTGCTTTTTGAAATGTTAATGGTTCTCCATCTTCTACTAGGAGATAGTATGCAACATTGCCCTCTGTAATATAATCGGACTGCCAAGTTAGGATTTTCCTTTCACAGTTTGACCGTTGAACTTCTATATTTTTATATTCAACTAGTTCTTGCTCCTCATGATCTAGTTGAATCTTTCTGTTCAATCTTCCTTTCCTAAATAGTTACAACTTTGAAATTTTCTTCAAACGTGTTATTTTTATATTTCTCTTGCAGTTTATCTTCTGCAAATATGACATCTTTGCTATTGACGAGCTTGTGGGCAATGGGATCTCACAGTCGATACCACTTGATTCCAGCAGCATACCTCATAAATCTACATTTTCTAGATTTTGCACCTAGTTTTGTGATATCTTAGGTATTACACATCATCAACATAGTACTTCCAAATGTGTGTAACTGAAAATAATCTACTGATTTACCAGTCCATATCTCTATCGGTGTCTTTAGATCAATTGATCTTGTTGGTGATCGATCAATCATATAGCAGGCGATCTTCACTATTTCTGCCTAAAAAGACTTTGCCATACTTGCAGTTCTCAACATGGATCTAATTCTTTCAATCATTGCTACTCTATTTTTTTGAGGAGTGTGAGGCACCGTGAATTGACATTTGATGTCTTCTTGATTACAAAATTCAATGAACTCATCACTAGTATATTCTCCACCATTATCAATCCTAAGGCACTTGATTTTCTTCCCCATCTTTAACTCAATTTGTGCTTTAAATGTTATGACAATTGGAAATACATCTCCCTTTCTCTTGATAGGATACACCCAATATCTTTTAGAGTAATCATTAATAAAGGTCACAAAGTACCTTGCTCCACCCAGAGACATAATCAGTGCTTACCATACATAAGAGTGAATCAATTCTAGAATATCTTTACTTCTAGAATTTGATGCATTAAATTTCAATTTATGTTGCTTACTTGTAACGTAATGCTCACAAGAGGGTAATGATACCTTACTGAGACCAGGGAGGAACTTCTTCTCAACAAGAATCTTTAATCCCTGTTATAACATGTGGCTAAGTTTACAGTGCCACAATGTTATTGCTTTTTATGTAGAACTAATAGATACAATTGATGCATTTGCTTCCATATGCTTCTCTCCCATAAGCTTATATAAGTTTACAACTATCCTTTCTGCCTTCATGACTATAAGCACTACTTTGATCACCTTTAAAACGTCATTTTGAATGGAGGTCTTATGACCAATTTCATCCAATTATCCTAAAGACAATAAATTCTTCTTCAAGCCCTTTGCATGTCACACATTTTGAATAGTGTGAATTGTACCATCAAACATCTTCAACTTAATGGTGCCAATCCCAGTAATCTCCAAGGCATGGTCATTTTCCATATACACAGATCCTACAGAGATAGATTTATAACTGTGAAACCAATCTCTATAAGGAATCATATGCCATGTTGCTCTTGATTCATTATCCAAGCATCAGTGAGCAATACTCTGTCCTTAAACACCATTGCTACTTCACTGTATAAGATTTCTCCATTGAAAACACATCCCTGAGAAGTTGATGCTTCAGAGGCCTTGTCTAAACCTTTCCTGAATCGACATTGACTTTTAAAGTGTCCTCTCTCACCACAGTTGTAACACTTGAGATTTTTCTTACTTCTGGACTTCGACCTTCCTTGTTTGTGACTCCCAGTGGAATCAAGCTCCATTGACCATCCTCCTATCATTGATAAGGTTTCTGCTTGATGTGAACTTGAGCCTTTCTTGTTGATGCGTCTACTTTCTTCTTCAAGAACCGAAGCAGTAATATCATCAAATACCAAAGTATCTGTGAGGATATTATTAGTTAAATTAATGATGAGTTGGTCATACAAATTTGAAAGACTTTGAAGTATAATCTCCACACGTTCAGTTGGATTTACATTATGTCCTAACTTTGAAAGTTGAGAGCATAAAGAGGTCAGAGTATTGATATGCTCTGTTACTGAAGTAAATTCAAATATTCAAAGTGTGTAAAGTCTCCTCTTCAGAAAAATTTTGTTATTAAGATACTTAGCTTCATATAACTTTGTGAGATGATCTCATATCTCCTTTGCTATTTTCTTTTCCCCTATAATTTACAAGATATCATCCGATAGACCAAGATGCAAATCTAACATGGCCAAGGCATCTATTTGTTTCCATTTGATGTCATCGATGAAATCCGCTTAGTATGTAATAAGACTATAGTACACCAAGAAAGTTCTTAGGAAAGACTAGAGGGGTCACAAATGGTCCTACTTAAAACTCAATCTCCTTAGATAGAGCTTTTCCTAGACATGCACTCAATAACCTCAAATACCAGTAAAAAATGTCGAAAAAGAACTCGAGAATAGAACCACTCTTAACCTATAAGAACACCAAATAAAAACTCATTTTTTGATGTGGAAGATCAGACTATGCTGCAACCACAAAGCATACTTGAGCAACCCTTAGGCTCTGATACCACTGATAGGAGATAAACTCCACTCGGATAAAGCAAACACACTAATAAAAGAAATTGAGATAGAAAAAGGACACACAAGATTTAACGTGGAAAACTCCTTAACGAATATAGGGAAAAACCATGAGCAAGAATAGAAAACTTTCTACTATAGATAATTCTCAAAAAAAAAAACTTTCCACTATAGAAAACAAAGATTACAAGAAGAAGATCTCACAATTCACACGAAGAATTAATACACAACGTTATGGGAAAGAGATTTTGGGATATATAAAACCTTAAGCATATGCCTCCTTATGTAGCCTTAATGGAGGCTTCTAATCTCACCCACTTCCGATGGGGGATAAAAAATCAACATTACTTTCAAAGCATGACTCTCCCTCCAAAAGCACATGTGAATAGCATGGAAATCATTCTTTCATTGACCAAAATATGACCCAATTTTTATCCAAATTGGCTAAGCTTGAGTTTCCATAATACTCAGAGACGATCCCAGTAAGTGGTTCACTTGTGTGGAGCAATTGTTCGATTACTAGGGTACCTTGGGGGCACAAAAAGTCTCATTGACTTCCTTTCACTTAGAGAGCGAGACAAACTATTGGTGGCAATGGCTATATAAGGCTTACAAGGAGAAGGAATGTGGGGGTTGTTTATGGAGGAGTTATGGGCTCACCTCGATCCTACCGACTATGAAGATTTTGATGAGGCTTTGTCTAAAATCAAACAAAATATCTCCCTACGAGACTACCAAAAGTACTTCGAGAAGCTAGGGAATCAAGTATAAGGTTAAACGTAGGAGGTGTTGGTTGGTACATTAATGGGTGGTCTCAAGTCTAAAATTGTGTATTGCATTCAAATGTTTAAACCAAAAACACTAAAGGGAGCAATAAGTTTATAGCCCGAATGAAGAATGAGCAATTGCAATGATCAAGATCCATGCTAAGATTCCAGCTCATGCCTTATCGTAACTTGCTGCTGCTGCTGCAATCAATAGACTGTCAACATCGGTGAAACCCTCATCATTGGACTAGATGCCATAAAAACAAGCCCAAGGCCTCTACCTATACTATAATGATAAGTTTATTCCAAGTCACAGATGTCGGGGAACATAACTAATATTACTAGAAAGAACTGAGGACGACCATAGTGAAACTGAAGAACCGGAGATATCACCCCATGCTCTATCCAACTGGTCTTCTTATTGAACTATGAGTATAAAGGTCAACATCGACCATCACAAGCTGATTGTTCGCATCAATAGCGAGTCAATGCACAATTTCATTAGCTAAAGGCTGGCTAACATTTTGCAATTTCCATTGGTTCCTATGCAACCTTTCCATGTGAAGATAGTAAATGATAGTCTGATGTCATATTAAGGACAATACAAAGATGTCTTAATTTTGATTCAAGGCATTCCATACGTTCTTACCCTATATGCTTTACCATTGAGTGGGCTAGACTTGGTGCTAGGAATCAACTGGGTTGAGCAAATGGGGGTTGTTACATGCAATTGGAAGCAGCTAAACATGGAATTTGTGTGGGGTAACCAAACTCAGCAAGATTCAATGTACTTCTAAGAGGGCCATCTCCAAAGACATCTAGAATGGGTGGATGATATTCGCCATGTGTCTCGACCCTTCGGCTGACACACCAATACATGTCTGTTGGTTAAGAAATCGGGATTTATACGTCCCAAATAGTGTCAAGTTGGATCAAAGCAAGATAAATCTATGCTCGATTAGCCCTAGCCCATCTATATATGTAAGTTATGCGGCTTCCTAGGCCTTATTGACTATTACCAAAAATTTGTTTGTGACTATGGAATTATAGCTCTGCATCTTACTGAGCTCTTAATGACGGGATAATTCAGATGGAATGAAGAAGCAGAGCATGCCTTCAGAGATTTTAAGAAAGCTATGACTTTAACGCCTATGCTTATATTGCCAAACTTAAATGAACCATTTGTCATTAAATTTAATGTCTTGGGTGATGTTGTAGGGCTTATTCTCACCCAGAAAGAAACTTTGTCACATATATGAGCAACTCGTTAGGAGCAACCAAGAAATCGTGGTCCACCTCTGCAAAGTAGGTGCTCGCAATTGTGTATGTTTTATAAGTTAAAGATAGATCCACAGTCTTGATAGACGTAGCCAAAATCATTTACTAATTTGCTAAGTTATAGTGAGATCCATGGTCTTCATCCACATATGTATCTCGTACTGTGCCTACTTTCCAGAGATGAAAAAGGATACCGTTGGCATTAAAGTTTTAGTAATCAAAATGGTCGTGGCCTGGACCATACCTAATCAAAGAACTTTTTGAACTTATCACGTTATTTACTCGTGACATTCAAATCATCTTATAATATTGGTTCTATTTCTTTATAATAATATATCAAGATTCCTTTATTATAACTTTGTTTTATGCATGATTTTAAACTTCGTTCCGTACTGGTCGGTACAGGGCGGTATGTACCTTACTGGTTAGAGAACAGTACAAAATAGGGATACTTATGTATCTGGAGTAAATACCGGTAGGTACCGCTTTCTTTTCTTTATTTCAAAGCTTTTTTAATTTGCTATTTAGTTAAACTTTTATTGTGATCTTTTAATTTTTATTTTTAAAATAAAATAAATATTTTATTACTAATAATAAATAAAAATTAAAAATATTTTATTTTATTTTTTTATAATATTTATTAATAAAAATATTTTATTTTTTAAAATAAATAATTTATAAATTAATATTTATTTTATGTATTTTTAT
>JAOQMS010000007.1:4268211-4282117 GCA_027563885.1 Erythroxylum longipes
AACATAAATCCATAAGGATCTCATAATTAATTTAAATCATGCTTATTCATCAAGAAAAAAAATTTCGGGGGCCAACAATTCTGGGTATGTTTCTCTAATCTCGTCTCTCAATCACTCAAACACTTTCACTTGAATATGTCTAACTTGCACTTAGATTTATATCTCAAAGATCTTGGCTATTCTAACATCACAACTCAGTCATTTATCATTCCTTTTCTAGCATCATATGATTACATAATATCCAAGTTCTCGTTCATTCTTACTTAATATGCATTACTCATCTTCTTTGAATCACATTAGCATTTATAGGGTCACTTTCATTCCTATAATATACCCAAATTTTCAGATTTTAATGCTTGGTATCTAATAATCCATTCTTAAGTTATGATCTCAATTATCTCCTTAACATCTTACACATTTAACCACTTAATCCATCATCAACTAGGTTCATTCTACGTCTCATTTAAGCCTAAATACATCATAAGGAAGTACTTCAACATTTGTTGGTTCAACCATTACACAAATCTAGGATTACCATGTAAAAACATTACCCACGATCACAAGATACATCCCCATGATCGTGACAAAAACTAATCTCCCATTTTCCCTGCAATTTTCTAGTTTTCTGAGAATAGATTTTCGGGTCAGTTTTGCATGGCCATTTTGAATAGGAAATAAGGTTTCTGGGCAATATGTTCTTCTAAAAAATGTTCCTCTATGTCTTAAGTTTCTAATAAACTAAAGTTCATACAATCTGGTTCATTACTCCTCTATTTGTACCCAAAATACTACAGACTATTCTCATACCATGACAGCACACAGTACTCAACTTCAAGCCAAATTTCAAAACTTAAACACAGAATTCAAATTCGGTTACTTATGAAAATTGTAGCCATATGTACCTAGTTTAATCTAAATTAAAAATCATCCCATTTGGATATCGGCATATCAAGATATGGATAAAACACAGATGTATGTTCAGTAGAAACAGTACAACTAACATATACCAGTCATTCTCTTCCAATTTTCCAGATTTTTAACTCTTTCATAACACATCAAACAAGTCTTCTCCATAGTTCATCATTTAGACTTCATAACTTCATCATTCTTACCTCATTTATAACTCAAAATCATCTTTACTAACATTAATAAACTATTATTGATCATTTATACAAAAGCAGAACACAAATCCATACATATCTTCAACAACGTTTCAGCACACTTTATCAACATTAACACCAGCAATCTATCTTTAAACTATCACCATAAATGTTTCTATTAAATCAAGACATGAAGAACAAGTTCTTACTTACTTGTTTAGCTCCAAGCTTCTTAAAAATCTCGTGAAAACCTAGCTTCATCTAACTCACACGATCATCAAGCTTTCAAGGTAAAATAAGCTAGGTTTTTATCAACGTGAAGATGGCAACAGAATTTTGTTGGAGCGGCTTGCGTGGGTTGTTAGCAAAACTCAAGATGGCGAGGTTTGGCTTGTAAGAGTCGTGAATGAAGAGAAGAAAGAAGAAGAATAGAGCATTTAGCCAAAGCAAAAATGAAAGATAAAGAAATGATCTTTAAGCATAAGGGTGTTGTGTCAATTACATGGTGAGTGTCATGACACTTACTACATGTCTTTTTCTTATAATACTAAAAAAAATTACTTAATTGCTTAGTCCATTTGTCCTCCAATTTCTAAACCAATTGTCACCCAATTTTCATTGTTAATTCTCAACAAATCCTAATACCATTTGCCAATTATTTCTACTGCCAATTGGCACTTATTTCTACTACCATAAATTAATTGAATTGCCACTTGACATTTTTCCTAGTCCAAAATACTCATAAATTTAGAAATTTCCCAAAGTTTCACTAAAAATTCTAAATCAGTAAATATAATCACCAAATAAAAAATCAAGACTTTAAAACTCACTATTCATGTCATATCCACTTTAAAACAATCATTTATACCCAGAATATGTCAAATGAGTAAATGTACAATCTTTGTAATATGTACAAAAAACCAAATTCATGTGTGTGCATATGCCAATATTATGCATGAACATGAAATGAATTTTTCTACTCTCTTATTGCTATTTCTCATTTATAGAAATCTAGGGTTCTAACCCTTTATATGGAAACGACATGTTACAAGAACTGTTAACCATGAGCTTGTAATACTATCACATCTTCACCACCACTTGTATGTAAACTAGAATCAAAAATCAAAAGGTTTTTATAAGGGTTTAATAAGGTAAGGTAAGGTATGATTGGGATGATAACAGTGTGATAAATTTTAAGAAAATTTACAAAAGAAACATTACAAGAAACTTTTTCACAATATACATGTCCTTTCATTATAAATCCATTGATATTATAGATTTTTCTTCTTATATATATATATATAAGAAGAAAAATTATATATCAATATATTTATTTATTTTCAAGCATTCATCATGTACCAAAATTAAAAAAATATTGGACATTTCAAAATTTCAAGTTTCAAACATTCAAGTAATGTAAATATCCTTTAAGGTTTAAAATAATAAAAAGTCCTAAAAGAAAATATGATAAAGGTTAATAATTTAGAATAATCAATGAAAAAGGCTAGGGCCCAACTTAGTTATTCCCAAGGGACAAAATAGGGTAAGGTAATTATCAAAGAAATGGGCTTAAACAACTGTTGAATTTAAGTGCCTTTATCAATTCAATGCTTCTAATTTAATAAAATGGTCTTAATATCTATAACAAAAGCAAGTTCTAAAGTCTTGAGCTATGAATAATAACACACATGAAAGAATAAAAGCGAGCTTCAACTTTTTAAAATATTTTGCTCTTCGGTCCAAAAGTTCACAAAAAAGGTTATATGTGTGTAAATAATATGTAATTTTCATTTAACTTAACTATCTTAATGATTACTAACAATATGACTTATAAAAGCAAGTTTATTCGAAGTATCCTGCTCTTGTATACTAATTCAAATCAATAATCAATAATGAAATAAATTATTTTGATGAATTTTAATTAATTTACGATATTAGTTAATAAAATTTAATAACAAAGATTACAATAAGCTTAAGAAAATCATAATCCCTTCCCAACACTTAAATTGTACACTATTCTCAATGTACACAATAAAGAAACATATAAGAAGTGAAAAAGTGGAGTTTGGTACTTCCTTGAGTAATACAAAATTTTGATTATGATTCATATGATTTTGGGACTGTCCATCTGATATGATATACTAACATCAAAATTGAAGCATATCCCTTATTGTGCTATGACGAAGGCCTATCTGATGATGGAGAGTCCTCGGGTCACTGGTCTTTAGAAGGTGGAGGAGCTGCTGATGAAGTACCCTTGTCAGATGCTAGAGGTTGAAAATCAATGCCCTGATGGCTCTCCATTAGCAACAATAGCTCTTCCATCCATCCAATAGTTGTCTCGAGCTTTCTCATCCGCTCCATAAACTCTGTCTGCTACCTCTTCAGTTGAGTTATCGTTAGTTGGTCCGAGTGAGGTGTTCGTACTCTCAATATGTCTGACCTATCCTCCTCAAATGCAATCCCTCTCGTCTAGGATGGTGGTGACAATGGTTGTGGTGGCTCCTCCCTAATTCCTCTCAATGCTACTAGATGGTCGGGATATCCAATTAGGTGGTAGATATCTCTTATGGGTCCCTGTCGTCTGCTGACCATGTGTATGTACTTTATAACTTCCATATTAAATGTCATCATGGTATTGACTTGCCGTACCAGGGGTAGTCTATTGAATACCCCCATCTATCATGCTAGTCTTGTCATATAAGGCCCAATAGAGATTATGTTGATCTTCCTTTCCTTCCTTTAAAACATAAGAAATTGGGCAAGCACATGCCCCAGTTGGATCGATGTCCTCTCGCTCATACTCTATAGATAAAACATGTCCAAATTCCCAACAACTCCCCAACTGTCACCTCGACCACTTAGTGTGTGAATTATAATACCATGAATGTGTTAAAGCATGGGATGTCACAGTGTGGACACCTTGGATTTGCTTAGGTCGTATCTTCCTCCGAGCTAATTATACGATATAAGTATCAAGGAGATAATCCATATGAAAATTCTGTTTGTAGTAAGATGTACTCCGATGTCCCCACAAACTCCTGGTTGTAAAGACCCATTATTGAGCAAGTTTTAAATTTAATAAAACCCCAAATACACTACAAGTATATAGATCGTATCTTGTAGTGTATAAGGTTATCATTCCCACAAGGATTCTACAATATTAACAATTTGAAACTATCTTTGTCTAAGGTGTTCAATATTTGATTTGAATCAAAATAAATAATATAAATTGAAACAATAATTAAAATAAGAAAATAATTCAAATAATAAGTGAGTTGCCAATTAAATTTAGGGTTGTGATGAAGATTAAATAATTGGGACTTATTATTTCCTTATTTCGTTTCCTTTACCATTGTTGATCCAATTATGCATTTGATCCTAGATTTCCTAATGTATTGATTACTCTCTCTCTCAAGACCTAATCAATTAACCCTAATTGAATTCAGAAATTTCAAATTTGTAACCTCTCGATTCACAAAACTTTCCCTAATGTTTTCAATTAAATTTGAAGTTATCTATTGAATAATTAATTTCTCAAACAAGATCTCTCTTTGAATGATTATTAACTTGATAATTACTGTACTATTAAACTATCAACTCTCGTCGTACATTCTAACATTGATTACTTTTGACTCACTCTCTCGATTTTAAGTTTAAGCATTAACAATTATCACAAACATCTAAATATGTATTGAAATCAATAATAATCAAAGTCACAAAATAATTCCAGAATAAATCCTAATATGAAATTTAGAACTTTATGAACATGTTTAATATCTTGGAATTCAGATTACACATTAAGGATAATGAAATAAATAAAGGAAAAGAAGAAAAACTCTATTGAAGACTTGCCTGGAAAGCTGAAATTCCTGGATGTTCTTCTTAATCTTCCACGTTTGATCCACTTTTTTATGTTGGCTTCCACCTGTTTCAGTGAGTTTCACGTTCTTACATAGTGTATTAGGGTGTTGGGGGTGTAAATATGGTTTTTCCACTTTGATCGATTTTAAAAATACCACCAAACCCTAAAACAAATAAAAAAATTAGGTCTAGAAACTCTCTGTCACAATCGTGATGTAGAAGTCATGATCATGCTCTAAGGTTTATCCTCTTTATCATGGTCGTGCTCCTTGAGGCACGATTGTGACAGAGGCCATGAAGCCTCATACAAGCCTGTTATGATCGTGCTCCTTAAGCATCATCATGCATAGCTTCCATCTTCCTTGTTCTTCAATTATCTGATTTCCAACACTAGAAACACATCAAACACCTCATAAAACATAAAATTAAGATTAAATTATGCTCTAAACCACACAAACACTTAGAATATAAATAAACACTCAAAATAACACAATTTTAAGCATATATATATGATAATCATCTAATAAACACCTAAAAACACAATAAAACATATAGGAAAAAATAGTATGAACTATACCAATCAACATCCCCACTTAAACTTTTACTTGTCCTCAAGAAAAAATTAAAACACAAACACAAAAAATCATAACCACACATTCATGCAACATGCAATAATGATACAATAGCATTGAATCTTATGGAATCAATTAAACTGTAAACATGAATCATTCAAATAGTGCCAACATACTGATCTATTCCTTTCATATTTAAGTACTTCAAATTGAATATACATATCAATCAAAATATTAACATCTTATTCATTCACTTATGGCACTTAAAAACATTCATTTATAATTAATGATCAATAAAAAAAGGCAACCAACACTACGTATCATTTTATGAAAACTTTTGCTATTTTCAAATATCAGTAGGTTTTATTTATTAAAACACCATTTTTTTCTTTAATGTTAACCTAATCTTTTGACGCAAAGGAAAATATTTTGTCATGAATGTCCCCCGATTTCTCAACTAGGCTATTTTTTATTATTTAGCTTAGTTGGAATGTCACTCTAGCCTTTGACGCAAAGACAAACATTTTGTTGTGAATGACCCTATTACTCAGCTATGTCAGATTCTTAACTGGCTACCAACTCTATTCTTAACCCAATTTTTTTTAAAAAAGGCCAGTAGAATAATCATTTATCTAACACATAGTTTTTATTATTTAATTTAGTTACTTAGTCTACCTCATTTCTTCTTAGTCAATTATTCTCATGAAAGGTTACAAGTAATGCTAATTAATTCAATTTACTTAAAATGATAAATGGATACAATAAATTTCCTAAGTGAACAAAATAGGTGTTAATTCTAATTAACAATCATATTCATCCAAAAATACTTTAAACACAAAATTCTTAAGTCAATATGCCTTTACAAATTAAATGAACATGTTTAAAGCTAAACTAATTCCATCAAATTCTTGCTATTAACACTTTCACACAAAGCATACATATGTAACAAAATGTTCACACAATCTTAACCTAGTCAAAACTAAAAGAATATGATATGCCAAATTCACACAAATGATATGCTAATACACAAACCTCCCCATATTTAGACAACACATTGTCCTTAATGTGAGAAACCAAACAATGCACATAAAAATAAAAAGAAATAACAAAAGGAAAAGTTTGGAACACGAAACTAGTTATGGGTACTGAGGCAATGATGGTGTAGGTGAAGGAATTTGAACACCTTAATCAGCGAAGTATTTAAAAATCTTCTTTATATTGCGTTGTTGTCTTTGTTGTTCTTGTGTCATCTCCTTCATAAGCTTGTTGTTTTTGAAGACCAAATTAAAGACCTTCTCCCAGCCTTCCTTTTTATCATCTTCCACGTCTTCACTCTTTAGGACCTTACTTTGCTACTGTGTTGGTACAGAACTCAAACTAGCTTATCCTATCCTATATTTCACATGAGTTTTGGAACTAATATTTTAAAGCTCCATTTGTTGGACCTCTAAGATCTCAGCTCACCTTAAGTACATGTGATTTAGAAACTCAGGAAAAACAATATTCAATCCCTCAAAATCTACATCATAATAAATAGCAGGAGTGGTAACAATATATCCCTTGCTAAGATGACTACTTTTCTTTTTAGGAGCAGTAACAATAGTATGAAAACATATGGGTGGTTGTACAATCTTGAACATTATTATAAGTCCATCACAAAATGAATAATTCTTTAAAAGAACATTTTTTACTTTCCAATTTATCAAACATGGTATGACATATAAACTTATGAAGTAACAGATGCTCAGGGTTAATAATGACATTATTATGGGCATTTCTAATTACAAAGTTATCCAAACCCGTTAATTGTTTCCAATACCTCTTAGCATGAAAATTATCTTGTTTTTCAATTACATTCGACTTAGGAAATCCATTAATTTCTTCCATAACATCATAATTTGAATTGTATAGTTGACTTCTCAATTGAAACTAAAATCCAGTCAGATCTCGTGGCTCAAATGTTAGAGAAATGTTCTAAAGGCAATCACCTTTATCACTTATTGTACAAATCATTTTATGATTAATAAAGGCAATTTTCATTATTTTGATGTTCATACATTTATGAATTTGATGTTGTTCTTAAATTGATTTAATGAAGTCCTTGATACAAAACATAGCATGGAGGAAATCATGATGAGATCATGATAATGAGATTCCTATCATGTGTAATTAGATATCACTTTGTTAAGTTTGTGATTCGATGAAGAATCTCCATCTTGTGACTGTTCTCGTGGAAATCAACTCTCTACTTTCACCCTCCATTATAATCATTCCACCTTTTTTTGGTACGTACTATGTTGGCTAACTCATTTGCTATTTGATATTAGGTGTATGATACCCGTATCTAAGAGCTTTAATACTTCCTTTTTGACCACTTCCGTTATATGAAGGTTCAATCTTCATTGACATTCCCTCATTGGTCTACTTCCTTCTTTGAGGTTTATCCTATGCATGTCGGGATGTCAGGCTCGATGGGCCGGTCCGACCTGTGGCTCGATGGGCCGGAGCTGGTAAACGCGGCCCAACCTTATTTTTAAAAAAAAATAAAAAACAACGTTATTTTTGATGTTCTGTTCAGGCCACAGACCTGGCCGGAGCTTGACCCGTGACTCAGTCAACTCGGGTTAAAATCAGGCCATGTCATATATTTGCCATCCTATGGCCTTCATCTGCTTTCTTATAATCTTCACTACATGACTCTCTTATTCCCCATCTAGCTAATTGGAAATAGTAATGGGTATAGTTTGTCCCTCACCTAGAAAGGTATATCCAAGATGTGTGGGTAGAGGCTTTAACTCTAAAGTTGGTGGTTTTTTAGTGGAGTATGGGTGCTTTAGTTCTTACTAATATGTATTTATGCACTTAAATACCTAACTCCTCTATCTTAGCTTCATCCTCCTTCTTAGCTTCATCTTCTGTCTTCGCTTTGTTATTTTGAACTTCTTCAAAGTAGCTTTCCTCTTGCTCCTTGATACATTCATACATAATATCGATCTTCATGCATGAACTACTTTCTTCAGATTTTTCAAGACTTTATTCATATTGAACTCCACTTGATCCTCACCAATTGGACGTATTAGTTTGCCTTGATGAACATTTATCAATGCTCTCCTAGTGTTCATAAATGGCAGTCTAAGAATTAGTGGACAATTCCTATCCTCTTCTAAATCTAACACTAATAAGTTCATAGGAATAATAAACTTGTCCACTTTAACTATCACATCTTCCACTACCCCAAATGGTCTCTTAATAGATTGATTCACCAACTGAATAAGCATTGAATTTGGCTTCACCTCTCTTAGCCCCAATTTTTAAAAGATCAACAAAGGCATGAGGTTTATACTTGCTCTTAAGTTGCATAAACACTTTTACAAACTTAAATTCACCAACTACACAGGGTATTGTAAAGCTCTCTAGATCTTTCAACTTGGAAGGAATATGATTGGTGATAATGAAGCTACAACTTTCAGTTAATGCTACCATTTGATTATCTTCGTAAGTTTTCTTCTTTGATAATATATCTTTTAAGAACTTTGTGTACTTAGGCGTTTGTTCTAATGCCTTCATAAAAGATAAGTTAATTTGCACAATTTTTAATTTCTCCACGAACTTTGCAAATTATGCGTCCATTTTGTTCTTCTGTAATTGTTGGGGGAATCGAATCTTTGGTAGGTATGGTGGAGGGGAAACATAAGGAGGGTCCTCACTCTTTTCCTCATCCTCCTTCTTCTTTTCTTGATCCTCTACTAGGTGAGCTTGTTTCTCTGCTGATTGTTCGAGTTCTTTCTTACTCCTCAGTATGATTGCTTTAAGTTTCTCCCTTAGATTTGCTTTAATGTTACTTAGGAGACTCCTCGCACTGCTTATAGATAATGCATTTGTAAGTTGTCCCACTTGAACCTCCAGGTTATGAATGAAAGAGGCGTGGTTCTTAGTTGTTTGCTCGAACTTCCTTTCTAACCTATTTTGGGCCTCATCCATGCTCATGATCTTGTCCATAATCTTGTCCAATTTTGAATCATTGGCACTGGACTTATCTTTAAAATCTAGATGGACCTTGATTTCTAAATTATTTCCTGCATTATTAGATGAAGAAAATTTTGGGTGGTTCTTCCATCCAGGATTGTTTATGTTAAAGTAGGGGTTATTTCCTCCTCGTCAATCGAATTGTGTGCCCATGTAGTTGAGTTACTGAGCATTATTATTTTGCATCAATAAGCATTCAAAGATAAAATGATTATCTTGTCTGCATAATTTACATCCATATTGAATTGCTTTAATTGGATCTGATGAAGAGGTTTTCAAGCTGTTTAGTTGTTTTGTTAAATTGGCGATCTCAGCTTGTAATGTTATCACTGAATCTGCAGCAATGACTTTATTTTGATCTCAAAAAGTCGATTATTCTCTACTTCTATCCAACATCCAAAGACAATGATTATTCTTTATCTCCTCTAGTAATCCTCTGCTTCTTTAATTGTCTTCCGCATCAGAGATCCTCTGGAAGCTATATCTATAGTGCCCCTCATGGGTGGATTAACTCAATTATAAAAAGTTTGCAATAGAAATTCCTTTGGTAGATTATGGTGAGGACATCTCCTTTGCAAATCCTTATATCGCTCTCATGCTTCATATAGTGACTCCTAGTTGTTTTGTTGGAAATTAGTAATCTACTTTATCATCCTCGTTGTCTTAGTTAAAGGGGAGCCCTTATCTATGGAGGCACGTTTTATATCTAATAAAACCCTCAATGCATTACAAGTATACGGATCATATCTTGTAGCATATAAGGTTATTGTTCCCACTAAGATTATGCAAGATTAACAATTTGAACCTAACTTTGTATAAGGTATTGAAAATGTGCTTTGAATAAAAATAAATAATAGAAATTGAAGCAAATAATAAAACAAGCAAATAATTCAAGTAAAAAGTGAGTTGTCAATTAAATTTAGGGTTGTGATCAAGATTGAACACTTAGGACTTATTCTTTCCTTACTATTGTTGATCCAACTATGTGTTTGATCCTAGATTTCCTTAGGTACTGATCACCCTCTCTCAAGATCTAATCAATTAACCCTAATTGAATTCAAAAATTCTAGATTGGCATCCTCTCGATTCATAAAACTTTCCCTAACGTTTTCAATCAAATCTGAATCTATGTATTAAATAATTAATTTCTCAAACAAGATCTCTCTTCGAATGATTACTAACTTGATAATTTTTAGGTCTATTAAATTGATAAATCTTGTTGTAAAATCTAACACTAATTACTTTTAACCCACTCTCTTGATTTTTTGTCAAGTTTAAGCATCAATAATTATCACAAACATTTAAGTATGTATTGAAATCAACAATAATCAAAGTCACAAAATAAATTCAGAATAAACCCTAATATGAAATTTAGAACTTCATAAACATGTTTAACATCTTGGAATTCAGGTTATACATTAAAGATAATGAAATAACTAAAGGAAAATAAGAAAAATTTTATTAAAGACTTTATCTGGAAAGCTGAAATTCCTGGATGTTCTTCTTGATCTCCCACATTTGATCCATTTTTTTATGTTGATTGTTACCTTCTATGGTGAGTTTCACATTCTTAAATAGTGTATTAGGGTCTTGGGGGTTGTAACTATGGTTTTTCCTAATTTGATCAGCTCCAAAAATACCCTCGAACCATAAAACAATTTAAAAAATTTGCTCCCGGAAACTCTTTATCATGATCGTGACATAGGAGTCACAATTATGCTCTTGGGATCACAATCGTGACAAAGATCATATAGCCCCATGCATGCTTGTCATGATCGTGCTCCTCATACACGATTGGGACACCTTTCATGTAGCTTCCATCTTCCTTGTTCTTCAATTATTTGATTTCCAACACTAACAATCACATCAAACACCTCACGAAACAAAAAATTAAGATTGAAATCATGCTTTAAACAATACAAACACTTATAATATAAACAAACACTCACAATAACACAATTCTAGACCTATACATACCATAATCATTTAATAAAAACCTAAAAAACACACTAAAAAATCTAGGAAAACATAGTATGAATTATACCTATCACCCATGATGGTGGAAAACTCCAAATAGGTCATTTGGACCATATCTCTCATCATCTGAAACTAGATCATGTTAGGATAATCCCTATTGTAGCCACCTCCCTCCACAAAAAATGTGGAGAGTACCTCGAGTGTCAACTCCCAATAAGAAGGCTTCATTATCTTGAAGAGTTGGGACGATGCATCAACATTAACAAGGTCCTAAACTTATTGGGTTAAACCAAATTGCTCCAGTGTCTCCTAGTCTATGAATCATCTAGTCCCAAACTTTTTATCATTAAGCCTTAAGTATTGTTCCTCTTGGGCCCCAGCATTGAACAACAACATTCTCGATCGCTCTAGAGGTTAGGATATGATTGAGAAACTTTCTCTTACTTATCACTTCCTCGGGATTTTTTAGACCTCATTTTCGAAGTCTATCTCGTGAATAAAACATGAACGCAACACTCTATAGGGTTCTTATAATGGAATCTCATTAGCCATCAAGGGTTCATCTTCATTCTCATAACATCCCAAAATTCCATAATTGAGCGCTTGATATACGACAATCCATTCTTATGTTTATACCCTCAATCATCACCCTAAACATATCGCTCAATTTATCTCTTATTTCGATAATAAACTAAATACATTTCAAGCTCCATTCAATCCTAAATGTATCATAGGAAAGCATCGATAAGTCTACAATATATATATATATATATATATATATATGTTCATGATTTGAGACAAAAAGCATAACTTTCACTATGGATGTCATATTAAGGCCATTCAAGTATAGTTTCGTAGAGGACTTCGAATTTTATAACTTCCGTGAAAATCCCGAAGAAATATTTTGCAGTCTAGAGGGTCAAAAATTTGTAGATTTATATAACTGTCTTGAGAATGTCAGCTTAGTGGACATATGTCCCTCTAAACGGACATAAATTGAGTTAGAATGCTAGAATTCTCGAGAAGGTCTGCCTCCCAAACATTAAGTCCGCCGAACGAACATTTACGGGTCAATTTCCAGATTTCTAACTACTAAAAGTTACCTATGACCCCTCTTATGCATATCTATCATTTATAACTTTTTTCCTCATCACTTTCCTTCATTATCACTTCCATTTCAGCTCAATATCATTTACAACCAAATCATAATCTATGTTTGGTCATCAACCCAAATACATAACATTCAAACTTATACACATTCATCATAAATTTCTGCATATGTTTAATCTCCCTTTATCACCTTCATTTCATCTCTAACTTATTATACTATTTCTTCCCATTTTAAAACACCATAGTACTCATTTTCTGTTAACTCAAGTAAAGAAAAAGGCTATAAAGTGTCCAGCATACACCTTGTGCAGCATCACTAACTTGTAAAAAGCATATCTCTCAACTTCGATATCCAAAAGTTACAAACTTTATATCAATGGAAAGCTAAGAGAATAAACTACAACTTCCAAGAATATAACCTTATCCAAATCAGCCTAGATTAATACAATTTTTCTCCTAAATTCAAAACATAGATTTTACCCCTATGAATGCTTGCAAATGCAATGCGAAAACTTGGAAAGTCATGAGCAAAACATAAATATATTTCATTAACATCAAAAGAAAAGAGTTTTGCAAAGCTTTAATGGGCATTTCAAGACCCAAATACATCATTGGTCTCATAATCAAAAAATAAAAAATATACATGAACGAGTGTTACTTGAAATACGGCTAAAGCCTTGAGTTTTCCTATACTAATTTAAATACAAAAAATGCAGACTTGGAGTGATGCCTTAACTCTCTATCACTCAATCTCTTGCTCTTCACCTGGAGATGGGGAGGAATGGGGGGTGAGCTTAAAAGCTTGTGGGTAACAAGTTTATAGCAGAGAAACAAGCAAAACCATTAAAAATATTCATTGCCATAGTAAATTGCATTGAAACCATAAAACACATATTTCTCAAATTCTTAAACTTGTCAAATAATTCATAAAGAACATAAGTCATGTATTTCTTCACTTGTCAAACGGTCATAAACACATAAGTAATCATAATGGTTTGGTTAGTCCATAAACATGAGGGAGTTCTTGCGAAGCTCCAGTAAACATGAGGGAGTTCTTGCGAATCTCCAATAAACATAAGGGAGTCCGTGATGGAGCTCTATGCCACTAGTGAGTAGGCAGAAAAAGCCTTTAATATGGTCAACGTGCACGTGACATAACAAAATGGACCACCACAAACCTACACAAACATGAATTTCATATCTTGTAAACATCTTGCACAAAAGGCACATTTCAGAAACATGATTTCCATAAGCATG
>JAOQMS010000007.1:4319386-4332784 GCA_027563885.1 Erythroxylum longipes
AGTGATAATAAATGAAGGAATTGCAAATAGGCCTCATATAAGTACTTGCATGATCACAAAATCATTTCCACGATTCTTCCATCATGATAAAACATCAAAATGCATACTTTTAACTTCTACCACAAAATCTTTTGTCAAATATTTGTCTAACTCCATTATACTTTACGAAGTACTAGCCCTTTTTTCTTTCATGAATTTTGTAATTGAAAGTAACATATTCCTCTTAGAAGATGAGCCCAAACCTAAACCTAAAGGTGGAGGTAAAAAACATAAACTACTGTGATCCCGATCCTGAATTTTATCTAATATGAGTTGATAATCATTAAACAAATCATACCATAATTGTTTAATGGAATCAATATGCTCTTGAGCTTGATCACCATACAACATGTTATACATAAAATTAACCCCCCTCTATCATGTATCTTGAATCTAATACAAATATGATTGCAATAGTATGTCCAACCATATACTAATAACAATTTAACGTCTTCATCACCTGCTCTACCATAATTGAGATCACCCATAACTTATTCTTTATCTTTTCAAACATAGCATCATTCTTGCTATAATTTTTGACTATTATGATGGATAATGTGGTGTCCGTATTCCAATTTACAAAAATTCAACCAACATGGTTGCCAACCTTTCACTTGTATGTAGTGTTGGCACATAAATGAACCTATCATTCAAAAATATGACCAAATATGAATTATAACATAATAAAAACAATAACAATATTAAATATTATAATTTAACTCATAAGTCTACTACGTAGGGTCCAGTCATTGTCAATATAATATGTTGTCACTGCCATATAATCCTTCTTTTAGTTATCAACTATCCTAATGTCTGCTATAATGGCAACCCATCCTTTAATACTTGACAATGTTCTTAAATTTTATTTTTTCTTATCCTTGTATGTCTTTATAATGTCCTTCAACAAATTATGAGTTGGGATAATGAAACTCGGTTGCAATAAGGTAAGTAACATCCTAAATCTTTTGCTATCAACTATAAATAATGGATGTTCATCACCAATTATCATAAAAGAAATCAAAAACATTAATCTATTGTTGTCATAAGTTGTAGTAGTTATTTCATTCTTCCCTTTTATAATGTTAATTTTGACCCCCTAATACGATCTTCTTTCTATTACACGAATTCATATGTCTCTTTAAATGAGAAAATTCCACCTTTTGAACTATTAGCCAACATCTTGCGACAATATTTATATTCTGGCTTCTCTACTCCATCCATTGATCTAGTCTTGTTAAAGTGATTCCAAACATCAATTTTGAATGGACCTGGACTTTTATCTTCACTAGGTACAAGATTAGAAGTTTTCACTTGTATGCTCTCTAGTATCATATTAGAACTATCCACTAAAAGAATATGCTTCATCCGTCTGAAACAATCAACATTTACAATTATATAACTTATTTTTGGACATTTACAAGTATACATATACTTTAATGAGCATTTAACATAAAGTAAGATAATCAAAGCATAGTTAATCATAATCACATGTGAGAGTACATTACTCTCTATATATGATGATGATGATGATGATAAATTTTGAAATTGAAAGGATTAGAAAGGTACATAATTAACTTTATTAACTTTAAAATTTAAGCTTATATAGTTGAATGAACTTTTTCTATGTATTGTTTCTACTTATGTTAGTTAAATTATAAATTTTACAGTGATTTACATAGTCACATATACGCCCGTGTAAGTCTGTGAAAACACAAACAAACAACCACAAATCAGAAATTTATAATATCATAACAATCTAAAACTAGAATATTGAATCAATTCATCCACTGCTATTTTCGTAGACAACCACAAACCAAAAATTGATACTCTCACAATAATCGAAAATTAGAATATTGAATCAATTCTTCCATTAATAAAAATATTGAGGACTTACCTTAATGGGTGGCAAAGAAGACAGAGGAGAAAAGAGTGATTAATTGGGAGGTAACTAGCGAGAGCTGAGGGCTTGCAAGATTACGACGTGGCGGCAAGGTAATAGGGCAACATAGATCAACAATGGGGCGGTAGAGACTCAGACAGAGGAGATTCGGAGAAGATTAAAAGATGAAATCCAGGAAGGAGAAGGTAGCAATAAGGAGAGAGAGGGAAAAAATTTGCAAGTTAATCTAAAGCAAAACTACATTATTTTACTATAAGATAAAGCTTAAAAAATAAAGCTAAAACTATTTCATTTTGCTCTTTAACGGCATTGTTTTCTTAGATATATTTTGTAATTTAACAAGGCTAAACTATATTATTTTAGCCTTGTCAAATTCCAAATTATATTCAGAAAATTAACGTGGTTCAATTTTTAGCAAATATCGGCCCAAGGCTCAATTTTTAAAAATTTTTGAACCTAAGGCCTGATCAACCAAAAGGAAATCTTAAATATCGCAAATAATCAATTTATATTAATCATAATTTTTACTTGTTTAATATTACATAATTATATCATATATATTTTGTCGTCATAGAATTATATTGTGATTAAAAAATTAAAATTAAACAATATTTTGTAGTTAATTTGAAGTAACTTTCATTTATAGCTATGACGTGAAGTGTTTCCTCTTACATTGCTAGGGTAATGTGAAGTTTTGTGATCATAAGGTTGAAACGTGGCAGAAAATAAAAGCCGCTAAATTAGATAGATTGCTGGGAGAAACGACAAGAAACACTCTGACTCTGAGGGGTAGTTAGGTCAATGGCACAAAGGAAAAACATTAATAATTGTAAATCAACGGGGAGAAAAGGTGAAAAGCTAACTACATCTACATGATTGCTGTTATGAAAGTAACCCTATGTAAAACGTCCACTAATAGTATAGCTTGAAATAGCGAAATAGAAAAGTATATAGTTTTTTAGAAAATAAATGCATGCATATGTCCAAATTAATATTTTATAAAATATCATATGAATGAAAACGGAAACGTTTTATTAGTAAAGTTGCAAGTAATATATATGTACATTAAATTGTAAAGATAATGCAAATTTTCTTGTGTTCTAAATATAATAGAAATTAAGTAAACAAAAGATCGTAATTTGTATAGTTCTCAAAGCAAATCATAGGCATTTGAATGGAGAACTTGAACGTGTCCTTTACCTAGAAACTTATTTTAAAATGTACTCGGGTTTCTATAGTTCATAATCTTTTGCCTATATTAAATAAATAATTGTTGTGTAATTCTTCTTTATAGTCAACACATAAAGCTCTCCACTTTGTGGATGTTTAAGGAGTGTCATAATATACGTAAGCTTCTTTTTGTATTTTTATAAAAAAATTGTTTTCGTGACTTAAACTTTTAACCGGAGCAACTTTACCGGACTATTTTGCATCATTTCCGTTGGAAAATCTGTTCTTGCCAACGAAGTGAACTTTAGTTGAAGTTCATATTATTAGACACCAAATTTAACCCAAACAAAAATTAAACAATCTGTTCGAAGCTCTGGTCACAATTGCGAAAACGAAAATTAATATTGAAGTGAAAACAAGCGAAAATAGAAGTGTAATAAGAAAAATTTAAAAACAATTTTATTTCATTATCGTGGTAGCTAGCCAAAGTTTTTAGGGTAAAATATCAATGAAATCCTTTGGATTATTAATTTAAAATCCATCCATAAAGATTTTACGCTTTGTAATACGAAACAAAGATATTGTTAGTTATAAATAGAAAAGCACATAAGAAAATGCTAAGAAAAGTAAAGGAAATTATTCTCATGTACGTTCACTGGGTGAATTTATTATTTGTTGAGTACTAAGTACTTGTAGTAATTTCTTGCTCTGTCTGTTTGTCCCTCTCTCCCTCTCCCTCTCCCTCTCCAGTCTCAGCCATCTAAACTTACTTCAGTCATCTTGTACTCTCTCTCTCTCTCTCTCTCTCTTTCGTGTATATAAAGGCAAAAGCAATATACCAGGCAAGACTATTTTTCTCACTACTTTTCACCCATGGCTGACCCTTACTCTAATTTCTTCACTGGTTGGTTCAAGTTCAGCAACGACCAGAATTCATCCTCAGCTCCTTCGCAACATCTTCCTTGTAGTCCCAACTTATATACAAACCTCAACTTGAACCTTAACAACCCTTATTTTCACTATCAAGAGTCACCTCCTTCTCCACCTATGAGAGAAGCCCTACCCCTCTTGAGATTAAGTCCAACAAGGCGTGAAAAACCAGCTCAGGAAGAAGAAGGAGATGATGACGACGACGATGATGATGAAGACGAAGAAGAAGAATATCAAGAACAAAGTTGCACTCCCATGGATGTGGACAAGATCATCAAAACCAGAGATCACGAAAGTTTAGTTTCTAATAGTGGTGCTAATAACGAAGAAGAGGCTGTTACTGTAGCTCTACACATAGGGTTGCCAAGCCCTAGTGCTGCAGAGATGGCCTCTGTGTTATCTTCTTCCTCAGAGGTTACTGATAAAGATGGAGATGGTGATGATTCTGGGTATCAAATTAGTAGGCTCAACAAGGGTCAGTATTGGATTCCCACTCCTTCTCAGATTCTGATTGGACCTACACAGTTCTCATGTCCTGTTTGCTGTAAAACCTTCAACCGATACAACAACATGCAAGTATGTCTCTTCCTTTCTTTCATGACCCTTAAGAAACATTTTCCTCTCATCATTTTTCTTCTGTTTGGTTCTCTTTTCATTTTCTTCTGTCAGTTCAAAAGAGATGAAGCAAAGTATACAGTTATAATTCTTTTCATATATATTTCAATCACCAAACGAATGTTCTTTCTATGTCTGTATTTCGAAGCAAACTTAGACCAAAGCTTGTTCACAAATTTACCTCCTCCATTTCTCCATGAACTTTTTGCTTTTCCTAGAAAATATATGCAACTCAACGACTTTTTAGGTAAATTTGTAGCATTCCTCGTGGTTTTTTAATTTGAGTGCTATTTTAAGTTTTCTTTATTCTGATTTTAACTGAGTCAGATCGGATGAGTACCTTTCTTTATGTGATTGAACAACTCGGGCAATGTTCTTTATGCCTCGAGTGCTTTGAAATCTGTGTTCTAGTCGTTGAAAGGTATGAACTGAAACATTTAGCTGTTTTTCAGTGTTGGTTCAGAGATCATAATTTTTTAAAAAAATGTGATACGAAATTTCTATCTCGAACAGGAAGACAAGACACAATCATGAAAGTTCTATACAGATTTCGCCCACCTAAAAACGACTTTTTTTTTTCCCCTATCTTATCTTGTCTCGTAAATCTCCAAATTCAGAAGATTCAATTTCCTTCTTTTGTCTTTAGATTTGCACAATGATGATATTTTTCTTTGCGTCTTCACTCATCTACTACTGGCACCCTAGAAGATGAAGAGTCTTTCAACGTTCCAATTCATCAATCCCTTTTATCTTACACCCCAACAGTTTCTACTAACCAATATAGAATTCCAGTCTGGTACAGGAATCATAGCAAATACTTGCTTGAAGATCCTGATTTCATGAATAGATAACAAAATGCTTCCTGCAGAAGCTGTTTTGCAGTTGATGATACCACGCTCTCTCTAAAGTACTGCTTTTTCAAGAATTTAAGATATGCTTCCAACTTTTCTTCTTTCGTTTTTATTTTTATTTTTTTTGCAGTGACCAGATATCACTTTTGTTATTTCGAACTTTTGTGTTTTCAATTTGCTTCCTTTCACTAATTGTACATATTTTGTGACTAAAACTTGTTCTAGATGCATATGTGGGGGCATGGATCTCAGTACAGGAAAGGGCCTGAATCTTTAAGAGGAACTCAACCTACTGGAATGCTCAGACTGCCTTGTTATTGCTGTGCAACAGGATGCAAGAACAACATAGATCATCCAAGAGCCAAGCCACTAAAAGACTTCAGGACTCTTCAAACACATTACAAGAGGAAGCATGGTGTTAAGCCTTTCATGTGTAGAAAATGTGGGAAGGCTTTTGCCGTGAGGGGGGATTGGAGAACTCATGAGAAAAACTGTGGTAAGCTTTGGTATTGTATTTGCGGATCAGATTTTAAGCACAAGAGGTCACTTAAGGACCACATCAAAGCTTTTGGAAATGGCCATGCAGCCTATGGTATTGACGGGTTCGAAGAAGAAGATGAACCTGCATCAGAAGTAGAACAAGATAATGAAAGCATGCAGTGAAAATATGAAAAATGAGTCTTCATTCTAATATGTGAGAGCTCAAATTGGCAATGCTATATCCATGGCTTTTGGACTTAAAGCAAGAAACTTTATATATCTCTCTATATATAGAGATAGATATATATTTATATTTATATGCCTCGGACTCTTGTTTGGTAGATCAACTTTTTTCTTTCCCTTTTTAATTTAGCCTTCTGTTCAAGATGGTCTTTTCTACTATCATGTCTCCAACATTTGTTAGGTGCAGGAAGAATGGGAAAGGCAATCATTGGAAAGAACAAAGTAAACTTAAGTTTGTCTAGTTTTATTACTTAATTTGATGAAGAGGAAACAAATAGGTTTCCCAGTTATAAATGATGAGGCACTTCGGTGGGAATTATAAGGTGATCGCGAGCATAAGATCGATGTAAATTAAAGAAGGAACTTCCGTTAACAAAGTTTCCATTCTTCTTTTTCAATTTTTTGTTTCCTGAATGTATCAGTTGCGTAGTTGATGATGATATGCAATTGTGTCTCTTTTTCTCAAGATTGTCATATACATTTCAGGGTAGCTTGTATCTTGAGGAATTAAAAATTACGTGTTCATTTAACTGATTTAGTGACATTAATTAGCTAACAATTTATAGTCTTTGCAATAAAACCATCTTAGGTAAGTGATTCTTTTTTTTATTCTTGCATAATATGAAGGAAAAATTAGAGTGTAGTGTATTTGGTTTAAGGGCTCGTTTAATAAACAGTTTATCAGTTGTTTTTTATTTGATTGACACAAGTTAATTGTTTGACTATCTTAAAAAGCTAATGTATATGCGTTTGTTGAATAGTTGATAGGTTGGCTTATTTAACCCCAACAACCTAATTTTAGAAAAGCTCCATAAGAAGAGCATTTGGAATGTTCACTCAAAAATTAATAGGTAAAAAATTAATTATACCCCCCAAACTTAGCATGAACAGTTGGGAGTTTAAAATAATTCAATGATCATCATCAAACAACATCTGATAACTACCCCTCTTAAACAACTCCAATTCTTGACTTCTTCCTCTACTACTTCTGATACATTTCTAATTAGTTTACCTAGATGTTATCGGTAATTTAAACTAAAAAATCATGCATAACTAAAAATAATGCATGTGTTTTATAGTGATAAACATTATTACAATGAAGTAAGTATTTTAGTTACAAAACTTATGGGTATTTTTAAAAATAATGCATGTGTTTTACAGTGATAAACATTATTACAATGAAGTAAGTATTTTAGTTACAAAACTTGGGAGTATTTTTTACTGATAAAATAAGTTTTCTGGTTACAAAATCAAAAATATGCTATGGTAACAAAATATTTAAAAATATCGTATTTTTTTATTGAAGTTAAAAACTTAATTTTTGTAAAATTAAATATCTAATCATAACTTTATAAATTCTTTTTTTTAATAATGTCCTCATAAATTATTTTACACTTTAACTGTTAATATTAAACAATTAATTTTACCAAACATTTTTAATAAACAGCTAATATTATCTGCTAGTAAAATTAGCTAATATAATTAACTGTTAGCTAATTGCTAATAAAATTAATTAATAGCTAATTACAATTCACTGAATTGCTAAAGAGGATCAAAACGTAGACGGGATAAGCTTTTCATGCAGCAAAAATATTCATCTGTTTCGGCGGATGGCATGATATGATATGATGCCCTTTTGCTTTGGATAGATACGAGAGATGTGTTTATTGAGGAATGGAACATATACCAATCGAGAGATTCACTGTTGGTTGGGTTGGGGAAAATCTAAAATAAATGATTAACTTTTAGAAAGGTAAAATATACGCATATGTATATGTACATGTATATTATGTAAATGAAAAAAAAAAAAAAAGAGGGAGACGGGTTTGAAGGAAGGAAAGGTAAAAGCGGTAATGATAATATCAGTAGTTTTTTTAGGACGGGGGGGGGATTGAGATGGAATGGATCTTCTTGGCAGCTTTTAAATTGTGTGCATGTGTGTGAGCGCGTATTTCTGTGAGTGAGACGAAGTGGTACTGGTATGGGCAAATTAAACAAATGGTGTGGAGCCCAAATTCTGGTGGTTGGACAAATTGGCAACATATACTGATGCCTCCTACAGTGCGTACACACCTACACTGATGGATCAACTGTAGATTGAAACGACTTATCGATGACTCTTTGACCATTTCTCTCTCTCTCTATCTGACACCATTCAAATATTCATTCGCTGTAATCAATTTATATTTTATACACTATACTGAACATGGCTCAAGGACTCTCAAAGCTCAATGCCAAATCGTTGTCGTAAGAAACAAACCTTTAATAGTCATTAAAAAAGAATTGCTTAGGTTTTTGTTGGATTTCCCCTTTTTTTTCACATCATATTCAATTTATGCATGCTTGGATGGAGCATTATGTCTCATGAGCCAATTACCTACCTATCTTTATTCGTATTAATATTTCCATTTTCCTTTCTTATGGCTTCCCACAATTTAAGGTATATTGTTAGCCTCAAAGGGTAAGGCCATGAAAGAACAAGAAAGTTAAGCTGGTGAATACTGTCAGTTGATAGGCATGTGGTGTTTCTAAGGACTTTCTACAGTGTTCTGCAATACCAAACAGTTTACCACTACGAAACCAGAGCTACTGCATTTATGGCACTTTGTAGGGAAGGCCAAACCCCATCACAATTTTACCGTCCAGCGGTCCAGCCACTCTTCCTATCTCTCTTCACGTTCAATACTTATGTACTTGACGAACCCAACTTAATGTTGCTTCAGGTGTCAGCTTGGCATATATGGCCTAATCAGGTGGGGCTGCCAAATTATCTCAATCAATTTGTTTCACGTATATTTCGAAGAATAGTCCAATCAAGGGTGTCTATAAATACAAAACTCGCAGCCGCCTAAAATTGAAAAACTGGTCTTTTGTTAATCTATGAATATATTGTATTCTAGCAAGTCGACTCATTTACCTAAAACTTGTTTCAAACAATAGAAACATAATGAGAGACCAACATGTTTCCATTTCAATTCGAAAACTAAAAAAGATTAGAAAATGTTTTATGTACAAAACATTTATTTTATTTTATACCCACATGGTGAATTAAATGGGTTCCCCAAACACCCAATTTGATTCAATTTGTAATTAGCGAAAACAATAAAAGACAGATCACATGATGTACATAAATGTTGGCGCGACTTTTAGTTCATACATATTCAGCAGGACTTCAACAAGAGAACATATATACAAAGTGTAAAAGGTGCTAAAGCAGGTTAAGTTGCCGAGGAATATTTTACTGACTTATAAATAAATAATCGAATTAGAAGTACATTTAAAAGGTAACAGACATCAGTGATTTGCCCAACGAGACCATGGAACCAAACCTAGCTAGATTGTCGATGATTTGTGTCATATATATGGATACAAATACAGAGAAGAGATTGACCTGCACGGGAGATTTACAAAAACAAGAGACCGATTCACACGCCATAAGCATAGAAGACACGAATTTGTTTTCTCTGCATTAAGTAACCTTTTCCCTCGATTATAATCCCAAGACATTTTTCCTGTTATATATATATACGCATTCACAATTCCAATAACAAAATAGTGTCGGATAGACCGTTGCCAAGGAGACCGTACACATTTTAATTCTCTACTTTGTATACATATTCCAAAACACATAATACAGCTTTGTCTTCCTTGCCGAAAATCACTAACTCTATTTTATTATATTAAAATATATTTTACTTACCCCCTCCGCCTTCTTTTTTTTTCTTATGAATTAATTCTACTAAATCCTTTAATGTTATTTATATATACTAATTATTAATGCTTTTTCTGTAAATTAACAAAAGAAAAAAATATGTACATTTATTCCTTTTTGTCGGGTTTATTAAAAAATTTTAAATTATGTAAAAAATCAAAATATTTTTTTTTGCGAAATAATATAGAAAATTGTGTAAAGTTAGAGAAGATATGTCAACAAACATAATTCTTTGTAACTCATATATATTTGAGGTATGTATTAATATTGTGAGATTATAAAAATTGGTCAATTAATTAGTAGGCTAATAGGAAGAGATGATGACGAATTTTCATGACAAAGAAGGGTTTCAACCTTTTGGAAACAATATAAAATGGAAATTATGAAAAATAAAGTGCTTTACAACCCACTAATTTTGCACAAGTGGGGTACATAAAAGTTGATGCATGTCACTACAACAAAAGCTATTGAACACACAAAAAAAATTATAAACACTTTTATTTTGCACTGTAATCATGGCCCTGACATTCCTTTAATATGTATACATTGGAATGACGAGGAAATTCATAACCATGCCACAAATGTATGAGTGTTTATCATCTTCAAAAATTTACGGAGCAAACTCTAAGGAGAAAAAGATAGGGTTGGCCAAATCTTCCAGTGTATATGAGACAACTTTGTTCTTTGAGGTCCCAATGAACAAAAGGAAAAGGTAAAAGGTAAAACCAATGTTGACCCATTATCACCTACCCTTTGAAAAGGAAAAAAGATTAAAAATTAATTTAAGTTCACGTACATAAATTCTTCTTTTGGACTATACCTAGAGATATCTTTTCCTTTTTTCATATGATCATTATCCGTGACATATGCCTGCTTTGATACATTATTTTCCTATGCTAAAGTGACCATGCTTTGATGCTTCAAGATTCTCCAAGTTGTAGCATATATACTGGGGTATCTTTTACTTATATGTGGGGAGAAACTTCGGAAGGAAGAAAGAGAGCGTGGGCATGCATACCAAATACTATTTGTTTCAATGGAGAGAGAGACGTAGGCTTTTCTCCATGATAAAGGTCAGTTTGAAAAGCGATGTTTGAGTTACGGATATCAAATCAATTCAATTGGATATGTGCAGCGAAAACAATTGTGTACCAAATTGAAAAACTCATATTGCCGTACAATTCATTCTTGAGCGTATATTTCTATCCATCTCGTAATGAAATAAAAATAATTATTCTAAGGTTGCCTGTAACCTTGTTTTCGATTTAGTGCACTTTAAACTTTTCCATATGAATTCTTATAATTCAATAATCAACAAATGATTTCTTTAATAATTTTTTCATTATTATCATTTTATGAGCAAAACATGAAGAAATTTATAGTATTTGATGAACTAGAGAAGATTTAACATAAATTTTGTTAATAATAAAATATCATTTGTTACTGCATCTGATAACTTAATTTGGACACCTTTAAATTTTGAACAATCAAGTCTTAAAAAGATAAAATAAAGTTGTTAGAGGATTAATACGATTAACTAAGATGTACGTACCATCACTACAACAAAGTAGACAATTGACTATGAAAATAACAAGGCTAATTGTTTCAAAAATGTTGCCTATAGTTATTTGTGATGTTTCTATTTTGTCGTATAAAACGTCACCAGTTATCTCTAGTTGAAACTATAGGTGACGTTCTTAGAAATTGTAGTCAATAATTTTTGACTACTTTTTTTTCTTCATAACTATATAGTATTAGCTACGTTTTTCATAATATAGCTAAATGTTATTCGATACATTTTTATAACTTGGTCAAATTTTATTTTCTACATTTTTTAATAATGTCACGACATGTTATTTGTTACATTTTTAATCCACAATATTGAACAATATGTTTTGTATATAACACATTGACATATTTTTATTGTGAATTATTTAATAATTATTATAAAATTAAATAGTAGAAAAATATTATTAATTCAAAATGTAAAGCATTAAATATATAAAGTAAATATATATAAATATCATTAAATGTACCAACAAAAAGAATATAACATTAAAGGATGATCATTTGTATGCATGCCCATGCTCTCTTTCTTCCTTCCGAAGTCAACTTGAGCAATTCTTATAGTCAAAACAATAAATAAAGAGTTCATTTGACAAATTAGAAGTTTGACATAATAAAAAAAGCTAACATTACACAAAAATATTAGAGCATAAACCGAACAACTACCTAGTGTTGCTTATGTCCAAGAACCTATAATCATCCAAAATGATTAGTTAAAATCAACTAAAATTATTATGAGATTATTGATACAGTAATTATTTGGTTTTTAGTAAAGCAAATACTACATAACTTTACCATTCGGAACATGATTAGTCAATAGTTGCATCTTTAGTCATTCTATAGTCCCAAAAAAAGTATTAAAATTATATTATAGTAAAAACATAAACTGATAAAAAATGCATAGGAGATATAATTAATACCCTTCATTTTCCTTTTCATTTCTATCCTAATCAAAGCCTAGTAATCTTTTGACTAATATATCATGTTTTACTAAATTTGCTCAAATTTCTTATCTTTTGATTACTTCAACTTGTAATGTAGCCTTAAGTTTGTTGTTTCCTCTTGAAAGAGTTTAATGATTGTTTTATATGTTAAGATTGAAACAATTGGTTTAAGGCCCTAACTGTTAGACCCCTAAGTCCAGAATGCAGGATCGTGCAAGTGTTGGCGAGCCTTGGCCAATGCTTGACACGCAGGTCGGTACGAGAAAGACGTGTTGACGAGGAAACATGGCGAAGTCTTGCAAATTGGCGAGCAAAACCCAAAGAACTTGTGAAGTAGGCGAGGGATGTGGGAAGTATCGACAAAGGTCTTGAGAGTAGGCGAGATTCGATACGCGTGGGCACGCGTAGGTGGCATTGGCGGAAATCTTCGACGAGACGTGAGATTCAGATGCGAGGCCACGCAGAGTTGACAAACTAAGTCAGGCGAGGCCTGAGGATACGTGAAGGCATGCGAGTGAGAAAAGGCACATGAGCCCTTGACTTCGGCGAGGTAGGTTGAAGGTATGTAAAACGTGCGAGGTTTTATACTAACTTGGATTATGACTTGTACTTAGTCATGGAGTTACGAGACTGCACCATGAAGTGAGCTTGATAATGGGAGATGGACTTGTCCATGGACGTGCATTGATGGACTTATGTGCTGATAGGCTGTGATGACATGGAAAACACATCAGCAGTGACGTGGCGACTGTAGATGATGTGACACATGATGACGTAGCGGATAAGATCGCAGTGGATGAACATCAGCTTTAAGAGATAAAAATCATCTAGAAGGATCATTTGAAGATATAAGAGATCTTTGTGGATAAGAATAATCATTCCTAGATAAGGTAATCTTTTAAATGTGATGTAACTTAATCCTATTAAGGATAAGATATGATAAGATTG
>JAOQMS010000007.1:4338271-4387326 GCA_027563885.1 Erythroxylum longipes
TAATAATTAAACTCCAATTAAAAATGATTTATTCACAAGATCACCAAATTCAATCAATTCATGCTTACTAAAATAATTTTAAAAAATCGAGGCCCAACATAAAGTCTTAAATTTTGAATGTGATTTGCTAAGTCTACAATGTGGTTTATAAATATGTGATAGATATATATATATACTTAATTGTGTATGGTTCGTCATCGCTGGCTATAAATGTATCAGCCACTAAGCTTCCTAGCTCACTCCACTATCTTTACACTCCTTAGGTAAAGAAAAAGCAAATCAGCATTAACTTTGGAAGAAAAAAAATCGGCTGACTCTAAGGATTTTATCATTTGTAACTTAACTAGGTAGTTCAGCAACTTTTGGCACTTAGAATCATATCAAGCATGGGCATCCATGAATATGTTTTGCATTTTGTTGCTGATGTGGTTTTTGGGATTTGTAATTTAAGGTTGTGTTAAGACTCTGTTTGTTGAGAGTTGACAGAAAAAGTTGCAGAGATTCTCACATTTATATGTGTAAAATGTTTTATTATGTCAAAATGATAATGTGGCTAAAAATAAAATTATTGTTGTGTGATAGCTTTTTGGATGGCTTTTCTTTAATTAAAATTGCTTATAATGGAATTTTCATGTATGAATTAAATGTTAGATTCGGTCTTTTGGTTATAGTTAATAGTTATAGATATATAGATGTTGTTAACAGATGAGAGAAAATAGAGAATAAGGGTTAAAAGATAATATGAAACTTCAAGGAATAAATTGGATTGATCTACATAGAATTTGATAAAAGTTCCTTCATGAAAGTTGTAGATCTTTTTCTTAGCTTTCTAACGATATAAAGTTTGTAATTTTTAGATTTATGGATTGAAATTTATGTGGTCTTGAAGCAGGTGTGCGGGATTAGGATGTCGCGATCGTGCTGCACGATCGCAACTCTCTTTTTCATTTCTTCTGTCTCACACCCGTGCATAAATCCCTCACCCCCGTGACTCTTTTATTTACCTCTCACGCCCGTGATAATTTTTCTTACGCCTGTGAGAATTGGCCTATTGTCACGGCTGTGACAATTTCATTTCACAACAGTGACATTTCTTCTAATTGTCACGGTTGTGAAATTGATATGTCATGGCCGTGACACTTCTTTAAATTGTCACGGCTGTGACATTTTTATGTCATGGCCGTGACAATTAATATCACAGCCATGACAATTACCAATGTTGGACAAAAACATTTTATTGGTTAAATTCTAAGTGATTATATGTGTTGTCCGACCCCCATTTTAATTTATTTTCAAGTCTAAAATTATTTTATGACATTTTAGTATTAATTGTTTATTTCAGAAAAGTCCCACCATGAATTTCCTTTATCTAAAATTTAATTTAATTATATGTTATAATTTTATTTTATTGAAATGTTCCCAAATTTATTTAATTATTATTTCATTAAATCCTAATTGTGGCGCGTAGTCGCCACGAAATCTGAATCGAGACCCGAGGCCAATAGTACCCAAGGGACGTTAGCGTAAAGACCTTATAGAGTGAAGAGGAGCTTGAGAATCTTGAGAAAACTACTCAAGGAATTGCTTGTGAAGAAGAAGTGGAGAAGAAGCTCGAAGGAGACATGGATATATCTTTTAGCTTGAAGGCAAGTATTAAGTCTATAATTATTTTTAAGACTAACCTTTCACTTTTACCTAGCAAGTTGGAGAAATTAAACGAAGAATAAAAGGGTGAAGAGACATTCGAGATATTTCAAGAGTGCATAGACTAAGTAGAGTTTGGAAGTTTAAAGATAGGGAAGATGCTAGAGGTGGATGATCATCAACCTAAAACCCATGTTAAAGAACCTCAAGTGGAGGAGGCTCAAACTGTGACACCCGAACTTTTTTTAAAAAACAAAAAGTAAAAATATCATGAAATAAATGAAAAGAAACTAATTATAAAAATATGTACAAAATACCAATTAAATTCAAGAGCAAAAACTAAAACACCTAACTCCCCAATAACGGTGCTAAAATTGACATAGCGTGTCGTAACACTACTCAAAATAACCAACCCTACAACTATAACAATAATGAGTCTAGGTTGATCCCATAAAGAGTGTGTGTAAAGCTTTTAAAATGAAACCAATCGATGTTTAGGTTATGGGGTGGGGCCGTATTGTTAGTTTTCAAATAAGAAAATAAAACTAAACAAAACTAATGAAAACCAATTAAAGAAAACTTTCAAAAATGATGAAAAGTGATGAACGCACTAGGTACCCGATCATCGATTCAATCTCGACCTGTACATAATTAAACATACCTCATTGAGTTGTTATTCTCATACCTCTCTTAGCAACTATTAATCGTAGGTTAACAATAAGATCTGTTAATCTCAGTTTTCCCTTAGGTAATGTTTAATTAAGTAGAGATCGTTAATTAAACATAACTATTGAATAACCTAAAACAAGCTCTCTAGATTTAATTAGATAGTCACATTACAAGATAGGAAAACAAATTAATCAAGGCAACAATCACACAAGCACTGGTCATTTAACTTAGGTTATATTATCCTAATGATTAAAAACCATTAATTGCCACAAGTGAATCTCAACATAACAATTAAAGATTATATTGAAGATTCTAACAATGAGTTCTTACATAAAAACAATCAAATAAAGCATTCAATCATTCTTACACAACACCCAAGCATTAACCATAGGATAACATAATCAATCTCTAGGAGAAAGAACAACAAACAATGAAAGAAATGCTTAATCAGGTTCTTCGGCATCGATATCACCTCTGAACTAGTTTAAGAAAGCCTAACCCTTCATAGGTCTCCAAAGGTTGAAATTTTTGCCCCTCTGTCGCCTACCAAAACCCTAAAACAATTCCTCCAACTTTCATAACATTTTTGTCGTCAAACAATATATTTATGCTGAAAAGTAGGTTTTCAGGTAAGCTGGTATAATTTTATAGGTGTACATGTTAACCCACAGTTGTGAATGGCCTCCTTGAGCCTCCTTTTCATCGGCGTCACAAGGAGTGTCATGCCCATGTATCATGCCCATGACACGTTTGTCATGGCCGTGAGAGATTAACAAATTCATGCATGGCTATGAGCCACTGTTCTTTAACATGCACTCTTCATTTTTATACCTTTTCTCATCTCCTCTTCTATTAATCATTCTTCTTCTTGCTTCATAAAGACAAATGATTGTGAATCTCAAGAAGTTGGTTCAAATTTAGTGCTTTTGACTCACTTTAGCTTTTTCACTTCCGAACTGTACCTAAAACCAAATATGAACTAAAGTGAATGTCTTAAGCATTTATATCATTAATCACTAAATGTTATGAAATAAATGTATCAAACATGAAGGTAATTTAATTGGTGATTATAATCTCCGAGAATAAACGGTGATTGCAACTAATGAAGGTTCTATTTTTTGTATTTCATTCTTTTAATATATCAACCTGTTTGTGAGCATAGTAGTTTTATAATTCTAATATACTTCTTGTTTCTTTTTTTTTTTTAAGGATGGTGATGATTAGGAGTAGACAAGGAGGTACTTCATGAAGAGTTTTGGATTGCCCATACATATTTGTTTTGTTTAGTATTTAGATTAATTCATTTATATTCCATATAAAATGAAGGACGATATTGTAGATAAATATTTTAGCCAGTGATTTTTTGTTTCTGTATTTTCAATATGTTAAAAGGTTGAATTTTACAAGTCGTTATAGATGATGTATCATATATAAATGTACTTTTTTGTTGTTTACATTTGATAGTACGCTCGCAATTAAGACATATATTAGTATCTATATATTTCTTTTAATGTATATGTGGATGTTGCCTACATAATAACAAGAGTTTGATTTTACATTAAATAATTTTGGTAACGAAAGAATAAATTGTTTCTTTTATTGTTACAAAATTGTTGACTAAAAAAATTTACTTGTTGCCTTATAAAGAATTAAATGTGTTCTAATATCTATTTAACATTGCTGATATAGTTTGAAACTAATGTGTTGCCTTAGGCAAAACTAATTAAAGCAACATTTTTTTATTTTCTTGCCTTATACTTATAATAGCACCACGTTTGTAACAATGTGAATTCTATTGCCTTAATAAAAAGACGACTATAATTGTACTTATAGTTACATTTTATCTGTTGCCTAAAGCACTTTTTGCTATAGTGTACCAACTTTCCTTGTATTTGGAGGGTTTGAACCGTGGATTGTGTAGCTGCTTTTTCAACTTTTTCTTTTTCTTTTATGTCCACAAAGGGCTCCATGGACCATGATGAGTTATACAATAGAGGTTTGATGATAACCCTTTCCATTCTTGGTTTCTCTCTACTCCAATGAAGATTTGACCTCAGAGCTAATAAGCCATTTCCAATGTAGTGCATCATTTACTCTTCAAATTACATTGTAACAAGAAGAAAGGGAAAAGAAAAGAAAAGAGCTCCGAAACTCAACATTGCGTGCACTTATCATGCGTCCAAGATCCATTGATGGAGGAAAGTGTTACAACATGCTTCATACCTAAACAGAATGAAACTAAACAATTAGGAAACGAACTTTTCATAAAGCACATGACTAGTTAACACCAGTATAGCCTATGAGCATTCTTAACCATTTTCTTTAGTAACTTCTCTCTTTCTATCTCTCTCTCTGTGTGGGTATATGTGTATCGCGGTCAAAACCATTTTCTGAATTCCTAACAGGAATCTAGGTTGTCCAAATGATCTAAAAATAAATGACATTATGGAGCATTGAAACTTGTAGTAGATCCTGTAGTACAACGTTTTGTTGACCCATTGAAGCTAGAAGTTCCAAATAGAACTTGGGAAAGGCTGCAACTCTTCTTCGACGTCATAAATTTGGAAGGTATGATCATGTGCCTCTTCTACTTGATTTTCTCCGTTAATCACATGCATATCAATCAGCGAATCCCAGTTGAAACTCTTCTCCGCAATTGCTGCAAGTTCATTACTACCACACAACGATGAAGATTCAGCAGCTACTGAAAAGTCATTTTCTGAGATATCGTTTTTTTCTTCTGGTTGGTTTTCAGCTCCTTTCAGGATGCCAAGCTGTTGAAGAAACTCATCCAGATCAATCTGTGGTTTCTCCACTTTAGTCTTTTCTTCAGGTGGCAATAGTATTTCTACATCTTTCTTCATCCATATCTGAGGATTCTGGGGGTGTGAAATTTCAATATCTAGTTTATGATCAAGTTTTGATTGATCAGATGTAGAAGCAACATTGTTGGAGGATTGTCCAAGAACCCCATTTTTCTTGAGTTCTTGAAGCCTCTGATGAATAATATGGACACTCGGTTGTGCATGTATGTTAAGCAACGTGCTTGAAGAAGGAAACATGGAAATGAAGTTGTTGGAGGGAATCCATTTGAACTTGTGGGATTTGTGCTGAAAAGAATTGGAGTTAGGTAGAAGATGAGGAAGGTTCAGATAAGCTTCAGGGCCATACAATCTCCTAGCAGCCTGGTCATAGGCCATGGCAGCTTCTTCAGCAGTGGAGAAAGAGCCCAACCAAAGTCTGGTTCGTTTCTTGGGCTCTCTTATTTCAGCTACCCATTTTCCCCAAGTTCTTTGTCGAACACCTCGATACTCGCACATGGCGTTTTGAGGGCCACCTTTGCCTCTTGTGGGGCCTTTTCTCCATGGCTTCAATGGTGACTTTCTGCAACCTTCCATTGCAGTTTTCTGGGAAAGGTAATATAAACAGATAGTAGCCAGAGATAGTAAATTGAGTGAAGTGTTGAATGCGAGAGTGAGGAGTGAGTGACAAATTAAGTATGGCGCGGGATCATGTAGAGAGTCGAAATGCTGAATTGGTCTTATTTAGTTATTGTTTTCACGTTTAGACAAAAATCTCATGCTCATGTGACCATTAGCTAATGAGAGATAATTAATGAGTTGCTCTTGTAGTTTCAAATCCTCATCGAAAGAGGAAAAGAAATGTAGAAGCAAATACCAATGCAGGGTATTGGGACCGGCTGATAACTTTCGGTAAATATTATTATTAAATAAAAATTATTTTAAAATATTTTTTATTATTTATAATTTTAGTAGTTATTCATAACCCATTAATCATCATCATCATCATGTAACTCTTTTCATATCTTAGATACATCTTATTTTGTTTAAGAGTTGGATTTTCAGCATAGATTTGATCAAGAAAGAAAAGAAAAGAGGATTAATTCTAATGGAATAATATTAAATTATAATTTTAATTTAACTAATTTTACTTATTAACATTAGGTGATAGTAAAATCTTATGGATAATTTAAGAAATGATTTTTTAAAAGAGTTTATAACAATAACAACCATAACAATTCAGTAAAAATTTTGTTAACATGCAGAATTTGAGAAGATTCAGTAGTACGTACCCTTATCCCTTACTAATAGAAAGATTATTTTATAATTTTAAAAAAGTTTAGGTGATTTGCAATTTTAAAAGATAATTAATTTAAAAAGTAATGAAATAAATTTATTAATAATTTTTATGTTATTCTATGAAATTAAAATATGATAGTATTATCCTATATAAACTATAATTGCCCGTTGGTTATAAAATAATAAATATAAACTATTGATAAGTAAAATATGTAGATCTTTTTAACGAAATTCAAACTTCCAACTATAGTCTTTTTCAAAATTAGTGATCTCACAAAAGAAGACTCATGCATTTACTCTCATCTATTTTTCTTTATAAAATTGAAAGATTTCAATTAGATACATAAAATATTTAGTTTGTGCAACTTTTCAAATATAAAAAAATCAATTTAATGAAGAAAAATCTGAGTTGGATACATTTTTGTTTAAAATCTCTTTGGTTATTTGACCTAAAAAAAAAAGGGATAAATATTAAAATATGTAAAGGACTGAAGTGACATGAGATTGCAATGAAGTTATGTGATGGGGAGCCGGCAGGGAAGATCACGAGCAAGCTAAGATAACAATTGGCTGTCTCATCATCATGATCGTCATCGTCAGGACAAGAGCAATATACGCTGGAAGAGTGGAAGCAGTGTGAACATGCTATTAATAAATAAATAAAAGTCCAGTACTCAGTTATGCATATTAACTTTACCTTGGATTCTATAACTTTCACATAACGTATATAGTATTTGACTATTTCATGTGTACACTGATGAGATGAATATAAATTCTAACCACAGGAGAACATGTATACACCCACCTCCCAGACATTTTTGGTTTTCACGAGTCCAGTATATATACTTCACATGTTGCTCTGCGCCATTTTCAACTTGATTCCCGAGACTCCCTTCACCTTTATCCCATGCCATGATAGATTGTTAATACCAACTTCTCTGTCTTACATGTATTACATTCGCACTTGCATGTATATTGAGTCCCTGTATACTTTACTTTTAGTACCAAACCCTATTCCAAGCTACACCTTCATTCTAAAAGAAGAAACGTCAGGTATTATCACAGAATATATATAGTTTCTCCTTTTCTTTTCATCCCTAATAAAATTTAATTTGAATCATTTACAAATAAATCATAATTTGTGAAAATATATAGATTTTAACTGTTTGTTACTCCATAAGTGATATGATTCCAAATTTCTACTAACTTAATATGAATCTATAAATTGAACCGATTGTCAAAAATTAAATGCTTTTAAAGTGAATGTAGGGTTCATTAAGCTCAAATTCAATGAATAAATTGTTGCGTCTAAAGTGTTAACTTTTTACTATTGTCAGTAGATGGTGGAGCTGGTTGGTTAAAACAGTTACCAACACTTAATTTTTTGGTTATTTATATTAAGATATATGTTATGATATCTTATTAATTAATTTTGGGCATTATTTGATAATTGGATTTAATTGGACTTATGTGAGACTCTTTCAAGATAAGGTTGATTAGTTTTAAAATCCTAATCAAGATGAGATTTAATATATAGTCTATTTTAGAGATAATGGCTATCTAAAGCAACAAAATTTGTGGAGAATTTTTTGACAATTGCAGCTAGGTTGTTGCTATTTTTAAGCAATTTTTGGGGCTGTACTAGTGTCAATTTTGTGTATAAAAACGATGGGCATCTTATGACTTGGCACCTGAGATTTTAAGGCTATCTTGGATAATAATTGGCAGCTGATTTTGTGGGGATATCATTCTGATGTGGTGCTGAATTTTCTGGCAAGGATTACGTGACTTTGGGGGTTGTTTTAATTATTTATTATGAGTGATTTTGTAGCTGCGTATTTTCCAATTTTTGAATCACAATTGTGAATTGTATTGCTTGTTGAATGGGTTGAATTTAATAGCTAGTTTTTTTTGTGTTTGCATGATTCTTTGGTGGCTGCTAATTGTTCATGAAGTGCTAATTGTGTGACTGTCAATTGTGAACCATTGTGTTTGAAAACTCCAAAAGTTTTCATAATCTTTGTAGCTGTTGTTCTTTATCGATGATGTGATTTTTCTTGGGTTGATTGGTTATTAATAGTATAAGTTTTGGCGGCTATCAATAGTGGTAATGGTGTGTGAAAAATTATATCAGCTGTTGTGAATTTTGCAGCTCCGATTTTTGCAACATTTCGGTTAAGAAACATTTATTTTTGTTGTTGATTTTTATGCTATTGTATGTTAGGTGTTCCGGTGACAATGTTGAAAGACTTCAACATTTTAATTGGTGACCAACTTCCGATCTTTCGTTAAAGAAAGTGGAATTATTAAAGAAGTTGTTTTTCTTAACTCAAGTGTATTTGTGTATGTTATTTATTGTTTAATCACTTGAGTTTTTATTTCTTGTCTTTATTGTCAAATGTTGTTGAGAAAATCCTCTGTTGAGGTTAGCATGAATCGTTTGTATTATTAGTTGTGATTTACTTTCATAGGTTTTGAGGACGAGGTATAGTATCAAAGGTTGAGTGAGTCGACTCAGTAAAGCCTTGTATAAAATTATTGTCAAGGGTTGATTGAGTTGACTCAGTAAAGCTTTGTATAAAACTATTGTCATTAGTGAAAGTATTAAGCTCAGTGAGGGTCTCGCAGGCATAGACAAGGTAAGCCGAACTGCGTTAACAAATTTCGGGTGTTGATTTGTTTTTTTATTTGATTTTTTTGTTTTCTTATTTTTTAGAAAACTTATAACTACTGCGGTTGATTCATAATTTATGTGAAAATACATCCTTTCGAATTTTCAATTGGAATCAGAGAAAGGCTTATCGAATCAGAACTTGATACATCAAGTTGGTGTAGAGTTGTGTTTCGCAATTATGGCTACAAGGGGCATTAATCATTAGGCCCCCGTTACCAGATGGTTCGAACTATCCTGCATGGAAATCACAGATGAGAATATTCATTCAAGCACAAAGAGAAAAAGCGTGGAACTCAATTTTAAATGGCTGGACACATCCATTGACGACTGATAAAAAGAGAGAAGCAGTTCTTAAAGATGCATTTGAGTGGACAAAGGCTAAAAAAGAGAGAGCGCTTGGAAATTCTTAAACCATGCATGTCATCTTCAGTGCCGTTGATGAAGGTCATTTTTCAATAATATCATCTTGTGAATCGATAAAAAAAAGCATGGGATACTTTGCAAACTATACATGAGGGATCGAAATCTATGATAGTTTCGAAACTTCAAATGTTAACTATGAGATTTGAAGAGCAGAAAATGGATGAAAGTGAAACCATTGGAGACTTCCATCAGAGACCACATGACATAGCAAACTAAGCACATCAACTTGGGAAGAAGCATTCGAATATAAAACTTGATAGTGGTTGATTACATAATGTTCTAGTGGGTAGTTTAGTATGTGTTTAGCTATTAAATTGAACAATTAGAGCATGTTTAGGTTAGGATTATGTTAGTTAGTAAGAATTTGTGTTTTGTGGGTTAGAGCACACATTTGAGCTTTAATTTTATAAGTTTGAGGTGCCTAGATGTGTTTGCTAGTGTTTCAGGGCAAACATCGAAGAACGAAGGAAATTCGGAAAAGGGTCAGAGCCAAACCTATGGCCACGATCATGGCTAATGAGCCACGATCATGACATAACCAAATAGAAGGCACCACGATCATGGCCTAGTTTGCCACGATCGTGATAGAAAGGAAAATCAAATGCCACGATCATGACTTGCGTGAGAATAGAAGAAGATAACCTTCCAAGATTAAGTTTTTGAGGGACTTTTTGTACTTTTCGAATCTGGAAAAACCCTAAGGTTGCCCAGAATTGAAAAGAGTATAAAAAGAATAAAGAAGAAACCCTAAGGGAGCTCTCCAATTTGCTACTTTTGGGGAAAATTCCAAGAAGAGAGAAGAAGAGAGAGAATAGGAAGAAGAGGAGAGAGGAGTCGGCTTCTATTGCTACTGCTTTCCTGAGGCATCTCGATCCCCTTCCAAAATGTATTTCATTCATCTTTGTGTTCTTTTTCTTTGAATGTTGAGATAGATATGAATATGTTGATAGATTTGGGTTTGATCATAATGTTCTAATTTTCTTTAAGGATTTTGACTTGATTTAATGTTAATCTAGTTATTTTTGTGTTTAATCACTTGGGTGTTATGATTAATTGCTATAACTTCATGTTTCGGTAATAAATCGAGAGAGTGAATCAAATGCAAAATGATTGGGTTGGGTTAATGAGAGTTAAGTGATCTAATAGACTACGCAATTAATCAAATCGTTATTATACGGAGAGAGATCTCGTGTGAGACCAGGTTGTTTTTTAGAAAGCTTAAGAACTTATTAGGGTTAGAGTTGTCGTGATTGAGAGATTCCATGTTCAATATTTAACTTAATTAGTGACTATTAATTAGGGTTTATGATTATAACTTAAAAGAAAGTAATCCCCCCTTCGATAGCCTAGAACCACTTCATTAACACAAATGATTAGGTTAGCATTAATGATAGGAAAAACCACCTTTCTCATAATTTGGAACTTCTTATTTGATTTCTCATTATGAATTTAGTATAGCTCAATTTAATTTCTTTTTGTGTTAATTTACAAATTAATTTTCTACTAATTATCTTCACATGTTTACTTTTTATGTCTATTACCTTTTATTGTCTTTTTTATAATTCTTAGGGCCTTATATAACTTAGAATTGAATTAGTGTACCACTCCTCGATAGATCGAAACCTATCATACTACACGCAGGACCTATGCAATTGCTATATTTTGAGAGTTTTTAATAAAACTTATTAAGAAGAGATTGAGATTACTGCCTCCAAAATTTATACCAAAAATGACAACCATTGAAGAAACTCATTATATCAATGAATTATCTTTAGATAAGATCATTAGGATTCTTAAAAACTTTGAGGTGAAGTTGTTGAGGGATAAGCGTAAGAAGAACAAATGATTGACATTGCAAGTTAAGGTTGGTAAGGTCGTGAATGATTTAGGAAATGAATTTGACGAGAATGAAGATATGGAGTTATTAATAAGAATTTTCAACAAATGGTTAAAGAAGGTGAAGAAAGATAGACTTAAGTTCAGACAGAATGGTGGGAGTTCTTTTAACAATAACTTCCAACAACAAGCAAAAACAAAGAAGATACAATGTCATTAAGGTCAAGGTCTCAGACATATGAAAGCAGAATGTGCTAACACTTTGAAGAAGAGAAAAGAGAAGTCTTATATGAGCACTTGGAGTGATAATGAATCTAAAAATAAGTATGATAGTGAAGAAGAATTTGTGAGTAGCAACGTTGTGTTGGTTGCTTTAAATAGTAAAAGTTCAGTTGCTTACTTAACAGGAATCGGAGAAGAAATTGACACAAAAAACGAAGATGAATTAGTCCAAAATTCTAAAAGGAACACAAATAAATTAGTCCACAACTCTAGTCTAGATTATGATAATGATGATAGTGATTCGAAATACAAAAGAGAGAATATTTGCAAAACTTACGAGTTAATATATGCTAAATGGGTGCAAACATGCAAGAAGAGTGAGAAGCTAAAGAAGGAAAAGTTCACCATGAAGACTATCATTCAAGTTCTAGAAAAGAAGTTATCTAAAATAGATGACCTTGATGAAACAAAGTTTAAGCTGGTCAATAAAAAAAAATGATAAGAATGTTAAATGAAGGTATCGAAAAGTTAGAAAAGTTGCTAAAAATTGATAAGAATAAAGAAGACCTTCAAGGAATTGGCTATAAAGGTGAATGTTTTAAGTCGAATGATGAGAAAAATAGTGTGGCCAGATCTGTGTAAGAAGAAACTTCAAGGAGACAAAAATTTATATCTATTTGTCACTTTTGTAGAACAAACGAGCACATAAGGCCAAATTGTTACAAATTGTTACAAATGATATTTCAAAAGGCTAAAAAAAAATGTAAACAATCTTTGATGAACGTTCAGCAGCAATCAACATTACCAAACATACTTCGTTTAAAAAGAGTCAATTACAAGCATAAAGTAGTAGTGAAGAAAAATCTGAAATTTTCTAGATTCATAGTTAGTTGCTGCTATTAAAGAAACTGGTAAAACAAAGGATCTATTAGTTACTTCCGAGGGAGAAACAAACCAGACATCTAATGACAAAGTTAATGTGATTAGAAAAAAGCCCACGTTAGCCAAACTATAGGGACCTTGTAGATTCCTAAATGATATTGTCACAGAAGTTGGGTAAGTTGGTGAAATTGGTCAAACTAAGTTTCCAAACTTCAAGGGGTACAACTGTAGATTTCTTCAGATTGAAGGCCAATCCAGGGTGGTGAACATGGCAGAAAATGTTCCCTATCATGGATTCACCAGCTAACCTTGGCAGAATTTCAATACAATACTTCCTTTCATTCTTCCGTTGCCATGACTTTTATGGCTATCCTCCTCTGGCTACTCCTTACTTGTCTGGCACCTACAAGTTGGTGAATAACAAACCATTGTTGGGATCATAGATTAGCAATCTTATAGTGCAAGATGAGATAAAGTACAAAAGAGGTTACATCAAAGACCTGAAAGCAATTGTAATAAAAACAGCATCTTCAAAATTAGATGCTTCTTTTTCTCCCTCTCTACATTATAATACAAATAATGTGCATACATGAGAAATCCCATCCCCCATCTTGAGCTGCATCAAGAAACAGCCAGTTGCATACGTCACAGCTATATATTACAATGTTAAATAGTGAGGAACTATGTTTCCATGCAAATTCGTTGTCTCTTGCCATTGTCAAACCTTTCATGAGCCGAAATGACAAGATGCTTTATGACTTTTTCGACCACTTGCTGCTACTTCTGCATAGAATAGGCAAGGAAGAAAATACCCCAAATCAACGAGGCATTTGATAGCAACAAGCAACCTGGACATTGATCCTTGTCATGCAAGCTCGCTACTAATCTTCTCAGGCTTACTTCCTTTAAAAATTGATCAACATAAACCAAATGATTTCTCAGGAGTATGGATGATAAGAAACCATTGCTTGAACGAACTACTTGGTCAAAATTTCACTTCTAATTCAAGCTGATAAAATTCATAATATAGAACAATGATCAAAAGAACGTATGTTATTTAGTGTATAGAAAAACTTAGAATAAACAATTATGGTTAAATTCTCAGGCACAGAAAATTGCTTTGAAGTGTGTGCCACAGTACCACCAATAGCTACACAAGCACATCAAGCCAAAACGAAGTTGATTCACTTTTGTATGAAGTGATATCATTTCCCTCCGAAATACGAAAATATTCTACTAGTCCAAGTCAAGGGATAGCAGAAATGGATTTACTTCAGCATCCCACAAATAGGTCTAAAATCAGATATCAATTATGGCACTCATATTTGAGTTCTGTGGCACAATCATGATCATTCAGTATATCAGGAAGTAGCTTTCTTAATTTTACTGTATCAACAAATGCCAACTAAATCTCAGATCACAATCCAAAGATGCCGACTTGAATTATATACGACCGGAAATTGCCCATCAATGTGGCGTTCATGGGCTGCTCAACACCAGCAACCAATGCTAGATATTGAGAGTTTACCGTATTTCTTGCTATTTCATTTCTTCAGATTATAAAACAATAAGAAAGGTACATTAATAATGGTAAAGGGCACTATAAACCTAACAGTTCTTATACACTTCCTACTTTCATCAGAGATATCCATTGACAACTATTTAATATTCCTAATAACAGTCAAGATAGAAAACAGAGGGGGCGGCGGGACTTGAAATTGAATTTTTGCATATTAGAAGGGAGAACACAAAGAGTCCAAATCTCGTTGCTGTCAAGACTAAAAGGAAGAAGTTCACGTATGCTATAGTTGATCATATTCATCACATAAATCTTAAAAAGATTGCCACATTCTTCAAGTAGGATAAAAAAAATGGTAGATAATAGGTTTATAGGCTTACTGACCAGACTGAAACGTTTTTATTTCGATTTAGGACTCCCTTTGCACATGTTCCTCCATTTATTCTTGAGGTCTACAGTAGTATGACCTTGCAGAAATTTAGAACTACAATACTCCAGAACTTTTTTCCAAGGAATGCTTCGATCTTGAACACTGGAAAATATCCTCACTCCCTCCTGTAACAAATAATGATTAATATTTATTGTGTACCAAAAAATAAAGGAAATGATCAATATGCAAATCAAAGGTCATAACTCAATACATCTAAGCTGCATAGATCTTGCAACTTGTCTAAACCAAGCATAAAGAGCTTCCTCCAAACTGTTTGCTATTTAAGACCAAGACATTTTTGGACAACTTTTTTCTATGTATTCCTACTTGTTTGGCTTCCAAACACTGCATCCATTTGTTTTGTGGCCATAATTGCACAGTTTCTTTGTCAGCAGCTTCAAATATTAATTTTTTCACTCAAGTTGTCTGGATATTACTACAATTTCAACCCATCAAATGAAGATGAGGAAGAAAAAGAAAGAAAAATGACTCATTAAGATGTAAAATCTGAATAGACGATACATCATACAAAAATGAGTTTGAAAATAAATATGCATACATCATTTAAATTTTGTATATTCATTGATATTATGGAAGCTAAGGAACATATACAAGTAAAGTACCTTGAGTATCTCCTCCTCCTTGGCTATCCAAGGAGCTTTCTTTCTCCTCAACTGAGGAACCACCGGGTGTATGCTACAAATAAGAATAAAGGGTGTTCAATCAAAAAGGAAAATAGTAACAAGAAAAATTTTTTGGCTAAGCAAAATTGCCATAGAAACAGCCAAGTGACAAAATGATAGGAAAAATTAGGAGAAAAATAACTGGAGGAAGAACTACAATGAAACAACCCAGGAAGCTCCGAGGTGGTAACCTTCTATCAATCCAACACCAAATTAAAGGCAACAGCTTCTGGAGTCAGAGTACAGGTCATATGAAAAGAGAAGCATAAATAATAGCAACTACACAAGCAAATAGGTCTCATTAGCTACTATCCCGAATAACAGATGTTTTTCATTAATCAGATGTCTTAGCAAAAAGAAAAGAGGGAATATTGACCAAAGTATATAGGTTTCTAGAGGTCGTTATTGTTTATAACAGTTCTACTTTCATTAATTTTCATTTCTTATCAAAAAATAATGACTCATGACGCAAAGTCGTTTGGTTTTTGATAAACATGTCCACCACACCTTTCTCAGCATGTTTACCTTCAATACTATTTGATTTCCTCTTGGCAACATCTTTTTGCATGACCAAAACTCTAGTGTTAAGTTGATGAAGCCCTTATCTTCAACCCTTTAATGTACAAGTGAAACAGATTTCATTTGTACATGATATTGGGTTAATATTGGGTATTGGGAATTGTTAAATGGTGGAATAGCACTTTAACAAAATGCAGAAGCCAAGGATTGTCAACTGTGTTTTGAGAACTCTAAATATGAGGTTTTCTAGTTATTCATCATCATCATCTTGGCAAGTGATTCTGCATCTAGATCTTGGACAATTGCAATTCCATGACTTAAAATTTTACAAATAATGCGCAATCCAACAAAAATTCGAGTTATGAAGATTATACTTCTCTGGTGAGAACTGAAATTTTGACAGAAACAAAATTATTCTAATTCCTTAAAATTGAATAAGAAATTGAAGTTTCAACTTTCAATCCTATGTAACAAGCAGAAAATAGAATTAGAATTGGCAATTCCTATTTTAGTTTGCAATTCAATTTTTTTTAAGCGTTCTAGGTAAAACTTGTGGAATACTTATGTGCTCTCCCTCTCACACGCCTTCCTCCCCCATTGCAGCTACTTAACATCTAAGTTTTCTCATGGCTTCCATTAACCCCTCCATCACCCAATTTATATCATCTGAGTTATTAAAGGTAGAAAGAACAATGAAGAAAAAGTGCACCTTAGCTAGTTCTAGGAATTATCAATGTGCTTTGCACGAATATTCACACAAACTTAAACATCTAAGATTTCTATCAAAGCTGTTTAATTAGCAAAAATACTATGATACAACTAAATACGGATTAATACAGCTATAAGCTTTCACGCGAAAATTCATAAAGACTATAGTATTAATATGAAAATTGTATAATAGACAAATTGAAAGGATGACTTTTTTTTGGGAACAGTGGTGTGCAAAGAAGGCTGAAGCCCTGGATAAATCTTAGGTGAGGGAGACTTTCACCACTCAGCTACTCCACTCTCATCACTAATTGAATGACCAAACAATTAACATGGCATTTCATATTGATAAAATAATTGCAGCAAAATGTATCTTTATTATTGCTATCTCGTAAGCAACATTCACTCTCTAATGCTTTAAACTAAATGTTCTTTACAAAAAATCACTGGTTTGGAATTGATGAAATAATATTGAAAATAAAGATAACATCCTAAAACAACTTTTTAGACATATTTTAGATTCTCAAAAGTTAAATTGAGTTCAAATGTCAAAAAAGTACTAAATCCGTCTTCTCTCTTACACAAGTTATTGTAGAATTTTATATATTAAAAAGAAAACGAGAAAGATTTAAAAAAAGGTTGGGATATTATATTGGGTTTTGAAAAAGATACTATCTACTTCTTTTCCTTTTCTTTTTTTTTTGTGAAGAAAAGTATCATGGGCAAACTATGAAATTATGGTAAACATCAATATAGCCAAATATTGCTGATATGATTTGAGGGAACTCACAAATTACTAGTTTTCTTTTAAGGGGAAAAAAAAAACAAAGTCGGAGAGCGCCAAGAGGAATTTTTCTGCATTCCCACCTTCTGGAATTGAATGGGGCAATCATGGGGAGGAAGAGTATAAAAAAGAAGACGTATGGGAATTCTACTTTCTGGGAAACTTTTACTGGGCACTTGGAATGGCAGGTCACTTCAGCCTCTGGTATTTAATAATCCAAAAATATAGGTATGGAAATTTTGAAACAAAAATTAAAAGGAAAGAACAAAAAACATACAACCTGTAGATACAAAGATGGGCCCTTTCTACAAGACCTTGCACACTTGCTATCATTTTAAAAAGTCGCGTTATAGAACTATTGTAATACTGAAGAAAACTCTTTGGATTACTTGATACTTACTTTTTTCTGTCTCTTTGTCGTAATCTTGTGGAGTAACTGGAGATAATAGACTTATCATTCTCCTGATCAGATGTTTCTTCTCCGACAAAAATAGGTTTGTCCAAACTATAAGTGATCTGCTCCTGTTCCATTCCTCCTTGCTGACTTTGATTACCTAAAACATGCTCCATACTTTTACTTTCCCCATTATATTCATGATTCTTACGAATTTGATCATATGATTGAAGCCCAGGATCAATCTGATCTTGCTGTCTGTCAGGTTTTATTGTGGGCCAAGATACACATTCTGGAACTATCTCGTGCGCTTCCTCTACTTCAGAACATAAATTGATTTTTGCACCAGATATATCCAACTCCTCTTCTGTAGCTAGTTTATTTGCATCAGTAGATAATGCCAAAGTTCCTACTTGATTATCACCAGGCTTTCTCTGAAATAGATGACCGTTGGGTGTATCTAAAAATTCCCCACTCTTCATTTGACTGCACTCAACATCTCTAGGGTTCCTTCCGCAGATTTCCTCATCAGGATTCTGTCTTGAATTAATGTGCTCTTCTCTGGGTAATCTTTCAGTATGTCCCTTTGGTTGAGGATTAATATCAACATCAATAAATGCAAGAAGTTTCTTCTTTGCCAATGAGGACATTTTCTTAGCTTCAACAAATTCAAAAACAGCAAGAGTATATGCACAAAAGGGGCAGTAAAATTTTTTCCTCTCATCAAATTTCATTGAAGAACTCAAACAGTTTTCGTGAACCAACAATGAGCAATCAGCAGCACTACATGATAACAACTGACCACCTTTGCCACATTTTACACATAGATGATTTTGTTTACAATGAGAATTCAAGAAATGACACTTCTTCGTGACAACATTAACCACCTCATTATGATACTCATCACTGTCATTTGATTTATCATCTTCAAAAATATGCCTCATTTCAGCAGCTGGAAATACAGCACTATTCTTCTCATGGAGTCCATTAAAGGATGCAGTATTTAGTGAATGAAGCTGCTCACCGGGATCATTGTTATCACTACCTTCATCAAAGGAGTGCTTTTGATGAGTTGTCCCAGCTAATGTCTCGACTGATGTTCTCATATCAATATCATCAGCTACCTCCACCAAGATACAAGGGTGGTGTGTGTCACCAGACTTAGCTTTTCCACATAGGCTGGGATCTCTCTCTGTCTCACCCACAGTCCTGTCAGAAGAATCTTCTTTTGACTCCTTATCAGCAGCAGCAATAAAACTAGTTTCTTTAGACTTGTTAGCATTCAAGGTACACTGCTCACTAACTTTGGCATCTAAACTGTGGCCATCACGTTTGTCAGACATATCTTTTAGATATATACTAGAGCTAGAAACATTACCTAATCTATCATCATGTTCATCAACTTTACTAGCATTATCCTCATTCTGTCCAATTCCATGTCCAGCATCATGTTCAACACAACCGTTGTCAAGCGACCTACTTTTACCCAATTCTGTAACCTCAAAGTTTATTTTCCTATGGCAACCATCTCTTTCTGTATCACCCATTGTTCTTTCATAAGAATCTTCCACCACCTCCTTACCACTTACAGGAATTAAAGAATACTCCACAGGCTGGTTTGTGGACAAGGTATTCCACTTGATCTTCTTGGCATTTAAATGAGGACCATCATCATCCATACATACTCGGCTATCTTGGCAATCTCCGTCCAAAGCTTCAACGGCTAGATCAATTCTGTCCCTTTTCAAAGGTAACAATATTTTGTTGGATAGAGCATCTCCCAATACTCCATTCTCATTTTCAGGAGATAAAGAAGTGGAGTCAGATCTTGGGATGGTCAATAGCTTATCAAGGCTATGCGTGTACCCCCTGCACTTTACTGTGTTTCCATCAACACGGCCTAGAAAAGTTCTTTCACGCTCACTATTTGTTGGCATCAGTCCACTAAGTCCCTTCAGTGATTCGGCAAGTGGATATGTACCCTCAATGATGGAATCTCTTAGCTGTTTGTAAGCAACGACAAAAGCATAACCATGAACATCAGTAACCACCAGCACTTAACAAATGAGGAATAAGTAAATTGCCAGTTATGCGTTGCAAAGAGTTTAGAGATTCTAATTGTAAGATATATAATGAAACTATCGCCAAATAAAGAAATTCACCAATTACCTGTTCCAGGGCACATCTGGGCATGGAAGCTCTTTTATGCACAATGAAAGGGTGAATGTCCCATTTCAACAAACCTGGTCCTGCTAGTTTCAAATCTGAGACCGAATTCTGATAAAAGAGAAGTACATGAGTATACAATACAAATGTTCAAGCTTAATTATATGCTACCAATGACTTTACAATCAAAGTTAAAAATTGGAATACATTACTTCTTGCAGAATGGATTGAAGTACATCTTCACAGCTCTGGAAAAAGTCAAACGTGACTCGTTGATCTGGTCCAGAATGAAACTCATTAGTCAGCCTGTTGGTAGGGCCAAACAAATCCTCCAAGCATCTCAAAGCAACCATTTCCCTCATATTTTTCCCCGAATCATCAGGTAATTCTGGAGCTGCCTCAACCAAGTCTGTAGAAAGCCTTTTAGACTTAAACTAAGGTAGGTGAAAATGACAGGTAAATTGGCCTTTTTTTTTTTTTTGCCATAACACAGAAATTTCAGTGCACATATACCGTCATACTACCAAAATTGCTAGAGTATTCGACATAATCATAAGATTACAGCGTCATACCATGTAAAATCGACGGCCCTATTTCTTGAAAGCTTGCAAGGTACTCAATCACACAAAGCCACACAAAACCCAAGTCGGAGCTACAAGTGTCACCCATGTTCAACGGGAAAAGAGAGAGAGATCGCGTGCCAAAGTTCAAACCTGATTTGACCTGGGATTGGAAGTTGTAGGAAAAGTTGGAATCGTTATCTTTCAGTCTTTTCAAATTTTCTTCTGGTTCAAGGATTCCATAAATTTGTTGCCACCCAAGCAGAAAAGAGAGGGGAGATGAAAGAGTTTACAATATATCTTGAAAGTCGATATATACTGTTGCAGAAATTAGTATAAAAAAAGTTTCATAAAAAGGAAAGACACGTTGCGACGGGCCTCAATTTAAGCTACCAAAATTAATAAATTATATACAGAATTTATAATATTAATTTTAAAAAATTAATCAAATATTATAAATTTCAATTTATTAAAAATATATGTTCGACACGGATATTACAAACTCCTTTATGTTAGTGTGCATATATTTTAAAATTTTCAAATATTTTTTCTTTTACAAAATCACAACTAAAAAGGATTAATGAAACAAACAAAAAATACATAGGCAAGCAAATGAGGAGTTTTTTCGTTCTTTTTTTTTTGGAGTTTTTTCTTTTATTTTTATTGAAAAATAAAAACTCTTTTATCAAGATTTCTAATAAAAATGAAAATAAAAAGATGTTTAGTTGAGATTTATAATTAATATTAAAATTAAAATGTGTTTAATTTATTTATCTTGTTTTTTATTCTTATTATATTAATATATATCAATATTATATTATATTTTATTTTATTTCTTATTGTATCAAATTCTATTTTTAAATTAATTAATTTTCACAAGAGTATATTACAATAAAAATCTTGAATGTTATCAATTATGTGATAATAGCAATAATTATCACAAATGACAATTAGTTAGGGGTAAAATTGCGTACTATTGGACCTTTTTAGATCTCATGTGTCAACAAAATTTCTACTAAATATTATTATTGTTGTATCAAAAATGACAATTAAATACTCTAACTTTCAAGATAAAAATTGTCGTCATAAACCTTATAATTAATGGTGCCATTTAACAGATAATATTTATGTACATATCCATGTATCACAAAGTACTTGGATGATGAAATGGTTGTTCTCACATAGGAAACATATCCATAAGTCATAAAGTACTTAATGATGAAATGATTGTTCTCACTAGCAACACATTTTTTAAGGGAAAATAAAACTAAAAATTACATAATGAGTCTAGGGAAACAGATCCCTGATCTATCCTCGGTGGGAAAATGGTGGCTCCCTATAGGTTTAGTGTCAAAATAGGTGACCCCAATATCTACATGTTCAGCATAGTGCGCCAGCCAGTCAGCGCATCTATTGTTCTCTCGATAAACATGTCGATGAACAACAGTCCAGTTCCGGTGGAACAGCTCGTCTATGCCCAGGGCGATAGAGTTGTGGGTCTGAGCTCGGTCGTCTGCTGAGGAAAGGACACTGATCACTGCTGCCGAGTTCACTTCAAGTTCCACTCTGCGGTATCCCTGATTCCATGCCAACGTAAGGCCAGTGTAGACTCTCCAAAGTTCGGCATTGAGCGATGAGCACTAGCCGATATTTTGAAAGAAGCCTCCAAGCCAGCTGCCTTCAGTGTCTCGAATAAGGCCTCCTGCCATCGCTGAGGACATGGATTGTTTGCTTGTGCCATCAGTATTGAGTTTTACCCATCCAGGGGGCGGTTTGCTCCAACCGATCATGTGCTCTTGGCGGGGCCGGGACCGGATACCAGCTCAAGAGTGTCACTCAGCGGCCTAAAAAATCAGTCCTGCAAAAGACAATATGAGAGAATGAGGTGATGAAGGCCAAGTAAAATGCTCATCAAAGAGTGACTAATTGCGCCAGGTCCAAAGGAACTAACAAGTAATTCCAAAAAGGATCGGCCAGGCGTGCCCGAAGACTGCCCGGTGGTGGCGGAGGTTTTGAGTGAGCCACTCCTGGGGCTGCAGTGTGAAGAAGGCATGGGGGAGTAGGGAAGGAGGAAAGTGGCTCAACACACGGCAGGCTTTCTCGCAATCGTGCATCACGTGAATAGAGGTTTCCTCGAGATGGCAGTGGTAGCAAGCTCCATCGGTAGTGAAATTCTTCCTGACGCGTTGTTGGTTAGTAAGTAAACGATCATGAGCTAGTAGCCATAAAAATGACCTTATTCGTTATGGTCCCGGCCATTGCCATATAGCTTTTCAAAAGCCTTGTGATGTATCGCCTCCCTCTTCTCGGAGCATAGCGTAAGTGGAAGCCACCGTAAAAGCGCCAGTGTCAGAGCGTCCCCAGATGATCTTGTCCTGACTGAGGTAAGGTTCTGAGGGAAATGTGCCAATGAGTGCTCGGAAAATCGGCGGGGGGAGATACGCCTGAAATATATCCTTTTGCCAATTACCAGTGGCGTCCACAAAATGGTGGACACTAAGTTGAAGAGTGGATCACAAGGGTTAACAGCAGGGCAAATAATGGATATACATGACGAGTGAAAGAAAGAAAGTCTTAAGTGACCTTCCTTATTGAAAGTATCAAGTCATTTAACTAGTCTTACTTCAATTCAAAGGTGAAATAGAAGTTAAAGTCATAGTTTTAAACAAAGACTAAAACAATATCTTTCCTCTTTTCATTATAGACTAAATAACCTAGAAATTTTGGTTTTGTTCAAATTGTTTATACATACTAAAAATCTAAACTTTCTTATGGGAACTCAAGAAATAAAGTACTTGTTGAACTACAAAACCAAGCGTTTCTTTGTAGATATATTAAGATGTAAGACTATACTATTCTTTTTCTTTGCAATCCTAAAATATAATTGTATTTTATATTTTCTTCACACACTCTTCCCTGTTCTTAGTAATAAATTTCCTTATTTCATTCACATCAGAAAGTAGTTAATGGGGGATTAGTAGTTTAAGAAGACAACAACTTGAATTGAGTATAGGATGCAACTTTGTTTTAGGTATGTTGTATCATTGACCTCATTATGTAATTCCACTGTAAGGGCCTTGATCCTCCAAAGCTTCCACTGCACCAATATTGGCTATAACAATCCAAGCTTTACCATAATTTACTTCAACTTATTAAAAGTGTTGTACAAAAATAAAATCATTTAACTATCTAGTATAATAAATATAAATTCTTCTCCACCTATATTAAAGGTGCATCTTATAAGGTGATCTACAAAGTGATATGTGATGATGGTGGATAGAAAATTTGAAACTCTATCTTTGGTCTATAGGAACACTTAATGGTGGGTTTTGATATCATGACTTATCTTCCTCAACCTCAGGATACATGAAAATGCCCCTTATTTAGAAATTATATAACCAATCATATATATAGAACAAGTTGTATTCCAATTATGTTTATCTTTGGCATATTCCTAGCAAGTAGAATAATATGAATCTAACAAAGCAAAGAACCATAGGAAAAATAACAACTTACATTATCGAAAATATAAGGATTAATTCCTTTTATAAGGAAAACCACCAGATACTAGAAAAGTTATAAAAAAGTGAATTGTGCTTTGAATCCAGAACTCCATAATAGTTGAAATCATCTAAAACACTTACCTAAACCCACGTAGAGAAGAAAGAATATAAATTGACATATCAATGGCCGAAGTTAAGAAAACATTTTTTTCCCCTAAATGTATATAGTATGTTTTCTTTCTTCTCCTTAGATGGTAGGGCGTACGTCACTCATCTTAATTTCTTCCTTTATAACTTTTCAAGGCCTTTAACATTAAAAAAAGGGGTTGAATATTGCTTTCAATGTAATCATAAAAAATGATAATATAGAAAGAAAAACCAAGTATCCACTAATCAACTTAGAAACAACGATGTTAAATAGTTGAAGAGATGTCAAACAATTAAGGCTTGCTTGAGGAGAGCTTCAAATAATGGGTGATATATGTTTCTTTCAGTGATTATTTCTAGCTATAAACAAAGAAAGGAACACAAATAATCAGCGATAAAAGCTAATTATAACTAATAGGAATACGAGAAGCTAGATTTTAAATGTTAATAGAGATGGTAGAAGAGAATAAGCAAACAAAATGAGCTTTCTAGTTGTTAAATCACTTGCAACAACAATTTTTTCTTTTATTTTGGAAACCAATGGTGATAACATGTAAAAAAAACTTTTCTAATTCTATTGTGATTTTCTTTGTAAAAACAATAAATTAAAGTGAATAGAAGTGAACAAATTTTAATAACTTATTTTCATATTTTTGGCATCCATAATAGGAAAACACAAAAAAAGCACAACCAAACAACCCATAAGTTAATAATTTTTTTGGGTTTTAGATTACATGGTTGCATCTTCTTTGGATGCATTATATAACAACAATATAAAAATAAAGTGTAGATGAAAATTTATAAATAAGAAAAATATTTACATTCAAATATAAATAAATAATATTACTTAAAAATCTACAATATAACTGATGATCACGTAAGTATCTACATGAAAATATTTAAACTTATTAAATGTCCTTTTTTAAACAACATGTAAAAAAGTTTGTAATTCTCTAAAAAGACTTTTGTATCTTTTTATGTAAGTTATGAACATATGTTTTTTATAGCTCTTTCAATACATAAGCAAGGAATTTAATTATATATATGTGTGAGTGTGTGAGTGTGCATCACTTCTTAAATAACTATTTTTTATGTTTAGTTTACATAAGACACCTTTGAAAAATATAAAAGAGAGGTTCACTTTTTATGGAATATCAATTTAATTCAAAATCAAATCCTTTAGGTCTATCATATATGTACTATATTAAGATATTCCAATATCTCTCATTAACATGTGATAGGATTAATAGGCTTTACATTTCCAAATTTTATACTTGATAAATAATCCATATGAATAACATACTTTGAGAGCTCTAATGTTATCTACCTGTTAGAAGTACTAACTTCTCAAATAAGAACAAATAATAGAGTAAACTTACTATGCATACCTATTGTAAATCACATCACTTATCACCTCAATCCCATTTTATAAACGCTTTGTTTTAATATTGTTTTCTACAAAGATGGTATGAACATTTCTAATACACCCTAATGCAAACTCAAGATTTGTAATGATCTTTCTCATTTCTCAATAATTGGAATTAAATGATGTTTCATTAGAACTAATCAATCATGATTTCTATAACATTATAATATAACGGATATTATTTTAATTCATTAAAAGTAAAAAGTGTATTTAATTTAAGATTCACAAAGCCTCAAAGATCCTCATGTAATATAACTTAATATTGTGAGTTGTAATATTTTTATTGGTTGATTATACAAATTGATATGCATAAATTATGTATATATTTTACATGTATTTTTGCTTATTTTTAATGTCAAATTGCCTTGTTTTACTTATTTTTATTATCTTTTTTAGTAATTATGAAAATTGGACATTAAGATGATATTATTTAAGATTGAAGGTAATTATAAGCAAAAACTTGGAGAAATTGATAATCCTTAAAGGAAAACAGTTTGGTCCATACCAAATACTAGCTTATAGCTTAGAAGGATCAAGTATAGTAAGTGACACGATCTCAGTTATTGCTGTGTAGGAGATAATGTGTATGTTTGAGAGAAAACGATATGATCCCCAGTTGAGGGACATGATCATACTAGAGATTGTGAATTCATCTTTAAGGAGATAGTGGGATCTATGGCTTAGAGACAAAGTCATGCCACAGGCCATGTCCATCACCTAGAAGACACATTAAAGGCTTATAGTAGGCCTCAACCTTAGGAAAAAACTATGGCACAGGCAAACTAAAGCATATTTAAGAGCATAAACCCTAATTTTTATGATATTTTAATCATATTTTTAAGAAAACACATAAGAAAAAAATTTCTCTTTAAAAGATTGAGTTAGTCATCAACAAGCTTTTCCAACACTTGGGAAATTAATTTTAAATTGTTTTTCAGTAGAAATTAAGATTGAGGCATCATCTCAATTGATCAAATGATTAGTAGAATTAGAGAGTTCATCTAATTTACTTTTGTTATAATTTCTTTATTTTTTTCATTTGATTTTGTTGCTTCAAACATATTTAATGGCAAATTTCCTTTTTTTAATGTTTAGACATGGAAATCCTTAATGGTTTTTTTGTATAGATTGATTTAATATAATTTATGATATGTGATATATTTTTATAAACTAATATAATTTATGATATGTGATATATTTTTATAAACTATCTCTGTTAATCTTAATGTTGATTTATTTATGCTTATATCTAAATCTAGTTAAAATTCACTTATGAAATACTCGAGAGTGCCTACTTATAACTACTTATAAGTGAGTTATGGCTTAGACATAAGGGTTAAATGGGGTGCCTAAGGGGGACTTATATGATTCTCTTGGTGTTAAAGTGAAACATTTTATAGGATTTCATATAACTTAATACATTTAAAAGGGTGATAGCACAAATAGAGATACGTGTTAACTATCCAGAGTAAATAGTTAAATTTAAGAGAGTGCATCTTTAGTGTCTACGAAGTCCTGCCGATGGAAATATTCATCTAGAAATAGCTAGTTGATTTCATTCTCTTTTGATCAATTATCTTATCATATGTTTCCTTATTTTAAAAATTCACAAAACTATTTCTTTATTTATTTGCTTTAGATTAGTTAATAGTGTTAAGTTTTTTTCCATATCGCTTCTTCATGGGATTGATGCTCTGCTTCTACTATACTGCTTAATAATCATAGGTATACTTGCCTAATTAGTAAATCATAGTTCGTAATAGAGAAAACTTTGACAATATTGAAAATATATATTAACTATAAACTTTGGAAGCATTAAAATAATTGTTTATAATTGTAAAACTTATAGAGTTGATTGTTCTAAAACCCATTATCATTATAATAAGTATTAGACGTCCTTATAAGGTTTAAAATTTATTACTTGTCGTTAAACTATTAACAAATTATCATGCCATACCACACCTTTAGCTCATGTTAACTAATTTGTTAGAATCACTCTCAAACTACATTGCATAAGCTTAGGATGCCTAGTGGATGATCACTGATCGCAAGTTTCTATATAATAAGCTTTAATATTTTTAACCTCGATAATACCCCAAGTGTATGGGTCATTCATGTAGTACCTAAGGTGTCGATCCCACAAGGAGGGTTAATCTAATCCTAAAATCTAAGGTTGAACATAATTCACAATAATTCAATGAACAAAACTAAAACAAGAAATTATACAATCATGCAATTAATTCCCAATAATCAAATTTGAAAATATAAACAAGATAGTAATTTGCACAACCAAATCAAGAATCAACCTAGGAACTACCAATTAAAAGAAAGAGGGTTTTAATCCGACCTTAATGATAACCTAATTGATTATGAAATTACTGAATTACCGGGTCTAGACCGGTCCTAAGGTGGATTACTCTCTCTTCAAGTTATAATCTTTAACCCTAATTTAGATTATGGAATTGCAACCTCTCGATTCACAATTTACTTAAAACCTAAATTAGATCTGAAACTGTCCAATAACCCACCGGAAACCTATGCACAATCTCTCGTTACACAATTTTACCAGTTTGATTAAATTCTCAATCTATTAAACTACCTAACTCTCATTAGCACAATTTAATGATATTAACTTGGTTCACCCTCTCAGTTTGTTACTGAATTATTAAGAACAGAAATTGAATCACAATAACTCAATAAAAAAGCAATAAATCAAATTTCATTAATCTCAAAGATAAAAACTCGCAAAAGTGAGTATAGACATAAATCAACATTCAACAAAACATATTCTCAACGACCATCTCAATTCCATACATCCGTAAAATTGAAATAAAATCGAAAAATAATAGTGGAACGGATTGATGGAGGCAGCAATAATAGGAAACCTCTTGTTCTGGGAAGTATTTTACGTAGGCTTTTTCTCCGTGCCTCTCTTCCTTTGATTCCTTCCTCAATCTCTCGATAAAGCTTTATAGGGTTTTCGGGATGTGGCTGATGCAAAAAGCTCTTCTCTCTATTCCTCATGTTCTTTAAATACCTTGGCAGCCTTAGGGTTTGTCCAGGGTTGAAACGGTCCAAAAAGTTTCTCGAAACTTGACATTTTTACTTATTTTCGCGTTTGCCTGACGCAGGCCACGATCGTGGCCCAAGTGCCACAATCATGGCCTGGATCAGACCTCTCTATCACGATTGTGGCCAAAGTGTCACGATCGTGGCGTGAGGCATGGTGGCTAATATCTCTTTATCACGATCGTGGCCTATTGTGCCACAAGCGTGGCCCGTGGTTTTGGCCCAAAAGTCTCCGAAACTCCTTCGTTCTTCACCGTTGGCCCTAAAACACTAACAAACACATCAAGATACCTCAAAAACATAACATTTAAGCTCAAAGACTTATACTAACCCATAAAAACACTTAAGCACATAAACTAACACAATTCTAACCAAAACACACACTACTCAAGTTAACACCAAATACATAATAAATTAAATCCTAAAACATGATGCAAATCACAACTATCAACATCCCCACACTTAAACGTTTGCTTGTCCTCACGTAAACAAGACAACAAACACATAGCACACAATGCAATAATGAGGCAATGGCTTCAACTTCATGAAATAAATTCAATCTTAAACACAATCATACATGTTATATCAAATCATTAACATGCAAAATATATGTCTAGGGACTTTGAACTAAATATACATATTAATCGAGATCCAAGTGTTAATTTATTTACCCTTTTCAATTGCACACACATATTAATAATTCTTTAGCCCTTTAGACTCTGTAACTGTTCCTAAGTTTATTTTCATAAAAATTCAAGTTTATTAAAAGTCCAGTAGGTTTTTACTAAGAAAGTTTTTTCATTTATTTATTTAAGCAAGGACTTATTCTTTTACTTGGAAGCAAACATCGGTGATGAATGTTGATCTGGTTACTTGACTAAATCATTTTTATTAAAAAGCTTGGGTGAAATGTCATTATAGCTTTTTGCTGCAAAAGCACACATTTGTGATGCGTGTCGATTCAGTTACTAAGCTATATCATGTTTTCAACTAGCTACTAGCTCTATTCATAACTTAAAGGTCAACGGAATAGTTATTTATTTAACACACATTTTTTTAGTACCTACCTTGTTGTTTTAACTACTCGTTTCCATAAAAAATACTAGTAAATCTACTTAAGTTGAAAGGCCTCAAATTATGAATGAATGCGACAATCTAGAGGGTGCTAAACTTACACTAAATCCTAATTAAGCTGTATATTTATGCAAAGACCCCCTAATTCACTAATTTTGCAAGCTAATGATTAATTGCAACCTAATAGATTACGTTCAAAATTAAATAAATTTCAATCCATCTAAGCCATTGACATATTCAAATAATTCACACAATGCAACCTAATAACTATGATACCATATGCAAAATCACATAGAAAACAAAACACATAACCTTCCCCATATTTGAACAACACATTGTCCTCAATGTGAGAAGGGAGCAAACAAGAAGAATAAAATTAAGACAAAAAGAAATATAAAGTTAAGGTAAACAAAAAATAACTAACATTAAAAATAAAGATAAAAATGAAGATTAATTTGAAAAAGAAAGACAAATGGGTTAGCCAAAATCTCATGGAGATGGAGGTAGTGATGGTGTCGGAGGCGGCAATTGAACGCCCTAAGCCTCGTAATATCTATAGATCCGACAGATATCCTGACTCTAACATCGTTTTGTTCGGCCATCTCCTTCATCATTCTGGTGTTCTCCGCAAGTGTCTTGTTGCTTTCGGAGATTGCATCCAGAACTTCCTTCCAACATTGCACTTCTTCCTCTTCCTCAAATTCTTCACTGGTGGAACCCTAGTCTGCTTGCTGAGGCGGCGTTGAACTCGAGCTCGCTTGATTAGTCCTGATCTTCACATGTGTCTGCTGGATAATATCCCTAAGTTCTATATTGTGGGACTTAAGGATTTCAGCCCGCCATAAATGGTGATGGTTTGTGAAGTTAGGGAGGTGAACAGTTAACCTACTCTGGTCCACGTCATAATATTCAATAATGGCAGACACTATGTACCCCATTCCTAAATTATTGCTTCTCTTGCGTGGAGTCGCAACAATAGCATTTAGCATATGTGTGGATGTGCAAACTGGAATACTGTGGTCCATGCACCACAACATAAAGAGTTCTTTTGTGGAATACTTGTTGGTTTTTGTTTTATCAAAAACCAGCTGACATATAAATTTGTGTAGCAACGAGTGTTCGTGGGAACTTATTATATTGTTATGAGCATTTTTGGCGTGAAATTGCTCTATTCCAGTAAGTTCATTCTAATATCAAGAGTGATAAAAATCATCATGTTGATCGATGATGGAGGATTCGGGGAATCAACACATATCGCACATGATTTCTACGTTCAATTCATAGGCTCTTCCTTTCAACCTAAACCAATTCCTTGGGGTTCAAGTCAGTGAAGTGAAAAATTCCAAAGTGAGCTCCTGATAAACAAGAGATTGGAACTGTATAAATTGGGCCCATTGGATTCTCTCAGCCAAATTTTTTACCCTCTCATGCAATTCTAGCCTATCGAGTGTTTCAAAGTCAAAATATTTGGGAACTATAATTTGTCTCGCATTTAAAGATTGAAAACGAATACCTTCATCCTTTGTGCAGATCGGGAAGGGTGTGCCAAAGTCTACTACTCTGTTTCTTCTCCCACGTCCTGTAACTTGATTTCATCCTGATGGCTCCCGTTTGGTTGATTGTTTAATGTGTGGCATAATTCTTGGGAATTAGGTAGAATTTGGAAGAAATTTAGAGGTTTGAAATTTTTAGAGAGTTGTGAGAGTGTTTAGGTTTGAAGTTTAGAGAGATAAAATGATAATGAAAGTGAATGAAAAAGTAAAGTTAGAAATGAATATAAAGGTAGTTAGAGGGTAAAATGGTAAAAATTTCCTTTTAAAAATGCGTCCTCCCCTTCCTACCCAGTCGCAGGCCACAATTGTGGCCTATCATCACTTTTTTATTTTTCTTCTTTTGTTCTTTTCACAATCTTTTCAAATTCACTCTTTAATTCTTTTGTGCCCCTTTTACCTCTCTTTTACTTTCTTGATAACTCATCCACTTTATTTCAAAATCCTACTCTGCCTTGATTTTATTCGAAAACAAAACAATCCTAACTACGGAATTTCAAACGTTCTAACAATAATAAACAAGAAACTAATTTTTCATGGGTTGCCTCCCATGTAGCACTTCTTTTAACGTCGGTAGCTTGACGCTCTTTTTAAGGCTCATAGTGGTTCGAATGAATGGTGCAATGGTAGCTCCATCATTAATCTTAAAGTTTGTGCTTTAGCTACCATGCTACGATTTCCACCTCCCTTACAATTCTCTTTACCTCGCCTTCTTCTTCGAGAGCGCTTCTTGCTGAATGCATTTCCAGGATCCTTGATATCTTCCCATTCTCCTCGAGGTTCAGGTTCCTTGCTGTTCGTTGGAGGTAACGAAGCACTGTAATCTTTTCTTGACACTTAGAAGGTTATTTTCTCTTTTCCTATTCTTAGAGTTAATTCACCCCCATCAACATCAATGATTGAACGAGCAGTGGCTAAGAACGGTTGTCCAAGAACTATCAGGGTTTCAACATCTTCTCTAATGTCCAATATAAAGAAGTATGTGGGAAAGGTATATTTATCAACTTTTACTTACACATTCTTTATAATCCCCTTCGGTTGATGCACTGTTCTGTCAGCTGTCTTTAGTAGCATCTTAGTGGGAACTAACTCTCTCAACCCTAACTTATGACTAAAGGTGTAGGGCATCATGTTTATACTCACTCTCAAATCTACGAATGCCCTGTCTATGATGATTCTATTGATACTGCAGGGGATGAAAAAGTCCCCTGGGTCCTCTTTCTTCTGTGCAATATTAGAGTTCTCTTATGATATTTGCTCTTTAACCTTTTTCTGGACGGATTCCTTTAATGTGAGCTTCGTCTGTAGTTATTTCGTCACTTTCTCAACCTTGTTTGCTTCAATCTCCTTCAAATTCCTTACTGCCCTCTTTATAAATAACTCCCGCTGAGAATAAATAGGGTATGGAAGTACATGTCAGGTTTCCTTAATTAACTCGATTACGGGTTCACTTAGAAGGAATTTGTCAATTACTTGACCTTCTCCTTTATCCCCTTCTTCCTTCACTTCTTCAGGTTCTTTATCCTGGGTTTAACTAATAGCTATGATCCGTTCTTTCGGATTAGACTCAGTATTACTTGGAAGAGTTCCAGCATTCCGAGTATACATTGCCTCTACTAATTAACCCATTTGGACTTCTAGATTGTGTATAGACAAGGCGTGGTTCTTTGTTACTTACTCAAATTTGCTTTTGAGCCTCCTATGCGCGTCCTCCATGCCTCTAATCTTATCCAAAATTTTGTCCAACTTTAATTCCATCAAGCTTGCTTTATCTTATTGGAAGCCCGACTGTCCTTGAGGCCTGAACTGTCCTCCAGCATTGTTCGACCAAGAGAAGTTAGGGTCATTTTTCCACCTAGGTTGTAGGTGTTGGAGTAGGGATTGTTGCCCCATTCTCGTCCATATTACACTCCCATGTAATTTACTTGCTCCAGATCTCCTTCCTTCATCAAATAACAGTCCACGGTATAATGGTCCATCTGGCCACAGAGCTCACACTTCAATTTTACAACCTTCACTTGGACTGAAGATGACGTTTTCATACTATTGACTTGTCGCGTTAGGTTGCGATCTTTGTTTGCATCTCCGTCATTTGATCGGCCGCTACGATTCCTTTATGCTCTCTGAAGGTAGTAGGTTGCCTCCCCCGCTCGTTCATCCACAAACAGCTATTGCTCGCCATCTCCTCGATCAACTCCTCTGCTTCATCAGTGGTCTTCCTCATCAAGGATCCTCCTAAAGTTGCGTCGATTGTGCCTCTTTTCTGTGGGTTCACTCCATTGTAGAAGTTTTGCAATGTGAACTCCTTGGGAAGGTTGTGGTGTGGGCACTTCCTATGCAAGTCCTTATATCTCTCCCACGCTTCGTAAATTGATTCCCCGTCACCTTATTAGAAATTGGTGATTTCCTTAATAATCTTCATGGTCTTAGTCAAAGGGAAATATTTATCTAGGAAGGCATGAACCAGTTGATCCTACATCGTAATATTGGTTGGGCTAAGTGAATGGTACCAAGCCTTTACTCTGTCTCCAAGGGTAAAGGGAAATAGTCTGATTCTAACCACATCTTCTGACGTCTGATGATACTAGAAAGTATCATAAATTTCAAAGAAGTTCACAATGTGCGTATTTAGGTCCTCGTTTGCTAATCCATAAAATTGCACATTCTACTAAAGCATATTAAGGAGGGCTGGTTTAATCTCGAACGAGGCTACTTGCACAGGTGGCCTGCCTACTCCATGATTCGCCATATTGAACCCTAGCCTCATGAAGTCCATCAGGGTCCTCTGTTGCCGTCTTTGGTTTGCTTCGTGATCCATGTTTTGTTGAAACTCCTCATCATCATTGATTGCTCGATCTCTTTTTCTTCTTCTCGCCGAGCTTTCCTAAGGGTTCATTTTAGTCGATTTATATCTAAACATACCGTTTCAGCTGCACGACTTGAACCTCTTGTGACTCTTGTGTTCATACAAGATCACAAATTCTAAAATAACAAGAAAGAACAAAAAAAATAAAAACTAATATAACGCCTTAAACTATAGAATTAAATTGTCACCTCTCTAGCAACGACGCCAAAAACTTGATCGCAGGTTTCTATTTTTACTTCAATAATACCACAAGAGCACGGGTCATTCATATAGTACCTAAGGTGTCAATCCCACTAGGAAGGTTAATCTAATCCTAAAATATAAGACTAAAAACAATTCACAATAATTCAATGAAAAAAACTAAAACAAGAAATTATTCAACCACGTAATTAATTCCCAATAATCAAATTTGAAAATATAAACAAGATAGCAATTTTCACAACCAAATCAAGAATCAACCTAGGAACTACTAATTAAGAGAAAGGGGGGGTTTTAATCCGACCTTAATGAGAACCTAATTGATTATGAAATTACTGAATTACCGGGTCTAGATAATCCTAGAGTTGATTACTCTCTCTCAAGTTATAATCTTTAACCCTAATTTAGATTATGAAATTGCAACCTATTAGTTCACAATTTACCCAAAATCTAAATTAGATCTGAAATTATCCAATAACCTATTGGAAACCTATGCACGATCTCTCGTTACACAATTTTACCAGTTTTATTTAATTCTCAATCTATTAAACTACCTAACTCTCGTTAGCGCAATTTAATGATATTCACTCGGTTCACCCTCTCAGTTTGTTACTGAATTATTAAGAATAGAAATTGAATCACAATAACTCAATAAAAAAGCAATCAATCAAATTTCATTAAACTCAAAGATAAAAATCCTAAAGGTGAGTATAGACATAAATCAACATTAAAAAAAACCTATTCTCAATGACTATCTCAATTTTATACATCAATAAAATTAAAATCATAAAATACGAGTGGAATGGATTGATGGAGGGAGCAATAGCGGGAAACCTCCTATTCCAGAAAGTACTTTGCGTAGGCCTCTTCTCCATTTCTCTCTTCCTTCGATTCCTTCCTCAATCTCTCGATAAAGCTCTCTATGGTTTTCGGGATGTGGCTGATGCAAAAAGCTCTTCTCTCTATTCCTCATGTTCTTTAAATACCTTAGTAGCCCTAGGGTTTGTCCAGGGTCGAAACGGCCAAAAAAGTTCCTCCAAACTTGACGTTTTCACTTGTTTTCGCATCTGCCAGGTCCACGATCATGGCCAGCGTCTACCCCTTTCTGTCACGAGCCTGGCCTGGATCAAACCTCTCTATCACAGTTGTGGCCAAAGTGTCACGATTGTGGCCTGGGGCATGGTGGCTCATATATCTTTGTCATGATCGTGGTGGGCCGTGGTTTTAGCTCGAAAGTCTCCAAAACTCCTTTGTTCTTCACCGTTGGCCCTAAAACACTAACAAACACATTAACGTACCTCAAAAACATAACATTTAAGCTCAAATACATGTACTAACCCATAAAAAAACTTAAGCACATAAACTAACACAATTCTAACCTAAACACACACTAAACAATCAAATTAACACCAAATATATAATAAATTAAATCCTAAAACATTATGCAAATCACAACTATCAATTACCGAAGAAAAACACTACTAGCTCACCTGTTTAAAATTACATCATTGCTCCTAAGACCACACTTGGTTGGGGGTTTTATAATGGAATGAAATGGAATGTAATGTAATATTATTCCATCATTTGAAAGTAGGTTTTATAATAAAACGGAATGGAATGGGATGGAAGAGGAGGGTTTCATATTACATCCCATTCCATCCTAAATAGTAGAAATGAAAAACCTTCGATTTGTGGGGCTTAGGATGGAATATAAAATGATAAACAACTTTACACTATATTAAATTATAAACCCTTCATCCAAACAACATTTCACTATATTACATTATAAATCCTTTCATCCCTCCCAAACAACAATTTTCTAATATTACATCCATTTATGTTCCATTCCATTATAAGTCATTCCATTCCATTAAAGACTTTATGTCAAACTAAACATAGCCTAAAGCTTGTAATGTAGCTTGATGAAGTTATAACATAGTCTCCCTCATTATTGTCAAAATTATTTGATTATCATAAAATATCTTAACGACATATCCTCCCTCCTTTTATTATTGCCTAAAAATGGCTCTATATTGAAATTCATAGTCCAATGAAGCCATTAGGAGTTACTGAGAGTTATGGGGAGGTAAAATTTATCTATCCAAAAGGAATTCAATTAAATATTGAACCTCATAAATCCTCACCCTAACTCATCTTATTCAGAACCTTTATAGGTAAATTAATTTTCTATACATAATTAGTTAAACCTACGTATATATTATCTATTTAGGTGGGTTTATTAAAATTTGGCCAATTTTGGAAATTAGGTTAATTCATTCATTAGTTTGTTTTGTGTTTTTATTTACCTTTTATTTTGTTTAAGAACATTTCTTTATATAATTAGTTAAACCTACCTATATTACTATTTAAATAGATGGATTTATTGAAATCGAATTAGTAGCTACCAATATTTTAAAAGAAATGTCTATAAAGATTAGCATAATTGGTAGCTATGGTTATTATAATTAGTAAATGTATTTGTTAAATTTCCAAACATTTTATCTATGAATTTGATAAACTTGTTGTTAATGAAGTATTTAAATTTTGAATTAATGTTACAATAATTGATTCTAAATTCATGTTAAAATTGTCAAAAATTTTTAACAAAATAGTCATTTAATATAATGATATCATTTGGCATGCATAAATCATATGGTTTATCTTAAAGTTCAAAGTTTAAAAATTATATTAATATTCATTCATAATTTCACTACATGCTAGGTCTAAAATATCTTATGCATATAACTAACAAATTTTAGTTTTCTTCATAAAAGAAATAAAATTAGTGGGCACTATAGCATTACAAGTAACCTTATATCAAGAGAACCAAATATTTTGCCTCCTACCTAGTTCAGAAGTTCTTAACTCTACCTTACTCCTACTCCTTTTGGTCAGAGGAGCACCTTCGAATGTTTTGGATCTAATTACTAGTACATGACTTTAGAGGTGAGATATTGCTTTATCCTTTCCCTTTAACCCTTTAGTCTTCCTTTCAATTGGTTTATTTACTTTTGATATATATCTAACCTATTTTTTGCATTGTATTTTGTCTATACCCTGTATAGATTATTGAGAAGCCACTGCATCAATGACCTTACCTTTTTTGGAAGCAGCCTAACTTATTAGAAAGCTACATTATATGAAGATTCAACTTCTTGTAATACATAAACTAAAGAAAGACATCATTTATTCATGTAATTAATTAGTCTAACAAATAGTATAATAACCTCTATAGAGTGTATGCTTGAATATCCTCTGGATATTCAAGAACATACCTTATGAAAATGGCATGTTAGAGTAATCACATTCACTTATTATGGCATCATACAAAACATAAATAGTCAAAAGATCAACTCTTGTCATTTTATTCAAAAACATAATTTACACTGTATCATCACACTTCATAATACATATATTTACATAACCAAAACATCTGAGAGTTTGTTACTCTTTTACAAGATGTTCTATGTGACGTGAGAAACTAAACAAAAGTATTCTATCTAAATTCCTCAGTATCATCTGACCAAACATTTGACCCATTCTTGTATCCAAAACGTAAGTACAAGACTTCTACTAGGATGCCTTAATAATTAGGTCTCCTCGTACTTGATAATCAACGTTGCAATTTTGATGAGTTTGCGAACTTAGTGAGTGAACCATCCTCGATGTGCTAACTCATATCAAATCATAATGACAATTCACAATCAAATTCACAAGCAATTCACATCATCAAATTTAAAACAAATTGTCACATTTAATCATTCTTACACAAATACAATTTTCATCTCACTATATTCAAAACAATCCATTCAATCCAATAATTCAATTCAATTATGTATATGATCCATATCAAGTTGTATATGCAAATGCACATGTGACTTATTCATTTTTTTCTTTGTTATGACCGAGCACCTTTTTACTGTCCCTATTTGTTGTGGATACCGGGCTCATTTCATATACTGTCCCATACCCATTGTGGATACTGAGCTCATTAATAACGGAGCTTGTGGCTTGTTATGCGCATTTATGAGCTTTAAGCTCTTTTTCACTAGTTACTCCGATCACAACTCCTTTGTCTAATTATGCATATCAATGTGATGAAACGCATCCTTTCACAAAATATGCTATCAATATCTTTCATTCATGGTGCACAGTCATTTTCACATATTCATCGGATCTAAGTCCGGCATTCAATATTTCATTGAGTACACATATTTTTTCCAATTCACATTCAATTAGGAACACTCCTAATACAATCTCAATTATCAAATTCCTCGGAATATTAATATCTGGAATTATCACAATCACAACAATAATAGTTCAATAGTTGAAATTTAAGCAGAGCCAAATCAATTGTAGTGAGAAAACATCTAGGTTAACTCACAGTAAGCTCCAGATAAGCTATTGCCTTGATGAACCAGCAATGTCTGGATGTTGGCATTCGATTTGTGCTTTTTTAATCATGCAATACACACATTTATACACATCACTAAGTTGATCATTCATATTGGTATTCAATCATACACACACACACACACACACACACACACACACACATATATATATATATATATATTCATGCATAATGCATGCTCAATTGACTGTCCTAGGTATGTATCCTTAATCACAAGTCAAAATCATTCAAACATTATAACTTATATATGTCTAGTTTACAAATTACACTTAGGTTTATACCTCAAGTAAACTTCATTATTCTAATTTCATCAATCATACATTCATCAAATCCTTTTCTAGCATTATATAATCACATAATATCCTAATTTTCATTCATTTATACCTAATACACCTTACTTATATCCTTTGGATCACAATTGTATTCTTAAAAACACCTTTATTCCTTTAACAACTCTAATTTCCATATCTAGATATATGATCTAACAATCCATTCCTTAGTTATAACATCAATTAACAACCTAAACTTATTAATCACTTTAACCAATTAATCAAGCATCAAACTAGGTTCATTTCAAGCCTCAATCAAGTCTAAATGCCCCAAATTAAAGTAACTTATCCTTTGTTGGTTCAATAATCACTCAAAAAAGAAAATCTCACTTTCAATGCAATTCCCACAATTGTGGAGGCCTTCCCACGATTATGGGATGTGTTCTCCGAAAATATTTTCATCCATCTCCTTCAATTTTTTCCAGATTTTAACCCTTACATACTAAATCCAACACATCGTCTTCATAGTTCATCATTTATAGCTCAATTCCTCATCAATATCACCTTAATACATAAACTATTATTTATCATATATACAAAAACAGAAAATGATTATCTTCATTTATTCATCAGCATTCCAGCCCTCATTAAACACCATTTTCACTATCAATCATCATAAATGATTCTATTAAAACAAGTCATGAAGAAATTTATTATACTTACTTGTTTAGATCAAAAGCTCCTCAAATCATCAAGTAACCTAGCTCTCCAAGCTTACACGATCATCACTATTATAAGGAGGAAAAGGTTAGGTTTTCATCAACAAGGTGAAGACAACTAGATATTATAGTGATAAGGTGAAAGATTGTGGCAAAAACTCAAGATTGTGGGGGTTGGGTGAGAGTGTCATGAGTTGAGAGAAGAAAGAAGAAGAAAACAGCTTGTACCAAAAATGAAAGACAAAGATGGTCTTTAATGTGTATGTATCGTGAGTATAGGTGTGTGGCAAGTGTTGTGACACTTGTCACTTGCCATATGTCTTATACTCATGGTTCCAAATGTCTCTTAATAACTAGTATATTTGTCTCTCAATCTCCAGGCCATTTGTCACCTATTTATCTAATTCATTTGTCACTAAATCCTACTGCCACGTGTCACTTATTTCTACTACCATGTGTTAATTATTTCTACTACCATTTGTCAATTTATCTTGCCACTTAGCATTTTTGCTAGTCCAAAAGTACACATAAATCCATAAATCTCCTAATGTTTTAACAAATAAATTCCAAATTAATAATTATAATCATCAACCAAAATTCAAGACATAATAATTCATATTTCACATCATGATCATTTTAAACCTTTCATACCCCAGATAATGTCAATTGAGTGCATAAACAATTTTTGCAATGTTTACAAAATTAAAATTCATGTGTGTATGCTAATGATATGCATGTGAATGCAATGCACTTTATATATTCTTAATGCTATTTCTCATGTACAACGGTTTATGGTTCTAACCTTTAGTATGGAAAACAAGCTATTACAATTCCCACCTTAAGAAATTTCATCCTCGAAATTCTTACCTGATTGATCTACCAGTTGGGGGTATTGATTCCTCATGTTTTCCTCAGTTTCCCATGTAGCTTCTTCTCTTGAATGATTCCTCCAAAATAATTTAACCAATGGGATCACTTGGTTTCCTAACTACTTAGTCTGATAACCCACTATTTTAATCGGCTCCTCAACATAGCTAAGATTACTAGCAATTTTAACTTCCTGTACTGGCAACACATGTGTTGGATCTAACTGATATCTCTTGAGCATACTAACATGAAACACATTATGGATTGGAGCCATCTCCGCTGGTAATGCTAACTTGTAAGCCAATGGTCCAACTCTCTCAGTAATCTCATATGGACCAATGTATCTAGTGTTTAACTTACCCTTTTTACCAAACCTCAGTACTCCTTGCCAACTCAAAAACACCTTATCTCCTACTTGATACTCCATATCCCTTTGGTGTTGAACTGCATAACTTCTTGTAATACATAAACTAAAGAAAGATATCATTTATTCATGTAATTAATTAGTCTAACTAATAGTATAATAAATTTTGTGTAAAATTGTACCAAATTATCAGTATTTCTAGCAAAAAAATGATATTTTACCACTTTTAAACATTGTAACCATATTTTTTACAATTTTTCATTTAATTATGCTCATTTTCTTGTTGATAGGTTACCTTGAATTTTTTTCTTAGTTTTTAAATCTTTTCTTCTTTGGTTTACCTTCTCTTGATTAGACTAGTGAAAGATAATAAAATGACCATGCTTAGATTGGTGATTTTCTATTAAAATTTCATGTATGAATATTTTGAGAAACATTTATGAAAAACTCTTTAGGATTACCTCTATCTATGATAATTGGAACAATGGGAAGGGAACATAGGATATTAGCTATATGTCATCTGTTACATTTACAACTTCTGTTTCTTGAGTCAATAACATGATGGTCTCTTATATAATTCTCAAATTTAAAATTTTCCTCTTAGTAAAGTAAGGTAGATAATTTTTTTCTTCTTTTGTTATTCCTTTCTAACATTACTAGAAATTATGACATATTTTTTCATTAAATGTAGCCACCTCTACTTCTTTTAATGAAACCTTTTCATTATCACTATCCTAATTATCTCTAGGCATATTAATATGAGCTTATCTCTTACTTTCCTTTAGTATTAAAGCACTTAATAGTGTTATCAAGGAGATAACAAATTTCCAGCAAAATGACAGAGAATCTATTTATGAAGCTTGGGAGAGACTTAAGGAACTTTAGAGGAGCTGTCCACATCATAACCTCCCGAGGGAATTTCTACTTCAAACATTTTATAATGGAGTGAATCCTAGCACAAGGAACATAATTGATGTAGCAGCTGGAGGTTCACTAATGAGAAAAACGGTAAAAGTAGCTCATGATTTGTTGGAAGAGTTTGTAAGCAACAGCTGCATGTGGTCGAGCGAGAGGAGTAGACAAGGACAGAAGGAACAAAAAGGTATGATACCTATTGCCTCAATTACTGCCTTGCAGGCTCAGATCACAACTTTGACGAAGCAGCTAAACAACATGCAAGGAGCATCTACCCCAACAGTTAAGACAATATAAGCACAATGTGAGTTGTGTAGGGAGAACAAACACAACTCAGCAAAATGTTTCCTATTGGGAGCTAGCGAGACCAAATAAGTAAGCTATTTAGGCCAATTACAGCAGGGTAATAACCCATATTCAAACACCTATAATCCAAGTTGGAAAAACTACCCGAACTTTTCTTGAAGTAACAATAATTCAGGTAGCCAACAAAGACCACAAGCACTGCTAGGATTCCAGTAAGATCGAATCAGAACATTGGAAAACAAAATGTTTAAGATGATGGGGGCTTTTGGGGTCCAAATTGGCAGCACAAGAAGATAATCATAAAAGGATGCATACAAGCCCAGAGGAAAATGAAAATAGGATGGAAGCAAAATTCGATCAGATTTTGAAGAATCATGCATCATCCATCCACAATCTGGAAGTTTAGGTAGGCCAACTAGCTAACGCTTTATCTTCACAAAATGTAGGTAGTCCACCAAGCAACACTGAGGTGAATCTGAAGGAAAGAATCATGGCCATTACTCGGATAGAGAAAAAAGAAAGCAAACATGGAGAGAAAGATGGAAACAAGCAAGAAGAACAAACGGTGTTAGAAGTCTTTCCGAGTGGACCAGTAAGTGAGCCGATTAAGGAACTTCAGCTTGGACTTCCACATTAAATTTTTTCTCAGTGGAAGCCATCTTCAAGTGGAATAGCTCGGAACTCTAAGGAAGGGGAGTTAAGCAAGATGACAGACATAACAAATCAACTCCAAACAAACTTCATGTTAAAGGGTTCATTGAAAGAAGAGTTTATCAATCACATATCAGGAGGAAGTCCACATGTAGCATAGAAGAAAGAAGACCCAAGAGACCTTTTCATTTTATGTAGTATAAATGGACTCAAGATAGATTGAGCATTTGTGAATTTAGGAGCAGGTATCAACATGATTCCGTATTCATTCAGTTAGAAGTTAGGTCTAGAAGAGCCAAAGCCTACTAAGACATTAGTTAAAACGGCTGATAGGACGGTGCATTTACCAAAGGGGTTGATCAAGAATGTGCAGTTACATATTGATAAATTTACCTTCCCCGCGGATTTTTACATATTGGATATTAGTGAAGACAACGAAACTCCTATGGTTTTGGGGCGACCGTTTCTGGCTACTGCTCGTGCGATTATTGATGTTGATGGGGGCAAGTTAATATTGAGAGTAGGGAAGGAGTAGTTAACATTTAAGGTATCGAAAAAAAATTATCGTCTTACACCATCCTCGACAAATATCAAGGAACCTGAACTCCAAAGGGGGTGGGAAAATATTGAGGACCCCAGAAATGCGTTCAGGAAGAAACGAACGTGTAGAAGGAAAAAAAGGAAAACAATAATGAAGGTGGAGCCCAAAATAAGGTAGCCCATATACAAAGTCTGAAATCAGTTTATGCACCGCTATCATTTCGTTCATTTGAACCACCATGAGTAAGAAGGAGAGTCAAGCTACTGACGGTAACAGAAGCTCTACATGGGAGGCAACCCATGGTAGTCAACTAGCCTTTGTTTGTTTTTGTTTAATTAATAGTTCATTTGAATTCCTTAGTTATGATCATGTTTAAATTAGATTTGATTGATGTTTGTATTGATTTTGTTTGGATTTCAATTTGTTTTCTTTTCAAATTTCTTGTTGATGATATTATCTTGAGATGTTTGTAGGTTTTGGGATCATGGAGAATGCACATAAGCTTGGAAGAAGGTTTAAAATTTATGAGGATCACCAATTCCCACGTTCGTGGAAATTGTGGTGATTCCCACAAACTTGGGAAATCTCTCCAGAAAATTTATGGAGAGAAAACCTACGTCCGTGGGAATTATGGTGATTCCCATGGATGTGGGAAACTTCTCCAAAAAGTTTATAGAGAGGAATCCCATGCTCATGGGAATTCTAGAGATTCCCATGGACATGGAAATTGTAGGGATTTCTACGAGTATGGGAATCCCATCTGAAAGGGAGCTTAAAAATTTCCCCCCTTTTTTCTCTAATTTACTTTTCAAAATTTCACTCCCTCTCTCTCTAGAACGCGATTTTCTCTCCTCCCACTCTCTAAAACTCTTCATTTTCCATCTAGATTCTTGGTATTTTCTTCATCCCTTTCCATTAATCTTGCATTCCTTCATTCTTTTCATGCATCAATCATTTAAAAACAAAAAGATTTAGGTGAGATTTTACTTTCTCTCTCTAAAATACGAATTTCACTCTCTCGCTTTCGTTTTTGTAGATTTTCTTCTAACAATGGCTTCACCAAGGACGATGAGGGTTAGGCAACCGATCGACGAGCTCCTCCTTCAAGTTTCCAACGAAGGAAAACCCAACTTAGCGTCAGCCTATCAGGCCCCATTTCTGATTTACTCAAAAGAAGAAGGTGCACGTTTTCGTGACTTTAGGAGTAGAGCAATAGTTACTCCTAGGTATTTTGATTTTGAAGTCTTAGAGAATATAGGAGTGAGATGTCAACTTGAACAATTAGTTGCAAACAGAGGGTGGAATAGATTTGTTCGGTGTGATGTACCTATTTCTGCCACCATATCTTTAGAGCTTTTCACAACAGTTAGGTATAATTCTAAAATGGATTTGTTTTGGTTTAGGTTAGGTGGCAATGTTTTTAAACTTGATTACTTTGTCATGTATGAATTGTTTAACTTGTCGAATACAAAAATCTTGATGGTAATGCAAATTTTGACGTAGATGCTTATTGGAACACTCTCACAGGTGAAGCCCATTTTGATTCACGTAATGCACCGAACTTTCTGATTCAAAGTGCTGAGCATTTGTTGTTACATAAATTCATATGTCTGACTGTGTTTAATAAAACGGGAATCAATAAATGCTCAGCTAAAGAACTTTTCTTTTTATAGTGCATGGATAGAAAGCTTAAAATCAACACTCCTTACAAAATTTTTCGATCACTAGTGAGTGTGATTACTAAAAAGAATACGGCTTTTGGGATGGCTCATATTACTTCTGCTTTGGGTGTATTTTATAATGTTAATATGGAGAATTTGCATATTGCTCCTCACGATATGTTTGATATAGTCTATTTGAGACGCGTTGAGATTGTGGAGGTCCAATCTATGGAACTTCGTAATACTCAGAGGTGCATTGTAGTGAGGAGCAGGAGGGGCACCAGTGCAATCGTAGACCAACCCTCCACATCCAACGCAGCTCCAGAACCAGAGGAGGAAGCAGTAGCGGAGGAACCAAAGGAACCAACAGCAGCTGAACGATATCAATCGATTCTTGACCAAATAGCAAATCAACAACGGATGACGTCCCAACTCAATGAAATCGGCACTCAATGTTGCAGGTTCACAACGAGCAACATAACTTAAAGAGAAGGTTCCTAAACATCTATCGGAGGAACAATTTTGAAGCTCTTACACCGTCACCGTCACCACCATCTTCGGAATAAGCTTTTCTTACCTTTTAGCTTTTAAATTTTGTTGTTTCATTTATGTGATTGCATTTCATATTATGTGTATTTGGTTTCATATTACTTATTTGTGTGCTATATCTTTCGTTTAGATTTAATTTCTTTTAAATTTGGTTTGAATTCATTTTCTTTTGTTTGGTTTGATATCATTTGTTTGTTTCAATTTCTTTTGTTTGTGTTGTTTCATTTTTATTTGGTTTAATGTCATTTTCACTCACTTGGGGGTTGACTTCTCACATTAAGGACAATGTGATCTTTAAGTGTGGGGAGGTGACATCAACTTTCTTAATTGCATTTTGTTACATTGTGTTGAACAGGATGCATGTTTAGGCATATTGAAGGTGCTTTGTGTTAGCAATGGAACCACTTTTAAGTCACTCTGATAAATATTGCCATGAAATTCTGTCATGTTAGTTGGAATTAGATTGAATGCATGCTTGAACTCGGATTAGGCTACTTAAGTCGAAAGTGAACCATATAAACTGCTGAAAAGCAGTTAGTTACATAAGCTTAGACACAAATCGATATTTGAACAACAAGGTAGTGTAGAGATTCATAATGAGTCTTGATTTGAGATAAAGTGAGGATTGAGCCATATGACTCCATCTAGAGTCATTTCATTTCCTTGTTCAGTGTACTTCCATAAGTTACTGCCTTCAGAACTTGCTTTGAATCAGTTTGAGTCTAATGAATACATGCCTAATAGAGATGATCGAGGCCCTTTTTCTTGCTTTAACCCTTGGCTTAAACGACCCACTTTTGCATAATCCCTTGCTCCTTTATTGAGCCTTAACCTTTTATTTCTTGAAAACAACCGAAATTTTAACACTTTAAACCCCATTATCCTACCCTTTCATAGGCTTAGTAAAGTATTAAGTAAAACATTAGTTGGGATTGTGTGAAATTTTTACAAAGACAAATTGAGTATATTTCTGCCTGTGGACTACATTGTATATAGTTCTAGTTTTGATCCATAGTTCTTCCATGTATGAAGCAAAAGAAAGAAAAATGAAAAAATGAAAAAAGAAAACAAAAAGAAAAGAAAAGGGAAGAACAAGTGAATAGTATCAATAAGTGCAGATATTAGTTATATTCGTATGTCTCATAGTTATGTTTTGTTTTCCCATTTTATCCGTTTTGTACTTTATTTATGCTTGTGCTTAACCCTCTTTCCCCTCTTTTGACCCACCTTAACCCTTACCATATTACAACCCTAAACAAGTCCTTTTGATCTATTTATGCATGCAATCATTGTAGAGGGGAATTGGTGTATTAGCAAGCCTATGATAGCGTAGTTTCCTATAGGAAGTTTGAGTGAAACACTAACCCTTAAACACTTGAGCGAAATGTGTGAAAACCATGAGGAAGATTCATTTATGCATCTTTACTTATCTTTGAGTGATTGCATCAATTATGAGTTTGCTTATGTACATCAATGAAAAAGTAGTCATAATATGTACATTAACTTGATATTTGATTTGGGTTGAATTTGACGGATTGTATGTTTTGATCTATGTGAAAATAAAGTGGTAGAATTGAGTAGTTTTATTTATTTTGCTTGAGGATAAGCAAAGATTCAAGTGTGGGGATGTTGATAGGTGTGCATTAAGATATGTTTTTATAGGTAATTGGAATGTGTTTTCTAGCATAATTATTGTTTATTATTCTAGCTTAGGATTCATTTTGTATTTTTTCATTAAGTTTGATTTCTATTGTTATTCTTGTGTGTTTGATGCTAATTAAGGATAAGAATTGATCATTTTTGTGTAGGAAGGAAGAGGGAGCAACTTGGCAGTTGAAAAAAAGATCAAAGAAGAGAAGACAAAAAGAGTTCATCTGGGATAAAAAATTCTCACGGACGTGGGAAATCACAGCAGAAATAAGAAGTGCATCTATGTGTAATTCCCACGCTCATGGGAATCATGCAAATTCCCACGGACATGAGAATTGTAATCCGAGGCAATCTGCGAGGCTTTATTAAACCTAGGGCTTTTGGACTATAAAAACATCATTAAGCCTCTATCTTCAAGGGAGATGACACCCACCTGTAGAAACACCATCCTTGAGTGGAGAACACATGTTCGGAGCATTGAGGAGGGATTGAAGACAAGGATTATCATCAAGATTAGGCAAAATAGCACATCAACACCAAAATTTCAGATTTTGACAAAGAAGAGAAAGAGTCTTTCTATTCTATTTTCTTTCATTTTAATCTTCTCTATTCTTTGTAAAAATGGTTTATTTGATTGTTAATGATGTTATGGAGACCATGCCAGGCTGATTTCGTTTTAGGGATTGCTTTTGAATTATTTTGTCAAAACTGCTATTTTATTGAATTGAATGAAGTGCCTTTGATGATTGTTGTTTAAAACTGTTGTCTTACAACAAATCGAGAGAGTGAGTGAGATAAGATTCGTGTAGGATTGTACAATGAGAGTTGGCGACCTATAGACTAGCAATCATTATGTCAATGAATAGTTAGAATAGAGATCTCGATTAGTCAATTGATCACCCATAGGATAGTTTAATAACTAGTTAAATCAGTAGAGTCATTGGGTAGGTTGAGAGATCGTTCAATCGATTCCCGTTAACTCGATTAGGAAAAAATAGTTACACCTTGAGAGAGGGTAATTAGTACATTCAGAAATTAGGGTGAGACACAATTCAATCAATAAAATAGGAGGGAGACAAAATAAGAAAAAAATAATCTCTAACATTTAGATTCTTGAATTCAGATTTTCTGCATTTGTGGTATTGTCCATTGTTTACATTAGTCTTTTAATTTTAATTCAATTTTCCAGATTATTTGCATTTCACAATTTAGTTTCTTAAACAAAATTGTGTCTAAATTAAGCAGTGTCTAGGCATCAATCCCTATAGGATCGATATCAACTCTTTTTACTACAAGTTATGACTCGTTCACCTGTAGTTTTTGAGCGTAAAACAAGTAGATAGGTTTTACCATTAACAATGATTCATGAATCCAATGTAGCTATAGCCACATCAAGCTCTTGATGGCTAGATAGTGAAGCTTCTAATCATGTTACTTCCATAATATAGGGGTTCAGATCCACGAGAAGGCCGACTAAAGGAGAGGAGAAGCTGATGGTCGGCAATAATGAAGAGGTGAACATTTTGTATATAAGAGATGTAGGTTTAAACCTCGATACAGGGTTTGTAATGGTTTTACGACACACTTTTTATATACTATCTTTTAGACAAAACTTGATCTTTGGATCAGTTTTGGATAAAGACGGGTATCACTTTATATTTGATACTTCAGTTGTAAACATTTCTATCAATGCAAGACATATCAGAACTGCCTTCTTATCCTACAGATTATATAGAATGTGTATTACTCCTAACAAAATGTATGCCTCTTTTTATGTTGCCGAAACTGCTACTCGAAAGAGAGCCTTCATAAAGGAAACATCGTACATGTTGTGGCATAAACGTCTTAGCCACATTTCCAAGGAGAGGGTTGAGAGTTTGATAAAGGATAACATTCTCCCAATTTTAGACTTCAGTGATCTTGAAACATGTATCGATTATTGTAAGGGTAAGTTGACCAAGATAAAGAAAAAGGGGTCAACTCGTGCTTCTGGTTTATTGGACCTCATACATATTGTCAGCTCCACGAACAATTTTTCCATCAACTTAAGCATAAGAGCTTATGGAAAGAATGCATGAGAAGAATTTGAGGGCATTTTCGGTA
>JAOQMS010000007.1:4398096-4415673 GCA_027563885.1 Erythroxylum longipes
GGCATCGGAGAAGAGAAGATAAAACGATAATGGTTAAGGTGTTCGCTTTGGGAGATAAATTCACGTATTAGGTTATGTTGCATATAAGTTGGACTTCGGAAACGGGTCTAACACTTTTGGTATCAGAGCAAGCATGAGTTAGACTCCGGAAACGAGGTCCAACACCAAATGTTAGAAAAGTTATGGTGACATTTTCAAACTTCATCGCGATTGCATTATGTTGCAACAAATATCAAAAATCGTCATAGATTATGCACGATTTGGTTACAAAGTTTCATGTTTTCCCTTATGCGATGATTTGTGATTTCGTCACTAAATGGTAAGTTTTAGTGACGAATAATTTTAAATGTCGTAAAATGGTATCTTTTGGCGACGAATGTGGTTTCATTACTAAACAAATCGTCGGGAAAGGCTGTCTCTGTTGTAGTGGGAGTCCTATTCTCTACTTGGTTTTTAAACAAATAGAGCAACTCTTCGATTTAAGTGGATAACGTCTACAAACGATTCTCCATGCCATCAACCATTGCAAACTTTTGATCCATGCTCTCTCAATGTTCACCAATAAAGCCCCTAAGTTGTTCTTCCAAAGAATTGACCTTGTCTTCCTAATTAGTTCTGCCAACCATAGGTAAGTTGTTCTTCTTGTATGCCAGGTTCCCAAAGATTGAAATCTACTTTGATACCAAAGATGTAACAATCAAGGATTTGAATGAGAAAGAAAAAGAATATGAGATGAGAGAAAGAGAAAGAGAAAGAAGGAGGTGAGAAAAAAGAAGAACAACGATTTGATCATGATTGCCCCCATCCTCACATGTGTAACACTGTAAATAGGGGTGATATAATTCCTTTCTCTACTCAACATAACTGGATAAAAAAAAAGAATAACAAAATAACAAAAAATTCCTTCAAATATTAAAAATAACAAAATAGCTCCCTCTCATATATTGAAGTTGCTGCATTTATCTACAAGCCCTATATCTAGGTGGTTGTTCAGATTCATCGAAATTGTTAGTCATCTTTTATTACTTATCTTGTAAGGAAAATTCAAATGATCCAAATCCAAGCTATGTATGCACGCTATGCTGTTAATCTCTAGGATCCATAGGAGTAATCTTGTATGTTTTTTTTTATCTAATTTTGTTTATGTCTCTCCATAATTAGGAGTAAGGTGTAATAATTGATGACCTTTGAGCCTTATTAATTAACTAATTAATTAATTTAAAAATTGCAAATATCCAAAACATGTGGTTTTGCATGGTATAATAACTGTTTTCACATGTAACTTATCCTAATATTATATCATATCAAGTTTGTTTACAAAATAAAGTCTAACATCAAATATTCAATACATAAGGCTCTTCACTTTGCAAAAGTTTAGAAAGGATTATAATATATGCAATCTTTTTTATATATATTTTTACAAAGTAACTATTCATATGAATTTAACCCATAACTTTATGAACAACTTCACCATCAGTTATTATTCTATCTTGATTCTGATTTTCAACTGCACACGCACAACAGCCAGTAGGGTAGGCTAAAAGAGAGAACTTATTATATTAAGGAGTTATGGCGTGAAATGTTTAAAAACAGAGTAGGAGTGTACTGGTCGTTGGATCGGATGATTGCAGAGAGTGGTTTAAAAAGGCGTCAAAACGTTTCAGATATTTGTATTCGATGCTTAGCCGTGTGTGGGAAAAATCTATTATCCATCAATCCAGTATAAATGCAATTCATGCAAACACACCTCTCTCGTCTCTCATCAAACATCTCTTACCTCACCAAGATAAATCTCCACAACTATGCTTAAAACCCAACCAAAATTCACCTACCATTAACATCCCTCCACCAGATCCATCAAACCAGCTCCATTTTGAAGCCACCTATAGGCGTGTATGTAGTCTTCTTCTGTCTCAAACACAGTCCAGGTCTCTCTTGAAGGGCCTCCAACTCCACGCCCACATCATTAAATTAGGCCTCCAATCTCTCCCTCTTGTTTCTCATCAACTCATCAACTTCTATGCCAAAACCCAGTTGCCTCTCTTATCTCGCAAAATTTTTGAGGAGTCTCAGTTCAGATCCGCCACCACTTGGAGCTCCGTGATTTCCTCGTTTGCCCAGAATGAGCAGCCAACTCTCGCCATTGAGTACTTTCGCCGAATGCTTCATGATCATGTGCGGCCTGATGATCATATATTCCCTGGTGCTACTAAGTCCTGCGCCATTTTGGGTAGATGTGATATTGGGAAATCCTTTCACGGTCTTGCGGTTAAGACTGGGTATGATTTTGATGTGTTTGTTGGGAGTTCCGTACTCGACATGTATGCGAAATGTGGTGGGATAAGAGATGCGAGAAAGATGTTTGATGAAATGCCAGAACGAAATGTGGTCTCTTGGAGTGGTATGATTTATGGCTATGCTCAAATGGGTGAAAATGAGCAGGCTTTGAAGCTGTTTAAAGAAGCTTTGTGCCAGGATTTGGATGTTAACGATTTTACGTTTTCCAGTGTTATAAGGGTCTGTGGGAGTTCTACGTTACTTGAACTTGGAAAACAGATACATGGTTTGTGCTTAAAAACGAGCTATGATTCATCCAACTTTGTAGGCAGTTCTCTAATTTCTTTGTACTCTAAGTGTGGTATTATTGAAGGAGCTAATAGGGTCTTTGATGAATTGCCCATTAGGAATCTTGGGATGTGGAACGCCATGTTGATTGCTTGTGCTCAACATGGGCATACTTGTAGAGTGTTTGAATTATTTAAAAGGATGGAAATTGATGGGATGCAACCAAATTTCATTACTTTCCTGTGTTTGCTTTATGCATGTAGCCATTCAGGGTTAGTTAATCAAGGAAAGCATTACTTTGAGCTTATGAAGGAGTACGGGATTGAGGCCGGGGATCAACATTATGCTTCTTTGGTTGACTTGCTGGCCCGTGCTGGAAAATTGGAGGAAGCACTTCGTGTTGTGGAAGGAATGCATAGACAACCAACAGAATCTGTTTGGGGAGCTCTTTTGATAGGGTGTCGGATGCACGGAGACACCGAGTTGGTGGCCTTTGCGGCTGACAGGATCTATGAGTTGGGTCCTGTGAGCTCAGGTATGCACATTCTGTTATCTAATGTTTATGCAGCAGCTGGAAGATACGAGGATGCAGCTAAAGCTAGGAAGTTGCTTAGGGACCAGGGCATTAAGAAGGAGACAGGTTTGAGTTGGGTTGAAGAGGGAAGCAGAGTACACACATTTGTTTCGAGTGACAGGTCGCATCCCAAAACCATTGAAATATATCATAAACTGAATGAATTGAGAGAGGATATGGAGAGAGCTGGTTATGTTGCAGACACAAGGTTTGTACTTCAACAAATAGATGGTGGTGAAAAGAATGAGGCAATCAGATATCACAGCGAGAGACTTGCCATTGCATTTGGTCTAATTACCTTCCCACCGGACAGGCCAATTAGGATTATGAAAAACTTGCGAGTTTGCGGTGATTGTCACACTGCAATCAAGTTTATGTCCAAGTGTTGTGGAAGAGTGATCATTGTGAGGGATAATAATAGGTTTCATAGATTTGAAGACGGAAAATGTTCATGCGGTGACTACTGGTGAAAACCCAAAGATGAAAAAAAAAGAACTCAACACTTATTAACTTAATCACCATTTTTTATTTCTTTGGCGATATGCAGTTGTAGTTGAGATTGATCCTTGCGTTTGCCTACATTCTTGTGTCTCACCGGTCGGTGGAAGATATGCCTCTTTCTTCTTTGAATCACAGGCTTTTGTGTTGTATCTTCGTTTTTGTTGTCATTGTTAGTTTATGCCTTACAGCCAATCACTTTGGTTGTAGTTTAGTGACAAAAATTATTAATAAAGACATTCTTTATCTTTATGTATTAATTACATTTGATGCTTTAATACTAAAGATAACATCACTGGAATAATTAATAAATTAAAATTTTGATATGAGATTATAATTATGAGATTTAATTTACATTTAAGTATTATTCTTAAATGTTCTTAGTTGTAGTTTCATCAAAATAAAATAATTGTTAAAACGGTAAAATTAGCGAACATTATGTTACTTTCTTATAAAGAAAGTAATTGATCTCATAAATTAAAATATAGGGATATTTAAACTAATGTGTGGATAATTATTATAGAATAAGCCATTAAACTGACCTGACTATGGGAATCCTAAATGGAATATTACTTATGTGTATGTGAATTTTCTCATAATAATAATTGTATAATTGATCCTTAGAGTTGAGATTACTAAAGTATCTTATGTGGGAATTATTATGTTTTGATACTATTTATGTATTATCCTAGGATAATTCAGTCGGTAGTACTTGTATGCAGTAAGAACCGTATGGAGATAGTTGAATAATTCAATAAAGGATTCTTCCCTCTAAAGTAATTAGAGAAAATGTTCTACTATTTTTGATTAATAGTGATTTATAGAATTCTTTGGCTAAAGTGAACTGACATTTGAAAAGGCATTTTTTAAATATCAATTATAAATTAATTACTAATTAGTAAAAACGAACATGATTGGACCAAAAGAGTAGACACTATGTTCATATTATGTCCAATTAGAATATTGAATGATGAAAGAATTAAATTATACATCATAACTATGCATGGAAAAGTTAAGTCAAACCACTTTTACATTCTTGATTTTTGAGTGATCATGACATGTTGTTAGACGTCAATCTTGATCTATGATTATAATTTGTTTAATTGGAGAACTAAAGATAAATTAAAAGGCGTTTTAATTTGTCTAATTCTAATTATAAATTAGAATTAGAATTTATAATCATTGGCAATATATTAGGAACCTAATGGGTCACACATCAAAGAACAATTTGTGAAAGAAAAAACAATTTAATTAAGTTGGACTTAATTATAAAGTTTGAGAAACTTTAGAGATCAAATATAAGATATTTGATTTTATTAAAATAAGTTAATTACAATTAGAGTATGACTTTAATTATAATTAAGGAATTTAATTTTAATAAAATTACAAAAGCACCCTAATGATTTTTCTATTAATAGGAAGAAAAGAAAAATGAGTTAGCACTCTTACATTATTTCTCTCAAAGTGTTGAGAAGTTGTTCTGTAAATACCATCAGAGGCTGGACAAGAGAATAACTTATGGTTGATAAATCGAAAAAGTTTCAAAGAATTTTCAACGGGAATATGAACAAGGTACAATTTTTTATGATTCGTATTTTTGTTTTATTCAATTTAATCAATTATTGGACTCCTCTCAGAATCCGTCAAAACTTTTGTTTTCTGTTGCACCCCGTAATTCAATCATGGTTGGATTCCAACAGTTGTATCAGAGCCTCCTTTAATTGTTTATCTTGAATTAGAGGCTTCATTGTTATTGATGTTGATAAAGATTAAGGTTTTAAGATTTTGAATCTATTGATGCTACTGTATTGCGACTATTCTTGTCTGTTCTGATTTTTTAATTAATTGACAAGAATAAGATTTATTTGTTTTGGAAACTTGCTTACGCATGTTTTGAAAACCATGTGCATATTGCCATTGTGCCATTGTTTTCTATATGTATGTGCATATTGCCATTGTGCTATTGTTTATTTTCTAGATCTAGAAAATTTGCTTTCTCTATATGTTATGCATTTTTTGGGTTTATTGCCTTGTGTTGTTCTTCCTCTGGATTGCCTCTCCTTATGCTTGCGATTGCCTTAAAACTCTTAATTTCTGGGCATTAAAATACAACCACTAGTGGCTAGAACCACATGAGAGACCCACCAGCAGTTGAGGAAGAAAACGAGTGGCTATACCACTAGTGTAGATGTTCGGAAGCACTAGCAACGCCACTGATGTAGATGTTCAGAAGCACTAATAACACCACTGGTTGGCATCGTTAAGGGCGATAAAAGCCCATGGAGAGACGGTGGTAGGGATGTAACACCCCACTTCCACTAAGCACGTATCTGTACATCCTAAGGACATTTGGACACAAACCCTATGAGAGCGGTGCACTAGAGCTGTCAAACAGAACTCATTGCAAATTTTTCTCAAACATCACATGCATTTTTCAGAAAACCAATATTCATTAATGGCTTATTTTATTTATAAACATTTTCAATTTACAAATGTTACAATCAATAAACATATTGTCATAATTTCAGTAGTCACTTGTCATTACAAACTCACATTTGATCAAAAATTAAACACATTATCGGAATTTCACTAATCTTTTGGGCCCATTACAAATACAAAATGTATTTGATCATAACTGTTATTACAAGCATAATTCATTTATAAAATAAATGAAGCTTGCAGAATACAATATTTAATACTAAATTTACAGAAAATATATGCAGAGGCCAATTGATCTTGACCTCTATCTCTTACTCAAATGCAGTGGTTAGACTCTAGTTGGTCTAACTGGGTGTCTCCTCTGAACTTAAAAAATATGTTGCAAATTTTATAGTGAGTTTTGTGAACTTAGTGAGTGGACCATCCTCGATGGTTCGCCGATCACACATAACACATATAGTTCATGCTTTAAAATCACATACACTTCATATCAGCATATAATACACATCATTTCACAGTTCACAATCAGAGCAGTTAAACAATTCATTTTGATCATTTAAAACATACATATCAATTATCTATGCAATGTTCATAAGACTCAAATTTGTTTATTACATTGTTATGATCGAGTGGCTTTTTCACTATCCCATATCCATTGTGGATACTGGACTCTATCATACTGTCCCTTATCCATTGGGGATACAGAGCTTTTTATACATTAAGCCTTAGGCTCTTACCACAAATGTCTGAGTTTTAAGCTCTTTTTCAATGGTGATTCTAGTCATAACTACCTTTACGTTTCATGCATTCATGGAATAAATGCATTTCACATATTCAATGATCATGTTTAGTCTAATGCATTCGCATTCACTTTCTTATTCACATTGATCATCGGACTTAGTCCGCCATTCAATATATAAGTTGAGAATCACTTATTTAAGTCCAATTCACATACAATGAGCACTTCCTATGTTCTCACATTTATCAAACTCCTCGAACTATTAATATCCGAAATTGTAGCAATCACATTCACATTTACATTCAGTAGTAATTCAATACAGAAATTTAAAACAGAACAAACAATGAAAATGAGACCATCTAGGTCGACTCACAGTATGCTCTAGATTAGCGTTAGCTTCCATGATTCGGAAATGACTGAATGCTAACATTTTATCCTGTATAGCAGCATTATGTAATACACATATTACGCACACATTATTAATTACATAATCACATAAACATTCAATTATACGCATATGTATATATGTAATGTATAATGCATGCTCATATTGACAATCCTGGGTATATTTCCTTTATTCACATCTTATAATCATTTAACATCATCTTTCAATCATTCTTTAACACCTAATGCACTTTACTCACCTCATTCATCATCAGCTAAGTTCACTTAAGATCTCATTCAATCTTAATTGCCTCATATGGAAGCACCCTAGCATTGGTTGGTTCAAAATTCACTCAAAAGACAACTCTTTTTCTCCATAGGTATGGCCACAATCGTGGTGTCCTTGCCATGATCTTGAAAGAAACATTTTGGGACTAGCCACGATCGTGCTATAAGAGTCACGATCATGACAGGAACTATTTTTTTCAGGTCACGATTGTGGGGTGAGGGCCACGATCGTGCCCTGCAAATTTACTCCTCCATTCATCTGAATTCAACACATATTTGAATTCACTAACTCTAACATAACATCATTCCATACTAATTCAAATACCAATTTGATTGCTTTAAACTCTCAACTTATAATCATTTGATTTATCACATTCAACCAAATCTCATCATTCACGCAATCCTATCCTTTTTCCATAACATATCTTACTCATAAAGCATCAAACAATTCATTCACTATGTTATGTCCTCATTTAACACACTAAAATTTCACATTTAGATGCATTGCCATCAAAATCCTTTTCCTTAAAGTATAACATCAAGATCAATCAAAACTTATCACTCGTTTAACCAACTTTTCCCAACACCACAATGTTCATTTTACCTCACCCTTAATTGGTTTAACCATTGCAAAAATCAAAGCATTACCATAAAAAATCACAGCCCACAAATCTCCCATTTGTCCTGCAATTTTCCATTTTTCTCAAGATAAATTTTTAGGTCAGTTTTGTATGACCATTATAACTAAGAAAATGAGGTATTTAGACAACACCTTCTTCTACAAAAATGTTCTCTATGTATTAAGTTTCTAATGACATAAAATTCATGCAATTGGGTTCAGTATTTTGCAAGTTATACCCTAAACACTACAGACTGTTCTCATAGCACGACAACACACAGTTCTCAAATTCAAGCCAAATTTCTAGACCCTTAAGTACAAAATTCAAATTCAATTCCTTCATGAAAACTATAGCCATATGTCTCTAGTTTAATAAAATCAAAACTCATCCCATTTGGATATCTACAAATAAAGATATGGCCAAAATACAGATGCATATTTAGTAAAAACACTCCATCTAACACATTCCATCACACATTTAACTTCACTTTCATCATAGTTCATCTCTTTTGCTTAGTCTATCATTTCTAGCTTATGTTCTCATTATTTCCTCTTCATTCCTACTTCCATTTCCGTTTAATATCAATCATAAACAAATTTTATTCTATGATTGATCATTGACAACAAAAATAGAACATACCATAAGTTATTTCTCATCACATACACAAGAACAAGACATTTATGTCCACATTAGTTCATCAACATTCAAGCCCTCTTTCTACTCCATATTCATCTTTAATCTATCTCTAAAACAACCAATAAAAATCCATGTTTTTATTTCTCCAAAACAGAACATGTTTATTCTTTCATTCATCAATCCTTCATCATATATGCCTCATTTAACAAATCAAAAAGAACAATGTAGTATTTACTTGATTATTTCAACTCTTCTTCAAAAATCACCATAAACCATAGTTTCCAAAGCATCACACGATCATCTTTCATGGAAGCATGGGTTGGGTCTTTTTAATAACAAGATGAAGAAGACAAGGATTTTGAAGTAACTAGTGATGAAAAATAATAGCAAGGATCAACATAGAGTGTATGAGAAGAGAGTGTCGTAGATGATGGAGAAGAGAAGAGAGAGCATTTGGAAAAGTAAAGAAAACAAATGAACTTGTCTTGCAATTAGTAAATACGAGAGTGTGGTGTGTGGCATGGCAAGTGACTAATTTTCAATGACACTTGTCATTAAATCCCAATTTCATTCATAAAAATTTCGACCTCCATTTGACATATAATTCTACTACCATTTATCAATTGTCTTGTCACTTGGCATTTTTCCTAGTCCATAAATACTCAAAAATTTCAGAAAATTCTCAAATTTCACCAAAAATTCTAAATCAATAATTTAATTCACCAAATCAATTTTCAGAATAAAATATTCACTATCCACATCATAATCACATTAAATCAATCATTTATATCTGAAAAATGTCAAATGAGTACATGAACAAGTTATTGTAATGTGTGCAATGATCAAATTCACATATATGCATGCTATACTATGCATGAGTATGAAGTGCATTTCTCTATTATCTCATTGCTAGTTCTCATGTACGGTATTCCTGGGCTCTAACCCTTAATATGGGAACAGGATGTTATAATTCTCCTCCTTAATAAATTTCATCATCTAAAATTCTTATCTGATTGATCAAATTGAAGGGGTTATTGTTTTTCTCATAATCTCCTCCATTTCCCATGTAACTTATCCACTTGACTGTTTTCTTCCAAGTGATTATAGTCGATGGAATCACTAGGTCTTTCAATTTCTTATTCAGATATCTTTCTCTCTTAACTGATTCCTCAATATATCTCTTATTACTCGCAAGTTTCACTTCCTATGCTGACAATACTTCTATCAGATCATACCAATATCCCCTATACATACTCATGTAACATAGTATGGATCTGATATATCTTTATTGGTAAGACTAACTTAAGTCAATGGTCCAATGCTCTCAATAACTTCATATAGAGCAATACAATTCGGGCTTAACTACCCTTTTTAACAAACTTTAGCACTCCTTGCTAAGGTGGTATTTTCATAAACACTTTATCTATTTCTCTATATTCCATATCTTTATTGTTAATCCACCTAACTCGTTTATCTTTCTTGAATCACTTAATTTCTAATGTAGTTCAATTTCACTTATCAACAGCATCTCGAATCAATTTTAGCCTTTAATTATTCTTAGGCTTTCTTTATCTCAATATAAAGGTGGACAACTCATTCTATTGTATAATGCCTTATACAATTTCAAATTCAACCTCTCAATTATACAGTGTATGGTCAAACTAAGACTATAGCGACAATGATTGTTACGATCAAATTCAATCAGAACTGTATATTGATCTCATATTCCTAGGAACTCCAAAATATAAGCTCTAAGTATATTTCCAATAGTTAAAATTGTTGGCAACATAATCATTCAGTTACACATTCAGTCACTTGCTTCTTCATTCTTAGCCGCTAGATATTGCTTTAGCATATTTCTACTAAGATGTATAGCATAGGTTACTATTTATGCTTTCTTTAATAATCTCTTTGCTCAATCATCGGTATCGGGTGCACATACTTTTTGCTACAACTACGAAGTATCATTTTTCCTATTCAAACGTAAATTCGGATTCATTTTCACTTTCTCAATAAGATTCACAATTTCTGAATCCTCACCTTGAGCTTTTCTAGTCCTTCCATGCAAAACTGATCTTAATTTCAATATGGCTAATGACACTTCATTTTGACCTAATTTCAACTCAATCATTCTAGGCTCTTCATTGCACTAGATCCGGTAACCTCAATATCTAATTTGTACCATTCTGCTATTGGATTTTCTGCTTAATGCATCAGATTACAACACTAACTTTACTAGATAATACTCATTTGTACAATCAAAATCTTTCAGTAATTCTATCCTTTGTCTCAGTCTCATATTCACTCTTTTAAACTCAATAATTACCTCAAACTTTCATGATTTATATATATATACACAAAATGTTTCACTGCACATATAATGTCTCCAAGTTTTCAAGGCAATTACTATTGCAACAATTTCTAAATCATGTATCAAATAATCAACTCATGAAACTTTAATTGTCTCGATGCATACAAAACACCTTTTTATACTGCATTGGATTATATCCTAATCTCTGGTATGAAACATCATTATATCCTACAAAATCTCCAAATCCAGCTGGAATAACTAACATTGATGTTGTAATCAGTCAGTATTTTAATTCCTGAAAATTCTTCTTACATTCACTAGTAAATCTTGATGACACATTTTTCCTCAGAAGTTTCTCACTTCATCATTACCTCTACTTTCTTTAATAATATGCCATGTTCAGATATTATATAACCTAACATATTACTTAATCAAGCTGATATTCACTCTTATTGAACATGGAATATAATTATTTTTCCTTCATGATAAGTAAGGCCAACATCAAATGTCTATATTGTTCTTCTCAACCTTTCGAATACATTCCATATAGCATCCATGATCACAATCACTAATCGATGCAAATAAAATTGGAACCCTTTATTCATTAATGCTATGACTATAGTCTGGCCATTTGTTAACCCCTACAGGTAACACAATTAACTCGAGTGCCCATAACTAATTCTCGAAATTCTTAAGTAACTAATTTCTAAAATGAGGTAATGTTACCTCATGTTTTTCTAAGTCTCCCAATTGACTTATTCTAATATTTGTTCTTTTATACTAGTTTATCCACACATTTCAATTTATTTGCAAGTCTCAATTTTTTGAACATAACTGTCACATATAACTTGCATCTTCTGAACATATTAGTATAAAATATAGTATGAACCTAATTTTTTCTCGTAATTACAATAGTGTTACCTTGAATTGAAGAATCCAATCATATAGTTGGATACTTTAGATCAAACAGAATGTATGCATTTTCAATAGCATATTCAACTTTTTATGACTTAGTCTTAGTTAAAAATGGGACTCTAATATTTGCTTCTGATTTGTTCCTTCATCGTTCATTCTTAGAAGTAAACCATTGGGTCTACTTAACCTAATTCGGTGAAATTCTCTATCAAAAGAAAATTTCTCCTCAATCATCTATACTCTTTACATACTCTTTATCAATCATCTATATTCATCCTCGCTTTCTAGCCATTCTTAATACTTCAATAAGATTGATTTCAACTGTTCATAATATCTCAATAATATCAATTTCTATTATACCTTACATGATTAGAATACTCTTTATAATAAAGCTCAGTGAAGCAATAAACATATCCCTTTACTCTTATACTTTGGTACTTATCATCAAGATCATTACATCTTATCTAGAGATTTATTTCTAACAATTCACCAATTAATAACTTATGTTAAGGATACCTTAATCTCAATTGATTCTGGACAACACTTCTGCTTTTACGCTTGTCCATGATCGTGATGGACCTTCCCACGATCTTAACAGAAGTTCGTGGATCTAGCCACGATCGTAGGGACTCTGCCATGATTGTGACAGAACCAATTAATCTCAACCGCGATCGTGGGGACTATGCTACGATCATGCCCTTATCCTTTTTCGTTGAATCCTTCACACAAATAACATCATTTATACTTTCAACTTATCCTCAATTAATGATTATAAATGCTTTCATGTGCCACTTTGATTCATCTCATAAGTTTGACTATGGGGACTAAGACTTAAGAACATTTAATAAATCATCAGTGGGACTAAGACTTAAGAACATTTAATAAATCATCAGTCACCTCCTGTATCATCTCCAAGTAAATATTAAATATGTGCTCAATAACATTATTCACCAATGTAACCATATTATCAGAGTAATCAACCCTAGGATAGTCTAGAACTAACAATATGATAATTCATAATCAGTTAGGTTAGCATTAGGGATAAGTAAAATTCCTTTTATCTCAATTGGTAATTTCTTTCGATTGATTCTCGGGTGTGTTGTAATTGCTTAATAATTAGTATTTTTGTATTTGATTCTTAATTTGATTGATTGAATTAAATTGTCGTTTTAGTTTCGTTGCATTTTGAATTTCTGTGATTTGTTTCTGGCCTTAGATTTTAGGATTAGATTAACTCCCTCCTCATGGGATCGACACCTTTGGTACTACACAAACAAACCATATGTTTACAGATTATCAAGAGTTAATAATTAAAACTTACATATAACGAAACCACCCGATCAAGTTTTTGGCACCGATGCCGGGGAGGCGATTAGTTTAATTCTTTCGTTAAGGCATTTTAGTTAGTTTTATTTTAAGTTCTTTCTTTCTATTTCTATTTCTGAATTCGTGCTCCTGTATGAACACAAGAGTCACGAGAAGTTCAATTCGTGCAGCTGAAACTTTAGAACTAGATATCACTTAATTAGAATGATCATTTAGGAAAGCTCGACGTGAAGAAGAAGAAGAAATCGCAAAAGCAATAATGGTCAAGGAATTTTAGCAAGATTTGGATCACAAAGCGAACTAAGGACGTCAACAAAGAACCCTTATGGATTTCATGAGACTAGGCTTCAATACAGCTAACCAAGGAGTAGCTAGGCCACTCGTACAAGCAGCCTCTCTCAAAATTAAACCAGCCCTCCTAAACATGCTTCAACAGAATGTGCAATTCTATGGAGTAACAAATGAAGATCCCAATGCACATATAGAAAATTTCTTAAAATCTGAGATACCTTTCGGTACCATCAGATGTTGGAGGATGTGGTCAGAATTAGGCTTTTCCTTTTTACCCTAAAAGATATAGCAAAGGCCTAGCACCACTCCCTCAACCCAACCAATGTCACCACATGGGATCAACTAGTTTGTGCCTCTTTAGACAAGTATTTTCCCCTTACTAAGACCACGAAGATTATCAAGGAGATTACCAACTTCCAGAAAAGTGATGAGGAATCGATACATGAAGCGTGGGAATGATACAACGACTTACAACAGAAATGCCCACGCTATAACTTACCTAAGGAATTCTTGTTACAAACATTCTATAATGGAGTAACCTCACATACTAGAGGCATGATTAATATAGCTTTAAGAGGATCACTGATGAGAAAAATGGTAGATGAAGCAAAAGAGATGATAGAGGAGATGGCGAGTAATTACTGCCTATGGACAAATGAGCAGATTAGATAATCCACTAGTTTCCTAAAACAAAAAAGAATTGTAATTGTTGATCAAATGACAAAAATGCATGCAAAAATTGACAACTTAACTCGACAGCTCAATAACATGAAGGCTTCGTCCTCAGCTCTAGTAAAAGTTGTGCAACTAAAATGTGAACTCTATGCATAGATAGACCATGATAGGCGTTTTACGTATGCTAAGTTTTAATATTTATAACCTCGATATTTCTGCAAGTGCATGGGTTATTTGCGTAGTACTTAAGGTATCATTCCCACGATGAGGGTTAATCTAATCCTAAAATCTAAGGCTTAACTAAAATTTGTAATAAATCAAAATAAATAACTAATAAAGAAATTATTCAATCAAATAATCAATTTCAAGAATTAATTTCATTAAATATAAACAAGATAGCAATTTTGCACAACCCAATCAAGAATTAACCTAGAAACTACCAATTGAGAGAAATGGGGCTTTATCCGACCTTAATGAAAATCTAATTGACTATGAAATTATCGAATTACCAGGTCTAGACAATCCTAGGGTGGATTACTCTCTCTCGAGTTGTAATCTTTAAGCCTAATTAATAATCCCTAATTTAGATTATAGAATTGTAATCTCTCGATTTCCAATTTACCCAAAACCTGAATTAGCTCTGAATTTGTCTAATAACCTACCGGAAATATATGCTCTATCTCTCATTACATGAGTTTACCGATTTGATTCAATTCTTATCTATCAAACTGCCCAGCTCTTGTTAGCCCAATTTGATGATTTTCACTCATCTCAGTTTATTACTAAATTATTAAGAACAGAACTTGAATCACGAATAACTAAAAAAATACAATAAATAAAACTTCATTAATATCAAAGAGCGAAATCCCGAAGGTGAGTTTAGACAAAAATCAACATTCAACAACACCTATTCTCAATGACTATCTAAATTCTATGCATCAATAAAATTGAAATAAAATAAAAAAATACTGTTGGAATGGATTAGTGGAGGCAGCGACAGCAGGAAACCACTTGTTTCAGGAAGTACTTTACATCAAGCTTCTTCTCCATGTCTCTCTTCCTTTGTCTCCTTCCTCAAATCTCTCGGTATGCTCTTTAGGGTTTTGGAATTAACTAATGCAAAAATGATGCTCTTCTGTTCTTCTATGCTCTATTTATACCTTGGAAGCCTTAGGGTTGATTCGGGGTCGAAACGGTCTAAAAAGTCCTATGAAACTTGACATTTTCAACTGTTTTCGTGTCTGCCCAATATAGGCCACAATCGAGCCAACACCTAACAGTCTCTATCACGATCGTGGCTGAAAGTGCATGATCGTGGCCGAAAGTGCATGATCGTGGCCTAGGTCCTATTGGCTCGCCTCTTTCTGTCACGATCATGGCCTGTTGTGCCACAATCGTGGGCCGCGGTTTTGTCCCGAAACTCTTTAAAACTTATCCGTTCTTCGTTGTTTAACCTTAAACACTAACAAATACATCAAGGTACCTCAAAAACATAACTTTTAAGCTCAACGACTCATACTAACCTATAAAAAACACTTAAACACATAAACTAGCACAATTAAAACCTAAAAACACACTCAGCACTCAAATTCACACTAAATACATCACAAATTAAACCCTAAAACATAATGCAAATCACAACTATAAAACAACATGAAGGCTTTGTCCTCAATTCCAGTAAAAGCTGTGCAACTAAAATGTGAACTCTGTGCACAGATAGACCATAATATAATGGACTGCTTCTTGATGAAGGATAACAATCTGGAATAAGTTAATTATATAGGAACTTAATATGGACAAGGAAGGGGAACAATCCTTACTCCAACACATACAACCCTAGGTGGAAGAATCACCCTAACTTCTCTAGGACGAACAATGCTAAAGGACAATTCAAACCCCAAGGATAACCAGGTTTCCAACAAGTTAAACCGATCTCAATGGAATCCAAGTTGGATAGGATTTTAGATAAAATTGGAAGCATGGAGGATGCACATAGGAGACTTAAAAGCAAGTTCGAGTAAGTCACTAAGAACCATGTCTCTTTAATACACAATATGGAGGTCCAATTAGGTCAACTAGTAGAGGCAAGTTTAACTTGGAATACAAGAACCCTTCCAAAAAATACCAAATGTAACCCAAAGGAAAAGATCATGTCCATTACTCAGACTTAGGAAAAGAAACTCAAACATACGAAAGAAGATGGAGACAATGGAGAAGGATAAGCAAATATGGAATTCCTTACAAGTGAGCTCATAATTAAGCCAATCGAGGAACCTTGATCTGAATTTTCGTTCCCTATTCTAGCTCAGTGGAAGTCAATTTCAAGTAAGATGACGAGGAATTTTAAAGGGGTTGAATTAAACAATGTTGAGGACATGACGAAACATCTACAAACAAGGCTCAAAATAAGGGAATCAATCAAAAAGAAGGTTAAGGAGCACATAGTGGAAGAAAACCCTAATATAGCATAGAAGAAATAGGACCTAGGGGATTTTTACATTTCTTGCAGTATCAATAGAGTTGAAATAGACAACTTAGTTACATATTTGGGAGCAAGTATTAGGGGGCGCTTGGTTCAAAGAGGGGAATGAGAATAGGAATAGGAATGAATATAGTGAGGAATGAGAATGGATATAATCATTATAATTATGATGGTTGGTTAAAATAAAGAAATGATTACCATTATCATTGATGGTGGTTGGTTTGTTAAAAATGTTGGGAAATAAAATTTTATTAAAATTTTATTTTATATCAAAATTTAAATATATTTTAATTGATTATATTTAATTTATGGACCCTATTTATGACATAATGTCTAAAATCACATATATTGCAATATTTCCTTTCCGATAGCTCTTGAAGAAAAAAATACTCCAATATTTTCTTGCATCAACATATCATTAGTTACCCTTAAATGTAATTTAATCATCTAAAATATTATACAATTCATAGATATAACCATAATATCCACCATTCCATTGCTATAATAAAACCAAGTAACATAATTTAATACAATTTACATTCCTCTGATAATGCAAATGATGTAAAATATCACAGTTATACACAATACCTTAAACAAAAGATTTCAAATGATGCAAAATAACCAGGTTAACAATACAAATTTTGTTTGCATCAAAACTACAAAATTCCCACCTAATACAAAATAACCTGGTTAGGTAACATCAATTGCATCATGAGTTCATAATACTTACAAAAATATTAATATGCTTTCTCGAATAATTCATAGACTAGAAGATGGATAGAGGAATCCAAGTACAAAAGACCTTTTTAAATGACTTGGCAAAGCGAACAAAAC
>JAOQMS010000007.1:4421054-4451214 GCA_027563885.1 Erythroxylum longipes
CTTGTTGCAACACTAACTAGTGACAGAATGTAGCTACATATCCGTTATAGTGACGGTTCATTGCAACATCTCAATGAATCATGTGGTTGAAATATAAATTTATTCTCCTCACAATAAGCTGTCACAAAAGCTTAATATTTAGTAACGATGTATTACAAAAAAATGCTAATAGTAACGCACATCAAAGGTATTGCTAAGATTTTCTTTGCCATGTTGTTTTGTAGTGAGAGAAATCATTGAAAGATAGAGGAAGAGAAGAATGAAGAGAGAAGAGAAGAAGAAGCTGACTTGACATACTTCCCAGATCAGGAAGTTTCCCGATGTCACTGCCTCCCATCCTCCATTTAAATTGTATTTCCTGTTTATTTTTAGTTTTACTATTGTATAGAAGTGGATTGAATAGTTGATAATAGAATCTAGAATATCTAGGATGTTTTAGACTCATCTTCAAACTTTTACTCTTGAATTAATGGAAATCTGATTGTTTATGCGTTTATTGGATTTGCTATGGTTTAATTCTGTGATTCCATAATTCAATAATAAACTGAGAGGGTGAATCGAATGAAAAATGATTAAATTATACTAACAAGAGTTACATGATCTAATAGAATAAGAATTGAATCAGATCGAGAAATTATGTGAAGAGAGATCTTACATAGGTTTCTGATAATTTATTAGAGAACTTCAGAGCTAATTAGGGTTTTAAATACATTGTGAATTGAGAAATTGCAACTTTCATAATATGATTAGGATTTATGATTTAGGGTTAATGGATATAACGAGAGAGAGAGAGAGAGAGTAATTAACCATAGGATAGTCTAAAACTAACAATTTGATAATTCATAATCAGTTAGGTTAGCATTAGGGATAGGTAAAATTTCCTTTCTCTTAATTGGTAATTTCTTTCAGTTAATTCTTGGGTGTGTTGCAATTGCTTAATAATTATTATTTTCGTATTTGATTCTTAATTTGATTGATTGAATTAAATTCTCATTTTAGTTTCGTTGCATTTTGAATTTTTTTTATTTGTTTCTAGCTTTAGATTTCAGGATTAGATTAACTCCCTCTTTGTGGGATCCACACCTTTGGTACTACGCTAACAAACTATGCGCTTGTGTATTATATAGGGCTAATAATTAGTAACTTACACACAACCAAACCTCCAATCAGGTAGACATCCTGACGCTAGTTCGAAGGTGGAATCGACGTTAACAACCCTGTTAAACATTTCTTTCATCGTTTGTTGTTCTTTCTCTTATGGATTGATTATGTTATCTAATGTTTAATGTTTGGTTCTTGTGTAAGAATGATTGAATGCTCTATTTGATTATTTTTATGTAGGAACCCATTTCTAGAATCAAATATAATAAGTAATCGTTGTTTTTCCGATTCATTTGTAGCGACTAATGGTTTGAAATCATTAGGGATAACATAATCCAGGTTAAATAATCCGAGCTTGTGTGATTATTACTTAGATTGATATGTTTTTCTCACTCATAAGATGGTTTTCTAATCAAACTTAGCGAACATCTCCTAGGTTATCCTATAGCTAGGGTTAATTAACAAGCTCTTTTTAATTAACTATGACCTAAGGAAAAACTGTGATTAACAGAGTTTGTTGTTAATTTATGACCAATAGTTCAAGGAGAGGTAAAAGAATAATAAATCAATGAAATATGTTTAAATAGGATTTAGGCCGAGATTAAACCAAAAGACTGGGTCCCTAACGAATTCATCACTTTTCATCATTTTTACATTTTTTCTTTAATTTTATTTTGTTAGTTTAGCTTCATTTTATTTTCTTGTTTGATAAACCAACCAACCCCCCATAACCAAAACACCATTTAATTTCATTTCAAAAGCTTTACACACACTCTCTGTGGGATCGATCTAGACTTATCACTACTACTGTAGTAAGTCTAGTTTATTTTGACTAGCATTACAATGCGCTACTGTCACCTATTGTTTGATATATATTGCAAGTAGAAAAACTATTAAGGAAATTTGGGATGCTTTAGAAGTGAAATATAGGATAGATGATGCCGACGCTATGAAATATGAAGTTGCTAGGTGGTTAAAATTTATTGTTGTTGATGATAAGCCCATTGTGGATCAATTACATAAGTATGAAAACCTAGTTGCTAAAATCCTTATTAAGGTATGACCAAGTGTGAGTTGTTTCAAGCTAATGTCCTTATTGAGAAACTACCTGTCTCATAAAATGAGTATAAAAATCAATTAAGGCATAAAAAGAAAGACACGAAGGCTTCAGTAGTTGATAGGGAATATAAAGATTGAGGATGCCAACCTTACATAAGATAAGAACAAATCACTCGCCCTTGTCCCTACTATTAAGGCTAATGTGATAGAACATTGAAATGCAAATAACTTCAAGAAGAATGGTGGACAAAACAAGTCTTTGAACAACAACAAGCATGGTCATGGTGAATATTGGTGGTGCCACAAACCAAGCCATCCTGCTGCCTTTTGGCAAGCTAGAATCAACCATGAGAAGAAGGACCAAGGACAGAAACCATGATAGTTCAGGAAAGGAAATAAAAGGGGTGCCAATGGGGTAACCATAAGATCTTTGGTAAGCCTTAAGCTAATATTGTCAAAGCTGATGATGACAAGGAGATCATTACTGTTGTGGTGTCCAAAGTCAACTTTGCTGGAAATTTGGTCCAGTGGATCATTGGCATAAGAGCCACACACCACATATGTACCAACAAGGACCTATTCAAGGAGTTGAATGATGCTACTGATGGTGAATTTGTATACATGGGCAACTCCAGTAGAATTCTTGTCCAATGAGTTGGGAAAGTCACTCTCAAACTCACTTATAGAAAAGAATTGACTTTAGAAAATGTTTTATTTATTCCTAATGTTCATAGAAACTTGATTTCTGGAGCATTACTTAACAAAGTTGTTGTCAAACTTATTTTTGACTCTGATAAGCTAGTTTTTGCTAAGAATGGAAACTTTGTTGGCAAAGGATTTTATAATGGGCGTTTATTTGTACTTAACGTTGAAATGAATGCATCTACTTCTTTTACTTATATTGTTGAGTCTCTAGACCTATGACACTCTAGACTTGGGCTTAGGAATGTGAGGTCAATTAGAGGATGTAAAGCTTAAACATATTGCCTAACTAGATCACTAATGAAGCAGAAAAATGTCAAATTTATGTTGAGGCTAAACATTTTAAGAAACCTTTTTAAGTCAGTGATTAAGAGAGAGTCACAATTGTTGGATTTGGTGCATACAGATTTAGGTGATTTTATAAATAGTGTGAGTAAAGGATACATGAGATATTATATTACTTTTGTGAATGAATGTTCTCGATTTACTAATGTTTACTTATTGAAAAATAAAAGTGATGCAAAAGAAATGTTTATGAAATACAAAGCTGAGGTTGAGAACCACTTAGAAAGGAAAATTAAGAGATTAAGGTATGATCGAGGTGGTAAGTATAGTATTGATTTCCTTGTTGATTATTATGGAAAGGTTAAGATTATTCATGAGCTTTCAACCCCTTATACACCTAAACAAAAACGAATAGCCGAAAGGAAAAATCGAACACTCAAGGATATGATGAATGCAATGTTGATTTCCTCAGGATTACCTGATTTTATGTGAGGGGAAGCTATTCTTTTAGCTTGTTATGGTCTAAATAGAGTCCCTTATAAGAAACTAGATCAAACCCCTTGAGAAATTTGGAAAGTTTATCTACCTAACTTGTATTTTTTGAAAGTGTAAGGGTGTCTTGCTAAGGTTACTCAACTTAAACATAAGAGGAAGAAAATTGAGCCTAAAACTATTAATTCAATTTTTGTTGGATATGCCTCTAATAGTGCTGCCTATAGATTTATGGTTAAGGAGAAGGGATCTAACACTTATAGACCAATTATAGAGTCAAGAGATGCAGTGTTTTTTGAGGATATATTTCCTATAAAAGTGAGTGTGCAAGTTCCTAGAAAGTCTGTCTTTAATTCTTCTACTAATGATGACATAGAGGAAAAGGAAAATATTGAACTAAGGAGAAGCAAACGAGCTAGAGTACCCACCAATTTTTGTTCTGACTTTTTTACTTCCTTTGTGGTGAAAAGACCTAGGAGATAGATGATAATTTTGTGGTGATTTATTATTGAGAAAGATCCCACAACTTATGAGGAAGCAATGAGATATATGGATGCTACCCTTTAGAAGGAAGCCATAAATAATAAGTTAGAGTCAATCATGTCTAATAAAACTTGGCTTTTATTTGATCTACCTTAAGGGTGTAAGACTTTGGAGTGTAAATGGATTTTGAAAAAGAAATTAGGACCTGAAGGAATTATGAAGAGGTTTAAGGAAAAACTTGTAATTAAAGGCTTTAAACAAAAGGATGGATAGGACTTTTTTGATACTTACTATCCTGTTACTAAAAGTGCACTTATAATGATGTTGTTTGCTATTGCCTCAGTATTTAAGCCTCATGTGCACCAAATAGATGTTAAGACAGATTTCTTGAATGGTGATCTAGATGAGGAAATTTATATGGTCCAACCGGAGGAGTTTAGAGTGCTGAGTCAAGAATAAAAGGTGTGTAAGTTATTTAAGTCTTTGTATGGACTTAAATAAGCTCCCAAACAATGGCATGAGAAATTATTAAGTGAGATTTTCAAACATGGTTTCACCTCCTGTGGTGTTGATTCTTGCATTTATATGAAATTTGATGCCATTGATTGTGTGATCATAACATTTTATGTAGATGATATGCTTTTTTTGAACTAGTTTATCTGTCATTGATGCTACTAAGAGCTTGCTAAAGTTTTCCTTTGATATGAAAGATCTTAGACCTGTGGACTTTATTTTAGGAGTTAAAGTTGATATGACTGACTCTAGTTTTTAGGTTTAATCAAACTCATTATGTTGAGAAAATTTTAAAGAAATTTGGTTATTATGATGTTGATCCAGTCAAGACTGCCTATGATGCTAGTGTTGCTTTAAAGAAAAATTTTGTGTAAACCAAGCTAAGTATGCTAAAATTCTTAGTAGCGTGATGTACTTGATGAAATATTCTTATCCTGATATTGCATACTGTGTGAGTAGACTTAGTAGGTATACTCATAATCCTAATTAAGAGCATTGGAATGCATTGATTTGTTTATTGAGATATTTGAAAGGTGTTAGGCATTATGGATTATCTTTTGGTGGTCATCCTCCTATATTGGAGGAGTATTTTAATGGTTCATTTTGTTTTCTCTTTATTTGTTCTATTATTTTTTTCTTATTTCAGTGCTATTAATTTCTTTCATGACCTGGGGTTATAAAGAGTGATGATATACACTCTACCAGTAGTTATATTTTTTCCTTAGCAGAAGCTGTTGTGCCTTGGAAATCTTCCAAGCAAACGTGTATTGCGAGATCAACAATGGAGGTTGAGTTTATGGCTTTGGAACTGGTAGGACGAGAAGCTAAGTAGCTAAGGAACCTTTTAATAGGTATCCTGCTTTGGGGAAAAAAAACAATTCCTTATATGTTCCTTCATTGATTCGCTAGTTGCCATTCATGTTGCTAAGAATAAGGCATATAATGGCAAAAGTAGACATATCAGATTAAGACATAAAATTGTCTGTACTTTAATTAGATATGATGTAATTTCTCTAGACTATGTCAAGTCAGAGAGAAACTTAGCGAATCCGTTTACAAAAGCTTTGAGTAGGAAACTAGTTTCAGAGCTACTAAAAGGATAAAGTTGAGCCCAATTGTGTAGTAACCTCGTGATGGACACCCGTCTTGGGAAATCAAGTTCAATGGGTTAAACAAAGTTATATGGTGACTACTTACTTATACATTATTTGTGGAATAATATTGAGATATTCATTTGTTGAATAGCATCCTTTAGCATAACTTTACTGCATTTGATAAGGTTGGATTGTTTAATCCTTAATGAGTTCCGTAACCCAAGATTGGGTAGAGTGAGCTGTACACATTTGATGGAGTCACCTACATGATTGTGGGGGGCTAGCCACCCTCCTATGAGGATATTTGGGCTATGGATTTTGAGGTTGTTTATTTCAGTAACAAATTCTATCTCCAATTTTTTTGGACACAAGGTTCAAGACTTATTTCGCCTAATTTTTCGTCAATCTTGCTTTTAAATTGTTACAATTTGTTTATCAAGTTTTGGACCAAGTGGAGGATTGTTAGAGTCATTGTTCCAAAACCTGTTTAATGTGTTGTAATAATTTTGAATTACCAATAACATTTATAACGTTATTATTGCCATTATCATACAACATTAATAACTTTAATATACTTTAATATTTATTTATGTCATGATTAACGTATAAAGCTCTCCTTTATATATATATATATATATATTATACGACCTACGCATCTGCTTATCTACTACTTTCTTCAGTTGTAGTGATTTTTATTTCTCCATACAACATACAAAGTTTTTCTACAGACACTTAACAATACACGCATATCTCCTTCCACAGCAATAATACACACACATCTTCTTCCTATCTCATATCTTCTTTGTTCTTTTGCTATTATTACTTCCTGGAGACAGTTCCTATATTGTCCTTTGGAGTGTACCGAAGCTGGTGGAGGAGGCGTTAACCTTGAGGTCGGATCTCGTTGTCCTGCTGCATTGTAAAGGGAGAATTTCCAACTTAAGATAATAATTTTTCATGATGCCTTGCATTTTCAGATAAGCCATTCCAATTTTAATTTTCTACTATTTTCGCTAACAAAATTGGTTAGTTTTTAATCTTTGATTTTAGATAGTCATTTAATAAAACTTTATTTATGCTTCGGGGTTTAATTTCTTCCTTCATTTTGATGTTTACTTCATCATAAACATTATGGATTTGTAACATGAGTTCAACTTACTTCCTTCCAAGAATTTGTCAATGAAACAATAATATTTTTTGCAATTAATGGAGAATTTTAAAACTACTTAATAGAGAACAAGAAAATGGATTCTAATAAAAAAAATTCATCGTTTTAGATAGTCTACAATCACATTTAAACTGCCCTATAGAACATAGAATGAAGTAAAGAATTATTGGCACACCCATTTGAGTAAATGCTTGAAAAACACTATAGTCGAGGCAACAAAATTGCAGGGATTGACAACATTCATAACAAAAATTCAAAGGAACTAAGAACTCGAAGGAAGTGGTGACTTGCTTAGTTATACTCCAAAAACATCGAACTAGGGTAGGGATTTTGTGAAATTCCAATGTCTGTTATTATTTCATGTTCATTTGTCACCAAGTCTGGACCCAAATCACGAACAATAAACAACATTTATTTGAATTATTTGAAAAACTAGAGCGTTTTAGTCGATATGAGTTCAAGTTGTAGGCAGAAGTCTTCTTTTGTTTCCTGACGGTGAAGTTAGACCAACCTCACGAGCTTATTATCCTAGGTTGGAACAAGTTGATAAGAATCTCCTTTTTCTTTTCGCCCATATATCACTACGCAGGAGGGACATGGGTACGTAAAAAATGATAGAGGGAGATCAGATTTCTCTCACTTTCGGCATAGCGGGCTCCTGGTAGGAGGCCCTCACAACGAGCTATTAGCTCAGTGGTAAATCATGCTCTCAATCTTTAATAGAAGGCTAGTCAAAAGAAATGTGAAATTGTAAGAAATATAAGTAATTAAAAAGTAATATATTTCTATCATATTATTAATAATATAATAAAAGACCGACAATCCATGACTTGTTAATTTTTTCATAGGGTTGAATTTTCAAAATTTTAAACCTTAAACATATATTTGTACATAAAATTTTAAGGATAAATTTACTTCTTTTTTTGTCAAGTTAAGAATTAATATGGAAACATTGTCGAAAACGTGTAAGCCAAGTCAATTGTGCGTATGATGCCTTGAACTAAGGATCTTTAAAAATTCTGTTTTGTAGTAGAATAGTGTCCCGGGTGTCACCTGCTGTAAGAGAGTAGTTCTACTTTTTGTTGCTGTTGGAAGTGGAATTGGAATATTACACTGTATTCATATATTATATTATCTTATGATACCAAAAGTGAACTTTGATTGGTGTTTCTTTTATGATTGTCGTGAATTTGATTATCTGGGTTCTCTCAAACTGAGGGAGGTGTATGCAGAGAATCTCGAGTGCAGGACACGGTTGGTTGTAATTAATTATCCAACATCTTCAATTAAATGTGCCATCTTGACCATTAATTTTGTTTTCCTATTTTGCATTAAGTCTGTTTCTTTCCTTTTTGCTCTTGTTTTCTTGTTATATGGATAATAAATTTAGCATCCTTTGCTTGTAAAATGTCCCTCTCATTTCTAGGTTCCTTATGTTGTCATTTTCTGTGTTTTTAACTCCTCAGTTTTGACCCTTTTCTGATATCAGTCCGAATCCGGTCTTTTTTCCAATTGCCTGGCGTTAAATAGTTGGTATCTTTTTTTGTTCGGAGTAGGAGTACAATCCTCTTATGAGAGATGAATTCCCGTATTATTAAAGCGCTGAAATATTGTTTCTGATTGTATTTGAAACACCAACTGTAATCATGGCCACAGATGCTGCCATTTCTCTTTGGAACTATGTGGCCAATATGCCTCTTCTTCTGCTCTTCAAGGACACACGGTAGCCTTTCTTTTCGGTTTTTAAACCCTGGCCTTCATTTTCCTGAGTTTGCTTCTCTTATTGGTTGTTGTACATTCGTGAAACAACAATTCCATCCCTATGATTTCTTCAGGAATGTCTTCAGGAAAGATGAAGTCGGGCTGGAAATAGCAGAAATTGCCATTCCTGCAGTGCTTGCTTTAGTAGCTGATCCTGTTGCATCTTTGATCGATACAGCATTCATAGGCCATATAGGTTTGTGTTTCTCGTCCCATCTTAATCAAAGGCATTCCCTTGAAATCTTTGTCAAAGTTTCAGTGGTGGTTTCCCAATTGACGGTTCATTATCCTACAAGAGAATTCTAGTTTCTCACATTCCTGTAAAAGCATCCATAACATATTTTCTTTATCCACTCGTTATGCATGTGTTTCTTATGATTCTGTTGGGATATAGCATACGTACTTTTATTGTGTGAAGACGCCATTGAATTCAAAGTTGAATGGTTGTTATAATGTTCTACTGTCTTATTTATTGACCATCGTGCACATTAATGATCATGCTTTTGCCTAAAGTCTTGTCTGTTGGTGTGACAACTGCGAAAGCTATTCTACAATTTCAAGACTAGGGATTTCCCGTAGAATTTAAGATTTTCTCTATTCAAGATTTTATCCATACGGTACAGGTAGAAGGCTTTAATGCCGATTGTAGTGTTATCAATGAACACCATGGATAACAAGCTCAAAAATAGACATTTAGGTCCTAAAAAACCGAGGAAAAAAAAACCCTTTAACCATTCAATGGCCTTCTAATTTTCTCATTCAGTGATTTGAGATTTTCATCATTTTCCTCTCTTTTTTTTTTCCTAATTTCTCATTTTTAATAATTTTCCCACCAGTCTTCCAAGGTTAAAAGGAATGAATTTTATTAATCGAGATTAATTCTAATTCTCAATTACAATCTATTACTTTCAATTGATAAAACAGAACTATAATTAATTAACTAGATTTAATCAAGACTAATTGAGTGAAATTGGATATGATCAAACTAGGTTAAAGCTAACATGATGAAATTTGACATATATTGGACTTGATAAGAAAAATTAGACATGAATTAAAACTAATTAGATGCAATCAAATGAAATTAAATCTAGATGGACACATTTTGACATGAAAGAGATCTAATAGGATTTAACAAAAACAAAATAAAAGTTAAGCTAAATAAAATAACATTAAAGATGTAAAAGAACTAGAGAAAACTATGTGTCAACAGCTGTCGTTCTTTGTTTTCTGATTACTTCCAACGTGTATCATATAAAAAAAGGGATATATCAAAGAAGTGCACTTGTAGAGAATGAACACTCCTGCTAGTGGACTGAAGTGGATTTAACTTAAGAGTTTGCAACTACTATTTGACATTACATCGACCTAATGCGGCTTTTATGTATAATGTCTCCGCATGGATGATATAAAATGTTTGTATTCTACCTTGTGCATATATTATGCATTTGCATATGATTATGCTATCAAATAGTGAAATATATGAATACTGGGTCCCATTGAATTATTATATAGGTCCTGTGGAGCTTGCTGCTGTGGGAGTTTCTATTGCTGTTTTCAATCAAGTCTCAAAGATTGCAATATTCCCACTTGTTAGTGTCACAACATCTTTTGTTGCTGAGGAGGACAGTGCTGGAAGATCAAATACTTTAGAACTAGAAAATGTAAAACTTGAAGAAGGTTTTACAGTCAACAAGGAGACGGAAGAGTTGTTACCTAAAGCTGGTATGCTCCTCGGCTAGTTGAAGAGCTACTTCAGTTGACTGATTAGGCAGCACCCTTATCTGAGCTGCCAAATATATGATTATTTTGAAGATGTTGTCTGATTTGCCTCTAGTTTACATTTGTTCTGTTCCTCTATGACCAGAATTTGCGCGACAATCATCTTCAAAGAGTGATAGTTACCCTAATGAGAGAAGGCATATTCCATCTGCTTCTTCAGCAATGGTTGTTGGCTGCGTACTTGGCATCATCCAAGCTGTTTTTCTCATTTTGGCTGCTAAACCTATCCTGAACTACATGGGTGTAAAGTCTGTAAGTATTCTGTCAGCTACGTTTAAATGACATGAAATCCTGGTCCTCATCCTCAAATTATTGGGTCGCAGCGTATCATTGTTTTTCCGTTGGAAATTATTTATTACCTTTCTGTAAATTATTATATGCATTCTTAAGGGTTCTCTTGATTATTGATATTGTTCCAATGTCTATTTGGGATAGCATATGATATCTCTTATATGTTACTGAATTTTTAACCATGTATTCCATATTTCAACTCATTAGCGGGAAGTGTATTAACTATTTCAGTTAAGGGTAGATACCTGAAAGTGTTTACCATTATAATTTCCATGCTATCAATGAAAATGGTTTCTGCTTTTTTTTTTTTTTAATGCAGGACTCACCCATGCTAGTACCAGCACAGCAATACTTGGTATTGAGGTCGCTAGGCGCTCCTGCGATTCTTCTTTCTCTGGCCACACAAGGAGTTTTCAGAGGCATCAAGGATACAAGAACGCCATTGTATGCTACTGGTCAGATAGGATTTCCTTACTTTGTTACATTTTCTTCTTTGGCATTAACTTGATCTTTCTTTCCTTGTTAATCCTCATACATTTTTGGTTTGGCATTCCCTGGAAATGTGGTATTTCAAATAATTTAGGGAATTTAAAATGGAGCTCAATCTATTTAGTTTATTCATGAGATGAAGTGTGTCCGTCTTATTATTTCTTTTTTGTCCATAACGTCACCACAGGAAATGAAAAAAGAATATGGTTTTACTCTATTTGACCATTATAGCTTGGTCAATGAGAGAGATGTAGTTAACTGCTTCAGTGATTTGCTAATTGCAAATGATCTTCACAACATAATATCTCAGAAAGCTGTTTCTCTCATCTTTCTCAAGTTAAAGCATGGGAACATAATTGCTTCCTAAATCTACACCAGCAACCTAATACCCTTTTGCGTTTTTTCTTCATTTTTATTCATAATTTTGGCATTTTTAAGTGCCCTTACGTACATCTTAACGTTCTTTTATATTTCTGATCTACAAATACCTGTGCTTGTTTTCTTATAGCATGACCAAATAGACTTTGAATGTGAGGTTGGGTTGTTGAGTCGGCAGTGTATGGGGACATAAACCTGTAAAGCGCTCAGGAACTAACATTTTCTTGATTGATAACCTATACCATTCTTTCCTACTCTAGAGCACAATTTAGAGAGTGATTCCAAGATGTCAAAACTTTTTGTTATTACATGGACTCTTCTGATCCAAAATTTTCACAAATAGGTGTACAGTGAAATTTGTTCATCTTTCATCAAAGTGTAATTTGAGATAAGTGAAATGAAATATAATGCTTGAATGAATCTAATGCAGTTAAATTTTGAAATAGAAGGTCTAGTCGAAAATAAGTGACTGACCTCATAAGGAATGCTGTTGCTATGTTTGAGTCTTATTACTTCTAACTGAATTGACGAAGCTTTAATTGGCAGTGTTTCCTTTTTCAATTTCACCGCCATGGTTGATTTCTCTGGAAAATTTTTAATTTATTGCGGTTTTTGCCGTTGTAGTTGTGGGAGATGCAGCAAATATTGTGCTAGATTCAATCTTTATATTCATATTCCGCCTGAATGTCAGTGGTGCAGCTGTTGCTCATGTTATCTCTCAGTGAGTTACTTTAGCTGTAGTGACATAGCTATTTCTTTTTTATCCTGCCAATATTGAGGAACTTTATGTTTCCTTCATTTGTGATTGTTCTAGGTACTTGATTGCCTTTATTTTGTTGTGGAAATTGACTGAACATGTTGATCTATTACCTCCGAGAGTTAGAAACCTGCAGTTTGGACGGTTTCTGAAAAATGGTCACTTATCTCTCCCTGTCTCACTCAAACACACACACACACACATACACACACGTCAATTTTTTTTTTCGTCCTGAGTTCCTTTGAGGAAGTAATTGCCACTCCTCCATTTTTGGCATTAATTCTTTATGGTAGTTGCGCCGACCTATGCCAGACTGTTATCTTCAGGATTTCTGCTATTGATGAGGGTGATAGCCGCAACCTTCTGTGTCACATTGGCAGCATCATTGGCTGCAAGGCATGGATCAACTTCGATGGCTGCATTTCAGGTTTGCTTGCAGATCTGGTTGGCAACCTCTTTACTTGCAGATGGTCTGGCCGTTGCTGGGCAAGTAAGAAGCTTTTCTCTAGCTAATGCAAATTCTATAGCAAATGGTTCATATTCAAGATTTGGGTCATTTTTCAATTTATGGAGAGTTAACAGTATCAAATGAACTGTGTAACAGAAAGGATGAAGTAGGTTTAATTGAAACAATTTGCTTGTAATGGCATCTTCACGTTCCCACCTCAGCGATTTGCTTCGTAGTGAATTATCACATCCTTCATTTGTCATTAGTTCAAGGATTTCAGCAATCAGCAAGTCTGCAGAAAGTTTTTGAACACTTGTTAAGGGTAATCGTACTTTCATGAAATAGATTGTGAAACAATTGTTGAATATCTTGGAATTAGAAATCAAAATATACTACATGGTTCAACAAACTGTTTTTCTTATCTTCTCACATGCTTTCATTAAAATCTCCAAACTTCTTCCACATTCAAACCTACTCATACTCACGGATGTTGAGTATAAAAATTCCTTTTCTTTTACTTCTATGAATTGCTGTGTTGTTTTAGGAGTGCATGTAGTACTATATCTGTGGGTTGCCAAGCCTATTGCTATATTGTGTCGTTTTATAATATGGTAACAAGTTTCTGTTTTCATAGGCAATGCTTGCAAGTGCTTTTGCAAAGAATGATTATGAGAAAGCTGTAACTACTGCTTCACGTGTATTGCAGGTAATTTAATTTCTTTGTATGGGAGTTACTTATACTCTATACAACATTGTAAATCTGCTTTTCGTTCTATTACAGCTTGGTTTGGTTCTGGGTCTAGCACTCTCCATTATCCTTCTAGTTGGATTACAATTCGCTTCGAGATTGTTCACAGATGATGTCAATGTTTTGCATCTTATTAGTTTGGGCATCCCGGTATTTCCTACATCCATTTCTCGCAACAAGAACAGTATATTTTCCTTTCTATGCCCCTGGATTGTTCATCAATATGTTTTCAGAGGTTTCTGTTTTCCTGATCAGTTTGTTGCCGTGACTCAACCCATTAATGCACTGGCCTTTGTTTTTGATGGAGTCAACTATGGAGCTTCTGATTTTGCATATTCTGCATACTCAATGGTATTCTTTGCCATTTACCCTCTCAAAAATTCATTCGTTGACAATCTTTTTTATCTTTCTTCCTTGTGGAACTTAATTGGTTTGCTTCTTGAATCATCTAAAATTTACAGTCCTAATGATACATGTAATCTTGAATTTGTAATGAGATTCTATTCCTTTTCATCTCATTTATATTGAGCTTATATGTTTGCTTCTTCTAGGTTGTGGTGGCAATTGTAACTATCTTGAGCTTATTTGCTCTATCCTCAAGCCATGGTTATATCGGTATCTGGACTGCATTAACAATATTTATGAGTTTACGCGCGTTTACTGGGTTTTTGAGGTAATTTCTTATATAAAGAAGTAAAAAATACTGTGGCCTCAGTTTAGAGGAGATTTTGTCTGCATTACTCATTTTGGTTTCTGTAAACTTGTATATTCGTATCTGCAGGACCGGAGCTGGAATGGGACCTTGGAGCTTTCTCAGAAGTTGATTAGGTTCCTACTGATTTTTCTGTACTACAGAATTAACGTACTTGCATGTAAGCATGCCCTGCGACAAAAAGCCAAGTCCAATTAAACAAGAAAGAGAGGAAACCTGTGATACAACCCAATTCTTTCGATTGTACAAAACAACACTAAACACAGAATGAATTAGAGAACCTGTAATGAATTAGCCGTATCTTCGATTGAATAGAAAAAGAAAAAGAATTCAGTTGGGACCTTTTGAGAGGGCCCCTCTCTCCAAACAACAATTACGACAGTTCCAAAAAAATGGGCAAGGATCTTCTGTCCAATTTTATGGTGTCTTATTATGTCCCATAACTCTCAGCCATTCATTTATGCGGGTCCTGTATTTATTTACTCGAGATTCACGTGAGACTCGCATAAATGAATGGCTGAGATTTATGGGACAGAATAAGACACTATAAGATTGGATAGAGGATCCAGTCTCCCAAAAAATGGCTCCGGAATCCATATTATTTCTATTTGAACTATCTCTAATGAGTATAAGGAAATATCAAGATTACCCCCACAAAACAAACAAATAACATATATCCCAATCCTACTTTTACGCCTTCCTTTTTCGGATGTATATTTTAAGGATTGCAGCCTTCTCCAGTTCCACAACCCATTCTAACTCAAAGCCCAATGTTAAAGGTAAGGGCTGACCTACTACCCGTTTCTGATGGGAAATGTGGAAAACGGGGTGGATGGAGGTTGTAAAAGGAAGTTCTAGCTTATAAGCCACGGTTTCCACCTTCTCCAGAATCTTGAAAAGCCCAAATTACTTAGGAGATAATTTTTCATTAAATTTACCCGTCAAAGCGCACATGCGATACAACCATAACTTCAGATATACTTGTTCCCCTTCTTGATATCTCCCTTGTGTTGGTTAGCTAAAACCTTCATTTTTCTTTGTGCATAGGAGAGTTGTTACTTTAAGTCTTCCAAAATGGCATCCCTTTCTGTTAGTTATTGTTCCACTGCTGCCACTGATGTTGACAATGAACTAAATCAAATTAATGGAGGAGGCAAGTGGCCATACACAACTTAGAATGGAGTGGTTTTGAGTGGTTTTGATAGACTCATGAAAGGTTGTATTATACAAATACTCCACCAGTCAGAGCCACTTGCACCATTTCTTTGGACTTCCATTAGCAAAACAAAGAAGATACGTCTCAAGGCAATAGTTAATTAACTCGGTTTGCCCATCAGATTGAGGATGATAGGTCGTGGTTCGATGGAGTTTAGTACCTTAAAGTCGAAAAAGCTCTTCCTAAAAGTGGCTAATGAACACTTTATCTCTATCTGACACCAAGGAACGTGGTACTTCATGCAATTTAACCACCTCCTTCACAAAAATAACAACTACTTCTTTAGCTATGAAAGGGTGCTTTGGGGGAATAAAATGAGTCTATGATATTTGTACATTAGTCTATGTTTTTCTAAGTACTTGGCATGTGTTTCTTGCATAATAGTTTATTGTTGTTTTAATTTAGGATTCATTTTGTATGTTTTTTATTAGTTTGATCTTTATTGTTGTTTTTTGTGTTTTATGTTAATTTAGGGTAAGAATTGATTATTTCTATCTACGAATAAAGATTAAGCAACTTAGAGATTGAGCTAGAGACTAAAGAGGAGAAGAGAAAAGGGAACTTTCTGTTGCAAAATAATCCCACGGTCGTGGGAATCATGCCAATTCTCACGATCGTGGGAAGTTTAATCCGAGACATCATGTGGGGTTAATTAAACTTTAAGGTTTTTGGACTATAAAATATATTAAACCTCCATAGATGAGGGAGGACGAAAACCCTCTGTAGAAAAAAGCCTCCTTGAGTGAAGAATACAAGTTTTGAGTCTCGAGGAAAGTGAAGATTCAAGGATTATCAACAACAATTAGGAAAATAGCACATTAACATCAAACATTCTAGATTTTGGCAAAGAAGAGAAGGAGTTTTCTTTATTCCCTTTTCCGTGTTTTTATCTTTTCTAATCTTTGTAAGATGGTATATTAAGTGTTGATGATGTTATGGAGACTATGAGTGGCTGATTTAGTTTTAGAGATTACTTTTGAACTATTTTGTGAAACTCCTATTTTATTGAATTGAATGAAAGTTGTCTTTGATAATTGTTGATTATATTTATATCTTGCAATAAATCGAGAGAGTAAGTAAGGTTATTTGCGTAGGATTGTACAACAAGAGTTGGCAACCTATAGACTTACAATTATCACGTTAATTGATTATTTAAAAGAGAGATCTCGGCTAATTCAATTGATCACCCATATGATAGCTTAATAACTAGTTAAATTGATAGAGTAATTGGGTAAGTTGAGAGATCATTCAATTGACTTCATTTAATTTAATTAGGGACAATTAATTACACATTGAGTTAGTTAATACAATTGGACATCTTAAGTGAGACACAATTCGATTAATAAAATAGGAGGGAGACAAAATAGGGAGAAAGTAATCTCTAGTCATTAGATTCTTAAATTCCAATTTTCTGCATTTTGGTATTGTCTATTGTTCATTGTTAGTCTTTCAATTTTAATTCAATTTTCCAGATTATTTCCATTAAACAATTTCATTTCTTAAACAAAATTTGATCTGAATTAAGTAGTATCTGGGCATCAATCCCTGTGGGATCGATATCTATTTTCTAACTACAAGTCACGACCCGTATACTTGCAATTTTTGAACGTAAAACAAGTAGATTGTTTTTCATAATTCACTCAACATGTACTTGCTCAATCTATCAACCACTATCATAATAGTTACATAGCCCTCATATTTAGATAAACCTTCAATGAAATCAAGGGACAAATCGTCCCATATTTGATGGGGAATTGGAAGGGGCTGTAACAAACCAGCCAGTGATAAAGCTAGGTATTTATTTTGCTTACAAATATCATACTCTGAGACAAATTTCTGCACTACCCCTTTCATTCATGTCCAATATATTTCACTTTTCTTTCTTTTGTACATCCTAAGAAAACCGGAGTGTCCACCAATGACACCATAATGGTACTCCTGAAGGAGCTTAGGAATGAGGGTAAAAGTAGGAGGAATAACCAGTCTCCCTTTAAAGAGTAGGTTCCCCTGAAAATTTATGTACCCAGGCCATTTTGATTCACCTTCCATCGGACCACGAAAAATAAGGTTAAGTTTTGAATCTTCAAACACCTCTTTCTTGAGCTGGGGTTCATCCATCACTATCTAGTAATTGAGGGAAGTCAATAAGGATAGGTCAGCCACTGGTAATCGTGACAATGCATCTACTGCGTTGTTCATTTTTCCTGGTTTATATTGAATCTCAAATTCATATCCCATGAGCTTCACCGTCCATTTTTGATAATCAGGTTGAATCACTCATTGTTTTAGCAAAAATCTCAAGCTTCTTTGTCAGTGTAGATGCTAAAATGCCTTCCTAACAAGTAATGGCCCCATTTTTACAATGCCAAGACTATTACGATCAATTCTTTTTCATATATGGGCTTCAATCTATTGCGAAGAGAGAGCGCTTAACTGAAAAATGAAATAGGTTTACCCTGCTGCATCAATACTACTCCCATACCGATTGAAGAGGCATCGGTTTCAATGGTGAAGGTTTGTGTGAAATCTGGAAGGGTTAGCACTGAAACTGTTGTCAAAGAGTGCTTAAGTGTATGGAATGTCTTCTTTGTTGCATCATTCCAGTCAAATGAATCTTTCTTAAGCTGTTGGGTGAGAGGCCACGCAAGAGTCCCATAGCCTGCTACAAACCTCCAGTAACCTGCTACAAACCGCCAGTAATAGTCCATGAACCCCAGAAAAGCTCTCGAATCCTTCAAACTTGTAGGTGGCCACTTTAACATCACTTGAATTTTTCCTTGGTCAACACTCACTCCTGCAGCTGAAATCCAATGGCCAAGGTATTCAATGCATCTTTAGCTAAAGGTGCACTTTTCACATTCAAGTTTAGTTGATTCTCCTTAAACAAGCTCAGAACCATGTCTAGATGTCTCTTATGAATGTCTGTATCACTACTGTAAACTAGTATATCATCAAAAAATACAAGAACAAATTTTAGAAAATAAGTCTGAAATACCTCATTCATTAATGATTGAAAAGTAGTTGGGGCGTTTGTCAAACTGAATGGCATAACAAGAAACTCGTAATGCCATTCATATTCCTAAAAGTTGTTTCATCCTCAGGTCGAACTCAGATTTGATGGTACCCAGATTTCAAATCCAATTTAGAGGAAATAGATGCCCCCTTTAACTCATATAATAGCTCTTCTATAACTGGAATTGGAAATTTTTTTAGAATCTTGGCCTTGTTCAAATCTCGGTAATCTATACAAAACCCCCAACTTCTGTCTTTCTTCTTCACAAGTAACACCAAACTAGAGAAAGGACTCATGGAGGGCTAAATAATTCTTGTCTCGGAGATTTCTCGTACTAATTTCTGAATCTCATCCTTTTGAAATTGTAGGTATCGATAGGGCCTTACATTGATTGTTTTAGTCCCAGGTTCCAATCTAATAGCATGATCAACTGCTTTTTTAGGCGGAAGACCTAATTTCTCTGAAAAGATTTTGGAAAATTTCTTCTTCAGCTGCCTAAATGTCCCTTCCTTGTTGGCTAATTCCTCACTCGCTTCTTCAGTTTGCATCTGGGTATACTCCACTAAGATGCCACATCCTTCCCTATTAATTTCCTTCATCATTGTTATCAAAGAATTCTAGTTTTGCATAACCTCATGTTCCCTCTCCACTTCATAGTCACACCACCAACATTGAATGCCATCAAAAGTTTCGGCCAAATACCTCCAATTTTTTGACTATACTCAACCATTGCATTCCTAAAATGAGATTGGTACTCCCCAATGAAGAGACAAAAAATTAGTAATTATTTCCAATCCCTATACTAACACCCTCACATTTCTATATATTCCATTTTCCTTTACCGAGAGTCCATTTCCCATAACTACCCCATAGCTACAATTTGAATTCACTAGAAGTTTAAGGGCTACCACCAATTCCTCTGAAATGAAGTTATGAGTTACTCCATAGTCGACTATTCTAATCACTTCTTTGTTTCCATTTCAACTCTCATTTTCATCGTTCCCAACATCGGCAATCCCATCACAATATTTAAAGAAAATTCCACTGTTTCTACCAGACTTACCACCATCTCCTCAGACACTGGCGGACTCAAGCAAGCTTGCTGTTCATCATCATCGTTGATGTCATCCAACTCCATTTCTCCCTCGTTAACCACCATAATCTGCAATTCTTTTTTGCATTTGTACCTCGAACGAAATTTCTTATTGCATGTGAAGTGTAAACCTTTAGTTCAACGTGCCTAGATCTTGGCATCAGTAAATCATAGTAGTTGTCTAGGGCTTGCGACTACTGAATGGGGTTGTTCCTTAGCTCCGAATGTATTCTGGTTTAGATTTACCAAAACCATCCCTTGAATCGAGTTGTTGACCCCCTAACCTTCGAATGTCTAATGGACTTCTAGAATACAACCCTAGTGTCTTGGCAAATTGGCCCTTAGTTGATCCCGTATAGAACAAACCTCTGAGTTCGTTAGCAACCTAATTTTTTTCCTCCACTCTTTGGGTCATATCCATCATAGTCTTCAGCCCAATAGGATTTAGCACCTTCAACTAAGCCCTTATCTATAGTTTCAGCCCTTTAAGAAACGCTCCCGCCATCACCTTCTCTGGTAGCTCAACCAATGCAACTGATCGAGCCTAAAACTCTCGCCTATATTCCATTATAGAACTCTCCTGTTTTATGCCTAAAAACCTCTCATACTCATCTCCTTCTTGTCATTCCCAAAACGTTGCAGAATACTCTGCGTCAATTCCACCCAACTCCATAAAGTGGTTCTTACATCATTCCACCAGAAACATGCAAGTAACTCCTCATCAAACTTATCCCAATGATTTATAATAAGCAATTTCTTTGTGTTTCTTAGCTTGGCATAATGGTCTATTGTTACCAGCTTGAAATTTAACTTACAACATCAACGTGATGCAAAGTTAACGACCACGTTGGTGTCATGTAATTGGAGATGTCTAATGATAGGTGCAGATTGCATTGTATTTTTATTAGTAATTTGATATGTGTTTAGTTGTTAAGTTGATTGTTTAGTGTGTGTTTAGCTTAAGAATTGTGTTAACTCATAAACATTTGTGTTTTAAGTGTTCTTTGGGTGAGAACATGTTTTTGAGCTTCAATTTTATATATACAAGGTGTTGTGATGAATTTGTTAGTGTTTCAGAGCATTCAGAAGAGTTTCAGAGGAGACCCAAACTAAAACACAAGGCCACAATCGTGAGGGATATGCCACAATCGTGACAGGCCACGGTTTTAGCCTGCGTTGGGCAGATGTATAGCCACTTCCAAACTTCACATTTTGAGGGATTTTTTGGACCTTTCAGATCCTTAAAAAATCCTAGTTCAACCCTAAGCACATAAGAACATTAATAGAACAACAAGATCAGAAAGAAGGAACTTTATATTCAACGAATTTTAGAAACTCCAAAGGGAGAGAAAAACAAGAGAGAGAGAGAGAAGAAGAAGAGGAAGAAGGAGGAAGAAGAGTGGATCCTGACGCTGCTGCTTCCCCAGATCAGGTGGTATCCCGACGCTGTTGTCTTCCCGATTTGTCTAACCTAAGTTCCATTTTCTCTTCATTTCCTTTTTCATTTAAATTTATAAAGTTGAGATGAATTGTATGGAAAAGGATTTTGGGTTGTTGATAATGTTTTGAACTCTCCATCAGGATTTTACTTTGAGTTAATGTTGATTTAGTTATTTTTGAGTTTATTGTTTTGGGCATTGTGATTGATTAATGTAATTGCATGTTTCGGTAACAAATCGAGAGGGTGAGCTGAACAAAAATGATTAGATCAGATTAATGAGAGTTAGGCGATATAATTGACCACTTAATCAATCTATTCAGTAATTTCATAGAGAGAGATCCAGTGGGAGACCCAATTGTTTATTAGAGAGCTTTAGAACTGATTACAATTATGGATAGTTTGTGAATCGAGAGATTGCAACTTTCATAATTCGATTAGGGTTTATAATTTAGGGAATGATTATAACTTAAGAGAGAGTAATAAATCCTACGATCATCTAAAACTGACATCCTATAAACATATAAAAGGCTAGATTAGCATTAATGATAGGTAAAATCCGCTCTCCCATAACTTGATTAATTCTCTTTACAAATTTCCATTATTGCATTATTCAATTGTTGCTAGTTTGCTTAATTTAGTTTACTTTCCAATTTATTATTCAAATTTGAGTCTTAAAAAATTACAACCTGAATTAAATGGTGCCTAAGCACAATCTTTGTGAAACAATATCTGCTTTTTACTACAAGTAATGATCCATATACTTGCAGTTTTTAACGTAAAATAAGTAATTGGTTTTGCAATCAACAAGTTTCTAGTTGTCTCTCAAAGTATGCTTATATAGTGATGAGTGTTCCACAAGTATCATTTGAAGTATTACTATACAGGAAAATAATTAAGAATTTTAGATTGTGCACTAATGTGGGTGTTGGCATTCACCGATCCTAAACACCTTTTCATGTGCACTTAGACGACTCTTTCATCATTATTTTATGTTCTTCTTCTTCTGTTAACTACAACAGATGTGATATTTTATGTTTTGCTTAGTCTCTTTTATTTTACTTACTTTGCTTGTTTCAATGTTTTTTTTTCTGATATTAACTAAAATTTTTGTCTTTTTTATAAATAAATCTTGATTCTCCATTGATCAAGTTGCTGAAGTCCTCAATTAATTTTGATTCTCTAACTTCTTGTAATAGCTGCAAAACCAGGTCAAATCCTAAGAGAACTAAACACTAGTTTCTTACGTTCAATTAATAAAAAAATTTTGGAGGTTTTAGATTAATTAACTAATTAGCTAAAATTAACAAGAAATCAAAATAAATCAATTAAATATAAAAGAGAGAAATGTAAAAGTACTTAACTCTAATTAAGGGAAATATCTCATTTATTGTTACATTGATCATTGGTCTAAAAAATATTTTTACAATTCAAGAAGTTAGTTTGAAACATATTAGGATAGTCATAATAAGTCTCAAAGTTTCCTAAATTAATTGGTTCAAACTCATCATCGAAACCAAAAAATACCATCAATTTATTGGGTATGATAGCATTCCATATCAATTAAATGACAATAATAAGCTTAGTGAAAAAGACTAAACCCTAAATTAAATAATTGAGATAGCTGAAACTATTCAACTTATTTTTCTTATTCCTCATAAGTTAAATATACAAATTCATAAGTAACATATTTGCTACTTGTATCAATCCTTTATGATAATTATATATCATTGAATTCATAGATAGCTATGAAATAATCAACATTAAATTAATTTTTTATATCTATCAATATTAATTATTTATGAAATATAAGAACACAAAATAAGAAACATTTTAATTAAAACATGAATATAAGTTTAAAACAAAAACCTCACAAGGTTACAACTAGAGTTTTGAATCTTATTGAATCAGAATATTTGAGTTTAGCCATAAATGGCTTAGGTTTCAGCACAAAAGATAGAAAAAAGATGAAAGATTGAGAGAAAACTCAGAAGAAATCAAAAAGAGGATGTTGGAGAGGTGAAAGATGTCTCTCTTCTTGATTTCCTAAACTAAATCTAGTTCTATCTTGCAAATATTTCCATATAAAAACAAATCCAAATCCCTACATAATAAGGATGGAAAGAAGTTTTTTAATTTAACTCCAACTTTTTAATTGAATATGACATTATGCGTGATCTCATCTTATCCACTACAATAGTTTATCCACTTTTTTTTTTCCAAAAATCGTGATTTTCACCAATAATGCTCCAATTTGATGCAATCTCTACTTTTCATCTCCTAAAACAAAACAAACATCAATTTTCCTACTTAAGCTCCAAAATATGCCCAAAACAAAAGAGATGATTCTAATTATCATATCAAAATAACTTATCATCCATGGATGTGCGATACAACTTTGGTAGTTTTAAAATGTAGAGTAAAATAAAATTTTCCTTTTGAATTTTTTGTGATATAATGTTACGTAAATCATAAAGACCATATGGAAAATAAAGCTTCATACAAGGAGCAAAATAGAACCATTTCTCGTAGTTTTTTTAATTCCTTTATACGACGTAGTCACCAGTTGTGGTAGCTATATGCATCGATTTATGTAAGGCGTTAGGGGCCTATATTATGTAAGAACCTACTAACTATAGGCAAGAATAAATTTTCCTTGATTTCCTCTTGCCCCTTCCCTCTATCTTTTTTCTAACATTGTCATAACTAATTCTTGTCATAGACATCAACTTCATCTTCTCTAATTATCTTAATAACCTAGTATTAGAGCAATCAAACCTCTAACTAATCATGGTAGAAGGGACGTGAGTTGTTGAGTTGTGAAGCATTGAAGAGAATCTAACCTTACTAAAGACCAAGAAAGAAATGAAAATCGGTTAGTAGAAAACCAAAATATGATAGAGAGGCATGTAAGAGAAACTTAAGAAACTTAAGAATATGTTCCACTAATTCATGCAAAAAAATGGTTAGAGCCACCAAGCAAAACTCACTGGGGAAGGAATTTGTAAACATAAGTGACACAAAGGAAGAAGTTGTACATGCCACTGACAAGATTCAATAAAATAGAGTTTCTAGTATTCGAAGGCAATGGCGTGAGAGGCTAGGTATATAAGAGTGAGCAGTTTTTCTTACTGGAACACACATTGATAGAGACGAAGATAAGAATTGTGGCAATGCACCTATAAGGAGAAGCCCGTGAATGGTACCAACTAGTTACTAGATAGAGAACCACTGATGACCCGTGTAATCGGGAAAAACTAAAGGAAGCAATCAAACAAAGATTTGACGAAGAAGTGTTTGAAGACTCGATAGGGGACTTCAAGGAGCTCCAATAAAGACAATCAGTTTAAGAATATCGTGCAAGGTTTGACCGATACTCCAACGAGATGGCATCACTTGAAGAATATCTCATTAGGTTTTTCTTAAAAGAATTGAAGTTAGAACTCGAGATCATCATTAGGTTCCTCTAATCTTGGCAGTAGCATTCATAAGGGGAAGTAGTGAAATCAAAAATTCGATAGGAGGAAGTAACAACATGAATCTCAAGGGTTGACTCCCTACAGTTTCGAGTTTTAGGGCTCAACTAAAAAAGGGGTTGATATCAACCTTGGGGTCGCAAAGTGGCATAACAAGGAATGGCCTAATTTGAAACACCTCCCCACCTAAGGCTACCAATAGTAAAGAATTTAACAATTGGACAAGTAAAGGACTCTGCTTTGGTGTGACCAAAAGCATGTTCTAGGCTAGCTTTGCAGGATGAAACGACTTTAGCTTTATGTGAATGAAGGTCAAGTTGGGGTAGGAGGAGGAGAGGTGACTTTTGAAGAAGAAGGAAACTTAAAAGAGTGTGAAGTTCCCAGCATCTCCAGTTGATGAGGAATATAGACAGATGTAAGTCATAGGTTGTAACCTGCAAAGGCCCTTATATATACTACTCGATAACAGGATCACATGTAATTTCATTGACAAAGCATTGACCAAGAGGAATCTTGACCCATTGGAAAAGATTTTAGATGTTCATATTATGGTAGGGGATGGACTATGAATTAACTGGCATAATAAATACTAAGGGTTCATATGTTATGCAGGGAGAGTCGTTCACAACAGACATATTGGTGATCTTGTTAGGAAGCTGTAATATGGTCTTCGAAGTATAATGATTGGCAACACTTGATGATGTTTTGTGCAATTTTAGAACATAGACCATAAAGTTCACTTAGGAAGGAAGAGTGATCACAATGTCAAGTAATGAGAAACATGAGGCCAAATTGGTGTAAAGAAAAAAGCTAGAAAAATAATTTAAGGAGTGCACATTGAGGGGTTATACATGATCCACATAACATATTCGGTGGAACATCAACACTAACAAAAGACGCTGGATGAATAGGATCCTTTAACAGAAGAGCTCCAAGTACTAGTTGCCAACTACGAGGTCTTGCTTCAAGAGCCGCAATAGCTTCTCTAAATCGAGTTCAAGACCACCGTACCACCATCAAAGATGGAGTGAATGCCACCAATGTTTGTCCTTATCCCTACTTAGGAGAATAGAAGGACATGATCGGCAAGGCAATGCTGGAACTTCTTTAACAAGGCTTCATTTGGAGAAGTTTTTGTAAGGCCCCAACATATACCCTAGAAGTATTATAGCATGTCTATGGTGTATTAAGAAGTGAACATAACGAATGAATTAAGTGCATCTAAGTATAGTAAGAGAAGTAATGGTACTTAATGTAAAAGACATTGACAAATGGGTAATTTGTTCATTTCAGCATGGACATACATACTTAGACATGAAATATGGATAGGAATTTTTAACATGTTTGCTTGGATTTATGAGCATGATGTGAGGGGAATTGATAAAAGAAGTATTCCATAAGTAAGTGGGATGTTTTTGGTTAAATTGGATGTGTGTTGTGTTGCTCTTGCATGATAAGACCAAAGTTAGTTGATTTGGGATGTGTACCTCACTGTATGCATAGGTTTCACTGAACAGACTTCTGTAATTGGCCATATCTTGGCATGTATACCTCCAAATTGGATAGTTCAAATTTGACATTAAACCAGAGACATAGATCTAAAACTTTTATGAAGGAACCGAAATTTTATTCTTCCTTTACGATTTTTGAATTCTAACTTAAAGTTGAGTTATGGTTGTTATCTCTATTTTCGAATAGCCTATTGAGTTTTAGGTATAACTTCCAGAATAATTAACCAAATTGGATTAAATTTATGCCATTAGAAAAATAAGACATAGGGTAATGAAATTAATTGATAATATTATAGGCCAATGTGAGAAGTAAAGGAAGAAGAAGGACCAATATGCAATTTTTCTAAAGTTAACACATGGACCAATTTGATTAAGGCATATGTGACCAATAATAATAAAGCATGTTTGTCCAATAGGAATTAAGCATACGTGTGAGTCTTGAAATTTCATGAAGAGGCATATGGAGATGGGAGATGGATGATACTTTAAGGGTTTTAACTTCAGATTTTTTTTCTTCTCTCCATTTCACCTTCTTCATCCCATCATTTTGTATGTAAGCAATCAAGCTAACTTTAAGTGGAAATCAAGGTAAAAGTTAGTGGTTTTCCCTTCCTCTTTATCTCTTCTTACTTTGCTTATGAAGAACTGAAATTATAAGGTTATAAGTGGGATTGAGATGTGAATTTGTGGTGTTTCTAGTTGGTGAGTCAAGCAAAGCCAAAGAGGAAGGGAAGGAAAGGCAATAGAAGACCTACTTGTCAATTTTGAGGTTTGGGATTTCACTTAGTTAATTTCTGTATTTGTGTTTATTTTAATGTGTTCAAAGATTCATTTGGATGTGGAATGCTTTCTGGGATGAAATTTTAGTGTTATTTTGGTATTATCTTGCATAGAATTAGTTGAATATGACAAGAGAATATCGTGTAGTAGAATTCTATCTACGTTTGTTGAACTAGTCACATTGTTTAGGTCATAACTTAGCCTAAAGACTTATAAATTGAGTGATTTTAGTTAAATATGAAACCTAAACATATAAATAAAAATCTCTAGAAGGGACTCTAACTTAATTCTGGCTTTATGACATTGGAAATTGGGATAAAAAATGGTAACATGATGTTGCCCCTATTTTGGAGCAGCGTGTGATATTTTGTCTATATCTCATGATTTAGAAGTCCAAATGGTCTGATTGTTAGTGCTATAGAAACTAGAGACATAGGGAAACAAATTTCTAGAAGATCTCAAACCCTAATTCAAACTTTTCTATATGTATATTAAGGAACAACTGGAGTTTGTCATGTGATTTGCTTCTGGACTGATTGGTTGCTTATTTTTAGACCACATTGGGCTTGGCCCAAATTGCATTATTTTGAGTTTGTTTTCATTTCCAATTATTACCGAATCTTATCTGGACCTTTTTTAATGTGTATGAAACTTTTCAAATACCTAAAAATAAATGAAATAGGACTTACCATATGTGAATTGGGTGATTAAACATTGGAATTTAAGATTAAGCATAATGCATGCCAAAGAAAACTTACAAGTACATAAATGATTTGTTTTCATGTTTATTGCTCATATGTGTATAGTATGATTATACAAGTGTGATTTCAACACCCTTCTAATGGTGGTAAGTTATGACTTGCATGTATGAACATAGACACAAATTTTATGACTTCAAGTGAATATCATACGATGAATTGTGAAATTGGCAAATGGTTAAAGTACGGTTACAGTGCCTGTTTTATTGTCTTTGTGGTGGATAGATAGGCATGCCTATAGGGTTACAATGCAGCTGTTACATTTTGACATTAATGTTGTCTTCATTTCGAGACTATAATGTCTTCACAATTTGATGCCTCCAGGTATCCATAGTTTGATGCCTTCAGGTATCCACAATTTAATACTTTTGAGTATCCACAACTCTAGTTATCCACACCCACAGGAATGCAGGCCTAACATAGAAACTAAAGTAAACAGATATAAGTAAGAAATACAGCATGACAATATAAATAATCGGAATTGATGAGCATTTGCATTTGTATTGATAATTTGTATCATTGAGTGCTGAATATCAATGTTTGAATTTTAAAGGTGAATGTATGGTATATGAAAAACATATTGAAGCATGTCTACATTATATATTTGATTAAGTATGCCATCACAATTTATATTTTTGTAGTGTTCATGAACTTGGCAGATGACTGTTGTGAGTGATCATCCAAACTAAGTGCTTCCCTAACAAGCTTTCAAGCTTAGCACAAGTGCTAATCTATGTAGGTCCAAGTCATAAAAGTGAGGTACAGGGAACATCTACAGGGACCAAGGCCAACAAATAGGAGAAAAATTACTTTTGGAATGTGTTTTTAGTTAAAGATGATTGTACATATAATGAAAAAAGGAAATTGTATGTTTTCTTTTAGATTACTATGTAAGTGTAAAGATGTATTACTACAATTAAATAATAATGTTACACATTGTGAAATTTTGTAATGTGTTTATGTATAACATTGAATATAATTGTATACCTTGAATGCATGTACAGGAATTTGGTTGCTATATATATGGATGATTATAGGTTCCATATAGGGGTGTTATAGTCTTAGCCTATATGCCTTTTCCATAGTCCTGGTATGAAAAAAAGATAATTCATGGAGAATATGAATTGACTATTGATAGCTGAACAAATATATGATAAAGAACAAGTTCTTGATTATAATAATAGAAAAGCTACTCGATGAGCTTAATGAGTTGAGTTGGTATTGCAAACTAGATCTTAAATCTAGTTACCACCAGATATAAATGCAAGAAGAGAACATAGAAAGATGCCTTTAGGACTCATGAAGGACATTATAAGTTCCTTATGATATTGTTCGAACTAACAAATGCACCTTTCACCTTCCAAGGACTAATAAACAAAATTTTTAGACCTTTCCTCCGAAATTTTATACTTGTCTTCTTTGACAATATTTTAGTTTACATTTGTGACCTCTATCAACATAAATAATGTAGTGTGTCGTAACATTACACAAAATAACTAAACCTATAACTATTGTAATGGCAAATCTAGGTCGATCCCACAGAGATCAAATCCAATTACTTTCCTAAATTATCTATATAAGTAAAATAGTGGGGTTTTGGTTTGATGCAAATTAGAAAACAAAGTAAAATTGGATCTATAAAATCAACTCAAATTAAACGGTAGCAAAGTGATAACATTGATGAAATGTTGAAATCTGGTTCTTTGGTTTTAATCTCAGCCTAAGCACAATTTCACATATGTCATTGAATTATTGTCTTCACACCTCTCTTTAGACTATTGATCGTGAATTAACAAGTTCTGTTAATTTCGGTTTTTCCTTAGGTTGTAGTTAATTAAGAAAAGTTCGTTAATTAACCCTAATTATTGGATAACCTAGAAATAGCTTTCTAAGTTTAATCAGACAATCGCAATATGATTGAGAAAAGCAGACCAATCTAAGCAATAATAACATAAGCTCGGATTATTTAGCTCATGTTACGTTATCCCTAATGATTTAATACCATTAGTGGCCACATACGACTTCAAACACGACTATTACATATTGTATTCAAATTCTAGCAATGGGTTTTCATGAAAAACGATTCAATAAAGCATCAAAAGCATTCTTACACAATACCCAATCATTAATCTCAAGCAGGGGCAGAGCTAGCGAGGGACAAGCCCCCGCGCCAGCCCCGGTTTCCACCGCCCACCGCTAGCCTAGCCCTTGCCCAGCGCCAGTCCTTGCCTTCCCCAGTTTCCCGCCAGCCCGCACCGCACGCACGCCACCATCTCCATCGACCATCTAAATCGACTGTGTTAAGATAGTGTTTCATTTCTGTTGTTTTTAACAATAAGTGAAAGTGTTGTCGTTTTAGCTTGTACAATAATAGAGTGTAGTTTCTGCTTTGTACAGTTGTTTAGCTCAGCGTTGTATGAGTTCGGATCCTCTGTCTGAGACTATTCTGTCTTATTCTGTCCAAGATTAAAACGACGTCGTTTTTGTTAAAAATTTAAATGCCGTTTTCTCACAAGTTACTTCAAATATTATAATGACTTTTGCTTTTGGTATTTTTGTTTCAACTTTTACTATTCCACTTCTACTGATACATTATTTATTTATATAATATATTA
>JAOQMS010000007.1:4473090-4488638 GCA_027563885.1 Erythroxylum longipes
CCTAAATCAATATCAAACATAAAAGAACACAATGAAGATCAAACTAAACAAAAACATACAAAATAAATCCTAAAACAAAACAATAATAACATATTATGTAAGAAACACATGCCAAATACTTAGAAAAACACATACTAATGTACAACTATCAACTTCCCTCCACTTAAATCTTTGCTTGTCCTTAAGCAAAGCATGCAATCCCTCAAAATTTTTGCCAACTCACATGTTAAGTTACTACACATATTATAACTACTTTTCATTAGTGTACATAAGCAAACTCAACATATGACACCATCAATCAATGATAAGTATAGATGTAGAATAAATCTTCCTCACGGTTTCACTCATTTCTCTCAAGTGTTTGATGGTTAGTGTTTCATTCAAGCTCCCTATAGGAAACTACATTACCATAGGCTTACTAATACACTAATTCTCCTTTACAATGATTACATGCATAAATAGATCAAAAGAACCTGTTTAGGGTTGTAAAATGGTAAGGGTTAAGGTGGGTAAAAAGGGTAAAAGCTTTAACACAAGCATTCATAAAGTAATAAGTGGACAAAGGGATAACAAAACATAACTATGAGATACACAAGTGTAAATGTACTACTACTCTGCACTTATTGATGCTACTAAAATGTTATTCCTTTTTTCTTTTCTTTTTCTCTTTTCCTTTTTTCTTTTTTATTCATTCAAATGGAAGACATAATGAACAAAATAACAACTAAATACAATGTGATTCAAGATCAGGAGTATCACTCAACTTATCTAAAAAAATCATAGCAAAAATCTTAGTTAATGCATTACTTAATACTTTACTAAGTTTGTGAATGGGTAGGTTAATTGGGTTTTGGGTTGTTACAATGTTGAGTTATTTTTAGGAAACAAAAATGGTTAAGGCTCAATGAGGGTAGCAAGGGATAATAAGTAGGTTATTTAAGCCAAGGGTTGACACAAAAAAGGGCTTTAATCATCTCTATTAAACATGCATCCAGTAGACTCAAACTGATTCAAAGCAAGTTCTGAAGGTAATAACCTAAAGAAGCATCACACAAACAAAGAAATAAAATGCCTATATATGGAGTCATATAGGCTCAATGCTCACATTGGCTCAAATGAAAATTCATTATACATCTTTACACTACCTCTTTGCTCTAGTGTCAAATTGTAAGTAAGCTTATGTAACCAACTACTTGTCATCACTCAACATGGTTCACTCTCTACTCAAGTGGCCTAATCCTAGTTCAAGCATGCATTCAATCCCATTCCAACTAACATGACATAATCTCATGGCAAAACAAATCAAAATGACTAAAGTGTGGTTCCATTGTTTAACAAAAAAAAACGTAAAACAACCTAATATGCCTAAAACATGCATCCTATTTAAAAAATGCAAATAGTGACTAAAACAAACTAAAACACTGCAATTGAAAGGCAAATGTCACCTTCCAACACTTAAAGAACACATTGTCCTTAATATGACAAGGCATTCACAAAATAAGGTAAAATGACATCAAACTAAACAAAAAGACATCAAACCAAACAAAGCAAATAAAATAATGTAAAAATTTTAGGGTAAGAGAGCTTATGGAGATTGTGGTGGTGAAGGCGTTAGAGAAGGGACTTCAATGTTATTCCTCTAGATGACCCTAAGTAATTTCTTCTTCATGTATCGCTGCTCCATATGCACTTGTCTCATCTGGGTATCGAGCTCATTAATTTGCAACATCATTTATTGATGGTTATAGGCTATTTGGTTGAGGATTTGTTGGAATCTGTCGACCTCACCTGCTGCTGCTTTGGCTTCCTCTTCCACTACTTCTTCTTGGGGCTCTAGGGGTGCCTGAGATGTATATGGTCAAGAAGTGGTTGCAACGTTCCCTTCTTGTTCTTTACTATAGTGTGTGTTTAAGGATTTTGGAGCTCCATAGAATAGGGCTCAGTGTTACGAATTAAAGTATTTGGTGCATTCCTAGGATTGAACTTGGTTTCACCAGTTAGAATTTTCCAATAATCATCCATATAAAAGTAATCGTGATCATACAAAATTTTAGTGTTTTATAAATCAAAAAGCGCAGAAATGATAGTATAATCAAGTTTATAAGCATAACCACCTATCCTAAACCATAATGTATCCAGTTTAGGATTGTAGTGCATAGTGGTGAAAAATTCTACAGTCATCATAGGATATATCAACACATCATAACAAATTAACCAATCCCAACCAATATTCGTAGCTAATCATTCAATACTACACCTTAATCCTAAAGTTTCTAACATTTCGAAATCAAAGTACCTAGGAGGCATTAATTCTCTATCCTTAAAGACACGAAATCAAATACCTTAGTCTTTTGGAAAAAAAATAGGGAATGGCACATGAAAAGTGACTGTCATATCTGGTTTGCCTTCTCTGGAGACATCAAGGCGTAGTTTGTCAGTTGGTTTCTGAGCTGCAATCTTCTTTGGAGCTATTACAAGAGAAAAATCTGTCAAAATAAGCAAGAGAGATATGAGCACATTTTTTAGAGAGAAAGAGAGAAAATCTTACCAAATCCTTGGATTCTTGAGAGATAAATGTGAAATAAGTGTAAATGAATGAAAAATTGATGGAAGAAGTGAAGAAAATACCAAGATTTGAGTGAAAGATGAAGGATTTGAGAGATTGTGAGAGTGGGTTTCGTGATTTTAAGAGAGAGAGAATGTGAAAATTTGAAGAATAAAGAGAGAAGAAAGAAGGGGGAATTTAAATTTTTTCGGATAAGGTTTCCCACGATCGCGGGACTCCCTGTCTTTCCTACAATTGTGGGTTAAGGGTCCAGAAAGATTCTAGAGAGCTTTCCCACGGTTGTGGGAATCAACCTGATTCCCATGATCGTGGGTTAAGGCTCTAGAAACTTTCTGGAGGGCCTTCCCACAGTCGTACGAAACATTCTCATTCCCACCATCATGGGTTAAGGCTTCAACAACTTTTTGGAGAGCCTTCCCACGATTGTGGGACACGTACCAATTCTCATGTTGTGAGTTACTCTAACTTTTCCAACTTCTTAACCCTCTTCCAAGCTTAGCATGCATTCTTAAAATTCAAACAACCTGGAAACACATCAAAATCACCCAACCAATAAGAAATTTGAAGAGAAAATAAGTTAAAACAAAAAAAAATCCAAATAAACACAAAGCAAACTCAAATCAAACATAACCACAACCAATTAAATCAAACAAACAACTGAACAAAGACAAACAAAAGAAAGGTAAATATGCTGAGTTAAGGTCATTAGCTTGACGATTCCACATGCATTTATGAAAAAGTGGAAGAAAGGAAAGAGATGACTTCCCTTTCTTGTGAATATGTTCCTCCATAATATGGCTTGCATCTATACCCATTGACCTTGAATGCTTCACCCTTATCATTTTCCAACTCCAAAGCTCCATGGGGAAACACTTGAAGGATCTTGAAGGGTCCACTCCATCTTAACTTTAGATTTCTGGGAAATAACTGAAGTCGTGAATTGAATAAAAGCACCAAGTCTCCACTCTTAAACTCCTTTTTTTGATGTGAGCATGATGCCACTTTTTTGCTCTTTCTTTGTACAACTTAGCATTTTCATAAGCTTCAAACCTCAACTCTTCCAATTCATCAATTTGTAACAATCTCTTCTCACTTACTATCTTCCATTCCATGTTTAACTTCCTAACTGCCGAATAGGCCTGATGCTCCAACTCCAATGGTAAATGACAAGCCTTACTATACAAAAGTCAATATGGTGTGGTACTTATCGGTGTTTTGAAAGCTGTCCTGTAAGCCCATAAGAAATTATCTACCTTCAAAGCTCAATCCTTTCTTGAAGTGCTCACTACCTTCTCCAAGATTTTCTTCAACTCTCTGTTCACCACCTCCACTTGGCCACTAGTTTGGGGGTGGTAAGGTGTATCCACTCTATGATGAACATTGTATCTTCTCAGGAGAGCCTCAAATGGTTTATTGCAAAAATAGGTCCCTTCATCAGTTATAATCGCTCTAGGCACCCCAAATCTAGTAAAAATCTTCTTGATGAACTTTTGAATCACCTTGCCATCATTAGTTGGATTAGCTACTGACTCAACCCACCTAGAAACATAATCAACCTCAACCAATATGTAAGTATTACCTGTGGAGGATAGGAATGGTCCTACGAAGTCTAAGGCCCACACATCAAATACCCTCACCTCCATTATGTTTGAAACCAGCATCTCATCCCTTTTTGATATGTTGCCCACTCTTTTACATCTATTACACTTCAGCACAAAATCTTAAGCATCTTTGAACAAGGTTGGACAATAGAATCCACACTCCAAGATCCGAGCAGCAGTCTTGTTAGCTCTATAATGCCCTGCATAAAGTGAGATATGAAAAATTTCAGGCATTTCATCTTCAGGGAAATACTGCGAATCACACTGTCAGCATATATCTTATAAAGTATAGGTTCATCCCAAATATAACAAGAACATTGAAATAAGAAGCGCTTCCTTTTTTTATATGAAAGATCAGAAGGAAGAATACCACCTGAGAGGTAGTTTACAATATCTACAAACCAAGGACAAAAAGGATTATCTACCATTATTAATGCCTCATCAGGAAAACCCTCCTTAATTTCCGCTTCTTCTTTATGGTGTCCCACTTCAAGACATGATAGGTGGTTTGTTACAACATTTTCTGCTCCCTTTTTATCTTTAGTCTCAATGTTAAATTTTGAGAGCAAGAGCACCCACCGGATGAGCCTAGCCTAGGCATCCTTCTTGGCAAAGAGGTAACATAGCGCTGCATGATGTGTAAAAACAATAACTTGTGAGCCTAAAAGACAAGAACGAAATTTCTCACAAGCAAATACCACGGCAAGCAATTCCTTCTCAGTAGTGGTGTAGTTTAGTTGTGCTCCCGTCAAAGTCTCGCTTGCGTAACAGATAGCATGCAACATCTTCTTCTTCCGCTAGCCAAGTACATAACCAATAACATAGTCACTTGCATCGCACATAATCTCAAAAGAAAGAGACCAATCTGGTGACATCAAAATAAGTGCTATTGTAAGTGCCTTCTTTAACCTGTTAAAAGAATCCAAAAGGTCATCATCAAACACAAAAGGCACATCTTTAACTAGTAAATGATTCAAGGTCTAGCAATAAGAGAAAAATCCTTGATGAACCGTCTATAGAACCCAGCATGACCATGGAATGCTCAGATACCCTTGATGTTGGTGGGAGGTAGTAGCTTTTCAATCACTTCAATTTTAGCTTAATCCACTTCAATCCCCTTGCATGGGATCTTATGGCCTAATACAATTCCCTCTTGGACCATGAAATGACACTTCTCCCAATTTAAGACTAGGTGAGACTCTTAACATCTTTGAAGCACTTTGCCTAAATTAAACAAGCAATAATCAAAAGAATCTCTAAAAATAGAGAATTCATCCATTAATTCCTCCACATAGTTTTCATTCATATCTGCAAATATGGCCATCGTGCACCTTTGAAATGTGGCAGGTGCATTGCATAAATCAAAAGGCATCCTCCGTTAAGCGAAAGTCCCATAAGAACAAGTGAATGTAGTCTTCTCTTGGTCTTCCGGGTATATAAACACTTGATTTTACCCTGAATAACCATGAAAAAAGCAATAAAAAAATGACCAACCACCCTCTCAATCATTTGGTCCACAAAAGGTAAAGGGAAAAGATCTTTCTTGGTGGCCAAATTTAGCTTCTTATAATCAATGCACACTCGCCAACCTGTGATGGTCCTTGTAGAAATCTTTTCACCTTTTTCATTCTTTATCATTGCCATGCCACCCTTCTTAGGCACACACTATACTGGACTCACGCACTCACTATCTGAAATGGGGTAAATAATCCCTGCATTCAAAAGCTTCACTACCTCATTCTTCACAACCTCTTGCATGTTTGGATTTAACCTTCTCTGTCTTTTCCTTACAGTTTTACATCCTTATTCTAGGTTAATCCTATACATCACCACATTAGGGCTAATCCCCTTAATATCAAAAATTTGCCACCCTATGGCTCTCATCCTCTTCTTAATGTTCCCCAGCACTTTCTCTTCTTTCTCATAATCCAATTGGTTAGACAAAATGATGGATAGGGTATGGTTCTTACCTAAAAAGGTGCATCTCAAATGGGAAGGTAAGGGTTTAAGCTCTAAAGTGGGGGGCTTAATAATTGAAGGTGGTATAGGCGTATCTGTTCTCTCCAGCTTCTCTAAATCAAATTCCTCACATAATTCCTCTTCTTTCACACTCTCATCCCTGTGCAGTTCATTAAATTTATCAACTTCCTCTTCAACCTCTTTCACACACTCATCCACAACATCAATTTTCATATACACATTACCATCCATCGATTTCTTTAAAGTTTTTGACATATTAAATTCAACCTACTCATCACCAATTCTTAACATAAGTTTCCCTTCATGCACACCAACTAATGCCCTACTAGTATTCATAAAGGGCCTACCCAAAATCAGTGGACAATTTCTATCAGCTTCAAAATCTATCACAACAAAATCAACAGGAATAATAAATTTGTCCACTTTTACCAATACATATCTACAACTTCAAATGTCCTATTGATGGATTGATCCGCATGTTAAATTAGTATGAATGTTGGCTTGACCTCTCCTAGTCCTAATTTCCTAAAAACAAACAAAGGCATCAAGTTAATACTTGCACCTAAATCATATAAGCATTTAGAAAATTTAAAGTCACCAACAATACATGGCATAGTAAAACTCCCTGATCTTGTAGTTTTAAAGGCATTTGGCTTGGTAAGATCAAACTACAATTTTCTGTCAAAGTTACCATCTAATTTTCCTCCCAAGTGTGTTTGTGTGTGAGTACATCCTTAAAAAACTTCGCATACTTGGGCATGTACTCTTAAGCTTCTACCAATGACAAGTTAATCTGTAGATTCTTTAGTTTCGCCAAAAACTTGGAAAATTGAGTGTCCACCTGATGTTGTCTCACTTTGTGGATATGGAAGTTTAGGCTTGAAGGGTGGTGGTGGTACATAGGGCCTTTTTCTTCTGTAAAACTGCCCCCCCCCCCCCATTTTAAGCAATATGTCCACCAACTCAAACAGGAAAACCTCTGAATTCCGAGTCTTGTCCCTCACCATCGAACCTTCCCTTTCAACATAATCTATTCTATCCTCCTAGAAATATGAAAGCAAGTGGTAGGTGACTAACTTCTGTCGATCCTTAACTTCCATCCACCACAGGAGATGGATGGCAAGCTTGTGGTTTGTCCTGAGATTGAAACTCTCCAAAAGGGAGCAAGGAGATGGGAACCCTCACTCATCAGTTTCTTTTTTTTATTTATCAAAGGCTAGTTTTTCTTCTCATCCAACACTGGGCCAACAACCTATAGATAACTAAAGGTTTAATTGATTTCTTACTTTTAGAGGATAACCTCATTCTTTTCACATTTTCCTTTGTATCTGAAGCTCATAAACTCCTTAAGGATGGTTCATGGCATCTAGGAAATGAACCTATCTTTTTACAAACTTGGTATTCTAGCTTACAGTTCGAAATGTCCCTCTCTAGATTAATTTTCATAACATACCCCTTGACTATTGGAACACTCAAGGTTAAGCTCATTAGCTAGCTATGTTAGGAAACCTTTACGTATGGATGAAAACACAATAATGAAAAGGAGAATAGGTTGTTCTCAGATTTGCGTCAGCATTGAACTCTCCAAGGAGCTCCCAAATGAAATTCTTATTATAAGGTTGGGAAAAGACAACAAATTATGGCAAGATACCATTGCCATACCCTATCATTAGAAACCACCTTTCAAGTCACAATGGAAGGTTTGGAGAGCTATAGGGAAGTTTTTCAACTCTAAAAGTTACCAACAACTAACGGGGAAAGATGACTCTGAGCAACAGGTGGATGTGATTAAAAAAATTCATACTACTCCTACAACAAAAGAGGATCCAATGGAGAAACTGGGCACTAATATGATAAAAACCCCCATGCAAGAGCCTAATTCTAAAATTGTTTCAGTCTAGGGTATGGATCAACCAAAAGAAGTTAGTTTAACAACATTCTTAGTAGACAGAGTCCAAAACAAAATAACAGTCTATAACATAGACTCTTTTCCTAACTGCTGTGAACATCAGGAGAAAAATCTCAGGAATGAACCAATTGCACCTATCACCTCACTTGATGCCATCGCAAATTGCCACAGCTATGAATCTAGAAATTCAGTTGCTACCATAACACTCCCTAATGAATATGCAAAATGAGGATCTATGTACCAAGGAAGTAGCCCACAGGGAGAATTTCCAAACAGTGGAGAGAAGACAATCAAAAAGGGGCCAAGGTCCACAAATCATTCTTTTTAACATGTCAATCATAACCTAGAATGTGTAAGGAATAAACTGTCCCTCAAAGCTTTTGGCTTTAAGGGACTTTGTCTTTAATGAAAACCTCTGACAATAGCTCTACTTGAAACCAAAATAAAGTTAGATAATTTGAGCAAGTTACATTTCCTGGGTCCTCAATTGAATATACTCTTAAAACACTGCCATCATGTTTTTGGTAGAATCATCATTTGTTATAAAAAAATATGAGATTAAGGTAGATCTGTTGGACTCCAATGAGCAAGCAATGCATCTCAATTTGATTTTTCTGTAGGAGAATGTCAACATTATTATCTATTTTATCTATGTGACCAATTATACTTTTCAGAGAAGATTCCTTTCAAACAATCTTAGAACAATTTGCAGTAGCATTGCTAAACTGTGGATGATATGTGGTGAGTTCAACTCAATCCTCTACACTACATAAGCTCAAGGCCATTGCAATCTAAAGAACCATTCGAATGATTTCAAAGATTGGGTTCAAGATATAAGAGTGACTGATTTGAAATTCATAAGACACACCTTTACTTGGACAACGACTTGGAACATTAACAAAAGTTAACTGTGCACTTGTCAATGATACCTGGTTGAATACATTTCCTAACATCTTTGCAAACTTCAAAGATCCCTTATTAACCCTCTTAATAATGATTTAAAGAATTATCTACCTTATTGAATTGACATTTTAAAAGGAGTTCTCAAATATCAAATATAAATCAATTACTAATTAATAAGAACAAACATGATTGACTTTAAAGGAGTAGACACACTATATTCATAATATGTTTAATTGGAACACTGGATGATAAAAGGATTAAATTATAAATCATAACTATGCATAGACAAGTTATGTCAAACTACTTTAACATTCCTAATAATTGGGTGTCATGACATGTTACTAGACGTCAATTTTGATCGATAATTATAAATTATTTAATTGAGAATTAAAGATAAATTTAAAAAGCTTTAATTTATCTAATTCTAGTTATGAATTATAGTTATAATTTATAATCATTACTAACATATTAGGAACCTAATGAGTTACATATAAACATTAGTTAAAAAATCAATTTTAATTAAGTTAGACTTAACTATAATGTTTGAGAAACTTTAAGGATCAAATATGAGATATTTGATTTTATTAAATTTAAGTTAAATTATAATATGAGTTTGACTTTAGTTATAATTATATTATTTAATTTTAATAAAAATAAAACCCTAAAGTTTTTTTATTGCTCTATGGATATAGTTAAAGGCAACTCGTAGTTGATACCTTGAAAAGGATTCAAAAAGGTTTCACCAAGAACTTCAAATTAAGTACAATTTCTTGATTTTATAATTCTTATTTTTAAGTTATTCAATTATTGTAATCCAATCGAAAACATTAAATAATTTATTTTTCTGTTGTGCCAATTATTGGATCATGGTTATTATCCCAACAATAATTTCAGAGTCATCTTTAATTGATTTAGGCTATATCCTATTGTTTTACTCACTAGAAACACATATTTTGTTCTATTTTACGATTTGTAGAAAACAATTTTGGATGCATTTAAGGTCTAGAAATATATGTTTAAAATCTATTTTATTGGTACTAGAAAGCACTAAAGAAAAAATATGAATGTTGTTTTGGTGTGGAAAAACCTGATGAATGCATGTGTTTATTTTATTCGAATCAGACAGGAGACACAGCCTCCTACAAAGGATATTCACCAACGGTGAAGCACTGCTGGTGTGTAGGAGATGATTGGAAAGGGTGAAACGTGGCCCAGAACATAGGCGGGACAAGAGTCGTCAAAAGGCCCAGGTTATTGCGGCTAGAGACACAGTTAGGAGCAAGCGACACGAAGCAAAAGGAGGTCGCAGTGAAATGTAAAATCGCTAGTTGGGAAAACTATGGGGCACATGTCTTGGGGACCTACCATATGTGGATAGACATTACTAGCATGTGTGCGACACGTGTTAGTCAAAGTCAAATATTGACTGCACAAGAATCGCTAAAAACGTCCTGACGCATGCAATACAGCCACGGATAGTCCCTCTTCCTTTTATTTGAATTATTACGTGTTTTAAGCCTTTCCTTTAATTAAATTAATTTAAGTTGCAACTAAATTCATTTAAATTCCTAATAAACTTTAAAAAGTGATTTTCTAAATATTTAAAAATTGTTTTCAAAGAATTGTCTTTATTATGAATATTTTGAAATTTTGTTTAATTGTTCAAAGAGTTGAATTATTAAATTAAATTAGTTATCAAATCGATGATTAGAATCGAGAAAATGTTTTAAAGGATTTCTTTCATAATTTGATTATATTAGAAATTGTTAATATAATGAGATTATAATATTTTTTGAGATCTAAATTTTTAAAGTTTCAAATCCCTCAATTAAATATTAAGTCTATTTAATAATAAAATCAAAGTTCCGCTTATTGTGAAGCTTATTGAGTGACTCAAAGTCCCTTTAATCTAAATATATTTTATCTTAAATTAATGAGTTTTATTTAATTAAATTTGTATGATTTGGATGAGTGATATATGATCATATGAATTTAGAGGTAAGGTATTTAATTATAATATTTATTTTTAATAAAATAAAACCCTAAAGCTTTTTTATTTATAGGAAATTAGCCTGAGGGAATAAGCACTCCTCTTTATTTTCTTCTCAAAGAGTTGAATTTCTTTTTAATTGCTTTGTGGATATTGTTAAAGGCTAGAGTTGAGAATAGCTCATGGTTGACACCTCAAGGTTTTAAAACAGAATTTTGAATCAAGTATGATTCCTTTATTTTATGATTTATGTTTTTTAAGGTATGCAATTATGTTGATCCAATTGAAAACTATAAAAATTTTATTTTTCTACTATGCACATGATTCAATCATGATTAGGTTTCGAACATAATTTTCATAAGATCTTTCTTTTTCTCTCTCCTAATTTGAACCCTTTTTCTATACATTAATGAACACTTTGTCTCTTTCAAGGTCTTGCTTGTGTAATTGAACTTTCTTTATGTTCTAGCCTTAGCCTTTTGAATGTTGTGAAGTTGTTCCTATTTCTAAATCATGAATGGTAAGCACCTAAGTCATCTTCTTTTTTTAAAAAATTGAATAGATATATGATATCCTTCTTCAATGTTCATATTTTTTAAAATTACACTAGTTAGCTTCTAGAATTATCTTATTTCTCACAGTAATATTAATTTATTTCTTGATCCAAAAGAATATTTACTAACAATTGAAGCACGTACAGTTGAAGGATTACTTGTATCAAGATCTTGGTAAAGAAAATTTTATGTTGTGTTAAATATATTATTCGTTCACTTTTCCTTTTTCTCCACTAATTTTTGTGCTTCAACACACATTTGTTTGAGGATATACAAAGTTGAATGACCTGTTAATTTCTTCCACTATAAGAAAACTTTTTGAATTAGATTCCTTGAATGCAATTTGGTAAGAGATCTATTTGTAGAAAATAAGTCTTGTTAACAAAAATTATTATTCTCTATTATCAATTATAAGAGGAGTAGAATTGCAACTAATGATTGATTAGAAAATTTCTTTATTGAAAATAGCATATGAATATAATATGTTTTTGATCTAGAACTAACAGCATTGGAAAATTAGGACAGAATTTAATCCCAACTGCAGAAGAATAGTTAAAAATTTTTTTGCATTTTGATTTCCTGAAAATCAAAATCGCTTTAATTTTATAAAATGATTAGCAATTAAATTATAATAAAGCATGGATCTTAATTCATACCTTATTCTAAACCTTGATCATATTTTTGTCGTATCCTTCGAATCGTTTCTAAAATTGATTCATCTCAACCATCATTGCTACACAAGTATCCAGTTTCTAACGTTATCCGCAGAATAAATTAAAAGAACTTTGTAACTCTTACAGAATAGGTTAAGCAAGATTTGCTAGCACTATTAGAGCTTAAGTCTAATAAGTCTTGGACATTTTAAAAATTTAATTGAAATTAAATTTTAATTTCAATTAAACTTTAGTTCTAATTACAAACAATTTTAATTAAATACTAATTATGTCCAAATAAGATATAATATCTCATATTGATCCTTATTTGTTAAATATCTCGTATTTAATTATAAAGTTTTTCAAACTTTACATTCAAGTCCAACTTGATTAAAATATTTTTGCTTTCTTCAGTCTATTCATTATATGAAACCCATTAGGTTCCCAAATATATTAGCAATGATTATAAATTATGATTCTAATTCATAATTATAATTAGATAAATTAAAAATCATTTTAATTTATCTTTAATTCTCCAACTAAACAATTTATAATCATAGAAAAAGATTAGCGTCTAACAACACATCATGACTATCCAAATATTTAGGATTGTCAAAGTTTTTTTTTGACTAACCTTTCCATGCATGATTTTTTCATAAAGCATGAAATTAATGTCTACTCTATTTTGAGTCCAATCATATTAGTTCTGTGCCATTAACTATCGATTCAATTAATAACATTTTAAAACTATTTGTAAAATGTCATTCTACCTTGGCTAAGGATTCTCATACTAATTAAGGACAACAAAACGTTCTTCCTAATTACTTTAGGATGGTGAATCCTATCTTGGTCACTCAACTAACTCCATATAATTCATGCTACATTCAATGACTACCGACTAAACACCCATGATTAAATAAGCCATGAGTAGTATCAAAAGATAGCAATCTCTATACAAGATAATTTTAGAGACCTCAAGTCAAACAATTACTTATACAGTCATCATAATGAGAATTTTTATATACATATAAGTAATGTTCTAAATAGATTTCTTATATTGGGTCAGTTCAGTGAATTTGTTCTCTAACAAGCACCTACATGTTTGTTTAAGTATCTCCATACTTTAGTCTATGAGATCGACTACTTCTTTCATAAGGAAAAACATAACTGTGCTAATCTTTTATGTTCTATTAATGTCCAGTCTTAATAGAAAAATGAATAGCATCAATTTAGAAATAATACATGAATGCAATATGAATCTCATAATTATATTCTCATCATAATTTCATTTTTCAATGTATAATTATCTCATAGACTTTATCATATACATCTAAACATGTACAAGATAAAGAAAGACTTTAAATAATTGTCACTAAACTACAAACAAACCAATTAGGTGTAGAGTATAAACAAACAAACTGTTCGTTGGAGGTTTCCTTAGTAAAGCATCATAAGTTTAGTTTCACATCATATATCATTCATATTAATTGCATAGAATTGCCAGTTGGGAATCTTTAACTCCTTTTTTTTTTTCTATTTTGGGCGCAGATACACTCAAATTTTACTATGAGTACATTTCTTAGCAAGGATTGAGCATTACGATTTTTAATTAGTTGGTTCCGGAACATAAAAGGATTTACATTTGATTTCTTAAGCTTCAACATCAAAGGTTAAAATTTGATATCGGATTTCATCGGATAAATAAAAACTAAGGCCTCAAATTTTTTTATTTTTGGGAAATTGAAGAATTGCATTAATAAAACTTCAAGAAATAGGATTAAAAGAATACAAAGTGCCACCAGCATAACGTGGTATATCTAAATGAGAACTACCTGAGGGTTAAACTTTGGAGTTGGAATGGCCTTTGCAACCCTGATACTATAACTCAATAAGGGGTGCTTACAGTATTCTATATTCCGTACTTGGTGAGCAAATTGGAGGAGAGGAACTACTTTGCTTTAAACCATCATATGAACTTCAGTTGCAGGCTATAAAATTTCAAGATCATGGAGAAAATAATTACACCAAGCATACGAGTAATTAACCCTTGGAAGATCCTATTATGAAAACCAGCTCATGGGTAGTTTAGATCCATAACAGCGAGAATTGCTCATTAGGAGGCAAACACCAACTACATCCAATAGATTGACTATACCTGAGGTGGATTTGGTGAGCTAATAGTCACTCCCTGATTGTCCTTATCAACTCTGGCAAGAGGTTCTGCATCTGGACAGTATTTTTCTGAAAAATTCTTTTGTTTCTTTCCATAGGCCATAAACACTAACAAATCTCCATCACTCACTTTATACCATTAGCATTACTAATTAATCATTCCTTGCCAACCGAGGGTCCAAGATGTGTTTACATCCACCGAAAGAAATGGAAGATCGTTGACACTTTGGAGAATTATGGAGTACTAGATTTGATTGTAAACTCTAATAGTTACGGTCATCTATTAGTCTTTACTCATTTGCTTTTTGTATAGAGGAGTTCATAGATACCAGATTTTATCTATGGATTGAGATCTATGTAAACAAAGTATATACATTCCACTGGAAAGTCTTCGACATTGATATTACCAAAATAATCGATAAGGCCAACTTTTATTACAGGCATTACTTATTATTTTATTCTCTTATCAAATTTTGTTATATCAAATAAAAATTAAGTAAATGATAATATATTATCACAATATTAAACATAAAACTACTTTTATTAAGCTATATATTTTTAACTTTTAGCAAATAGTGACGAGATATCCATCGTTATAAAAATGGAATATGGTCCTTGATAAGTATATTTAGTGACACAAAAAATTTACCTATTGTTAATAACATTGATGATAGGAATATTTTTTTCATTAAAGATTTTTATCCAAAAATTTATATTAATAAGAGATCAAATAGCTAATTGGTTGGTGGAAATTTTTTTAACTTTTATTGAAAATATTTTTTATTATTAAAACACATTTTTAATGATTTTTATTATTAAAATATTTAATAATCATGCAATGATTGATATATAATTCATCAAAATAATAGAGTTAATATTGCAAGAAGGAATACAATAATTTTCTTAAATCTTGATATATTTGATTCCTTCTTATTTTTTGTTCTTGACTTGAATTTATTTGAATCTCTCTTAAGTTGTATATGTTCTATTCTTTCCTCATTTTCTTTATTCTTTAATTTCTAAATAAAATCAGTTGACTCATTTGCTCACTTTACCTTCCTAATTATCTTGATCTTTCATATATTAACTTACTAATATTGTAACATCCCGTTACCCATGTTAAGGCTAAAATTGTGATTTATAAGAAAGTACTGAGAAATTAGGAAATGCACATCATGCTTTAGTTAAATATGACATGCACATTTTTGCACATGAATATG
>JAOQMS010000007.1:4488738-4511122 GCA_027563885.1 Erythroxylum longipes
CCCACCCCACGCACACACACCCCTTGTGTATATATGTTGGATTGGCTAAATTCATAGGTTTCATTATTACGATGTTCAACCCAAAAGAAATTCCAAAATTAAGCATCAACCCACCACAAACACAGCCCAGTAATAGCCCAAACAAACCAGAACCATCAACCCAGTAGAAAAACCTAAACAACATAAAGAAAACCTAAGACCCAACCCAATTCACTAGCGAAAATAAGCTAGAAAAAATGAAAATCCTAAAGCAACATAAAAATATAAACAAAATGACGTAGCAATAGAGGAAAAGAATTAAAATGCGGCAGTTGGACAAAATGTAAAATGCAGCAGCTAAAAGAAAGAAAATGTAGTAGAAATAAAAGGAGCAAAACACAAAACAGTAACAGAAAAACAAGCAATAATAATAGAAATCAGCCACTCGATATGTTCTTCTCAAAAGCCCAACAAAAACCTGATGATATATGTATCAAATATATTCAAAATAGAAGAGAAAAGAGGGAAATCACCAAAAATCAACAATGTGTGGCAGCTGGGGTGTGTTTCGTAAGTCTATAAAAATGCAGCAACTTGGGAGGAGAAAGATAAACAAGCATAGCATCCATGCTAAGAAGGGAGGTTGAAGCTGAGGATCGTTGAAGGAGTATTTGGGGGTTAAAAGGAACCATTCCTACCTATTTAAAGTTTGTTAAAGATTGGCGGAGGGAATTTTAAATCAAAAAATGGTTACACCAAGGTCTGAAAATGGAGCACATTAATGAGTTTTTGTAAACCCTTATTCTCCTTTTTTATTTTCTATGCTTTAATTATGATTAATTGTTTAATTTTAGTCTAGATATGCAATTTTGATTATTTGGGATATGTCTTTTTTATTTAATTCAATTGATTATCAAGTAGATTAAGTAATATGTAATTGCTTTCATTTTTTATTTTTTTATTCATATTCTTATTTGATTAGATAAATCCTTGATTATGTGAATATGTTAAGTGGAATTAGTCATTCATTTGGAGTTGTATGTTCTGGAATTTCAATGTTCGTAAGATAAACTTCAGTTGTACATTGTATTCCTTTGTGTTTAACTTGTTTTGATATTAGAATTGAGTTGGTTCAATTTCTAAGAGTGAAAAGGAACAAGTACAAACCATCTAGTTGGTTATCTACGTTCAACTTATTAAATGTCTCAGATTGTCAAGATATCTCTAAATTGTATGACTAAACTAAAATTTAAAACATGCTTATTCATTTGAAAATATTAGGTTAGATTTATGTTTCATTTCTTTGATTTCTATACTCGATTTGAATTGCAACACCCCTCTGACCCACTTTGTATATGTGTTGGATTAGGTAAATTCATAGGTTTGATTATTACGATTGATTTGGTTTCGAATTTTTCCTAATTTCATGAAACACCCCACTACCATAGAGTATATACCCGAACATCCAGAGGACATTCTAGAACATACCTTATGACAATGACATGTTAAAGCAATCGCTTTCACTTATATGGCATCATGTAGAATAATAGAATACTTAAAAACTCAACTTCTCTTTTAATTTATCAACGTAATTTACATTATATTCATTAAAACAAATATTTACATTACCAAAACATTTGAGAGTTTACAACTCTTTATACAGAAGTTTTAAATGACATAAGAAACTACATAAAAACAGTCTATTACTCCTCATATGTCAGCTAACAGACCTTTGAGCTATTTCTTAATCCAAAATGTTCTTCTAGAATTTCTTAAGAACTAGGTCTCCACTCTCATACCTACAAAACCACATTGCAATTTTTATAAGTTTTGTAAACTCAGTGAGTGAACCATCATTGATGAGCGAATCACATGTCAAATACGCATATATCTCACATATAATCAAATTAACAACATTCCTCATCTCAATAAGACATAATGAATGTCACACATTCCATATACTCCTTTCAGACATAATTTGATCATTCATATCCTAACTAATCACATTATCAACAAATACACAAATATGACATATCACTTTATCATCACAATTTCATAAATGGATTCATAATCATATATATAAAAATGCATATGCATATGCATATGAGACTCTACTTTCATTTTTATTTGTTGTGACCGAGCGCCTTTCGCTGTCCTATATCCCTTGTAGATATCGGGCTCTTTTTAGATACTGTCCCATACCCATTGTGGATACGAGGCTCATTAATCATGGAGCTAGGCTTTGCGTGCAGATTTTTGAGCTTTAAGCTCTTTCAGACTAGTCACTACAGTCACAATGACTTTATCTAATCATGCATATCAATGTGATGCATTAAATCAAAAAATATGTCATCAATAACATTTATTTATGATGCACAGTCAGATTCAAATATTCATCAAACCTAAGTTTGGCATTCAACACTTATGTTAAGTATACAGATATCGTTCAAATTCATATGCAAATAGAACACTTCCAATACATTCCCAAATATCAAACTCCTTAAACTATTAATATCTGGATTATCACAATCAGATCATTAACAGCTTAATAACTGGGAGTTAAATAGAAATATATCAATTCTAGTGAGAACATCTAGGTTACTCACAGTATGCTCCAGAGTATGCTATTACTTGTATGGATCGACAATGTCTGAATGATAACATTTGAATTAAGCATCTAAAATCATACAATTACACATAATTCACATTACAAAGTCAATCAATCAAATACATATTCAATTATGCACATATGTATGTGCCATATTCAATGCATGCTCAATGACTTTCTAGGTATGTTTCCTTAATCACAATTTATGATCATTAAAATATTGTCACTTAGATATGTCTTGTTTGCACATAGGTTTACATCTCAAAATAACTTGATTATTCTAAGTTCATCAATCAATCATTCAACCAACTTGTTTAACATCCAATTAGGTTCATTTCAAGCCTTATTCAAGCTTAAATGCACTATAGGAAAGTACCTTAGCATTAGTTGTTTCAAACATCACTTAAAAGTCAACATTTCACTCTTTATTCTTACCCACGATCATGGTGGACATTGCCAAAATCATGACAGAACCTTATAGAATAGGCCACGATCGTGGGGGCTCTGCCACGATCATGACATAACCAAATTTTACTAGGCTATGATCATGCCCTGCCTTTCTTCCTTTATTTTTCCACGAATTCCACATACATAGCAACATCATTTACACTTCCCATTTTCTAGAATTCATGCTCATTGTGCAACCTCATTTAGGTCTGAATTATACTCCCATTCCAGACCAAAATTATTCAATTTATAGCTCACAAATTATGGTCTTTCATGCATCAATAACCAAACCAAAAACTATCATACATATAGTCCTAATTCTTTCTCAATTCAAGAACATTACATTCACATCTTTCTTTAGCATAAATTTACCTTATTTATACATCTAATTCCAATCCATTTCATCTATGAATCAACCTATAATTCCATGGTTTTCATACTCCAAGAACAAATAAAAAAACTTCCAAGTTCATTCAACACATTTCCAGGACATTTCATCATCAACATCTCATTCATTTCATTCCAATTAAAGCATCATTCTTATACCATTAAACATGCCATAAAGATCAAATTGCTACTTACTTATTAGGCTTCCAACTTAGCTCAAAATTACAGGTTATACTAGCCCTCCATGTAAGCAAAATTAACACAACCTTAAGGTGAAAACAAGTTGATTTTTAACAGTAAGATGGAGGTAACATTTAGTTGGTTTCTTAGCTATTTTGTGAAGGATTAAGGTGTGAATTTCATGTAACAATTTGGACAGGGTTAAGACCAGAATACAGAGAAAAAATTGAAGTAATTTTGGTGCAGAGAGGTGAGGGAAACAGCAAAAACATTTCCTACTTTGGCTTAGCTTATTCATGATGCTAGGTGTCATCCTCCTCCATTAACATTGTCTTAAGGAATGTAATCCATGTATCAACTGGTTATGTTGCCATTAATCCACACATTAAGTTGCCATATGTCATCAAATAATTAATCCATATGTCTCCTAATTATTGGTCCACTTGTCACACCAAGATTGATCCATTTGTCAACCATTTATCTACGCCAAATGTCACTCAATTATAGGCTTAGTAACCCTAATTTTTCATGTATCAATTTACCCTACGACTATTCCAAATGTACATATTATTTAATCAATCTCCAAATTAATAACAATTATTTCCAAATCACTAATTGGAATCCAATCAAACCAAAATTCAAGATATAAAATTTCATAATTCAAATCATAGTCATTTTAAAATATTTCATACCCTAAGTTATGTCAATTGAGTGCATATGATATCTTTGTAATGAATACAAATATCAATATTCGTATGTATGCTCATGGTGTGCATGTAAATGCAATGCATTTTAATAAATTCCCAATGCTCTTACTCATGCGAAATTATCTAGGGTTGAACCCTACATATGTTTTCGAAAACCAGATATTATAATTCAGCTCATTGATAAGGTTAAACTTTTATGTGAGGATAATTGGATGAATATGGGTAGATTGGATGAAATCTTTAGATGTGCTTTATTATGTATGTTTAATCTCTTCTTAATTTGAAAAATAGCGTAGCTTAATGGATTTTACATAAAAAGTTTATTAGTTGAATTATGTAAAGATATATGTCTTAACTGAACTAGATGTGTAATTTGCCAATTGATTACTTTAAAAGTACTATATGATGAAATAGGGGTTGTCCAATTGAAAACTTTGAGGATTTGTATAATTTGGTTTCACCATTGAAAAGATCCAGCAATATATATTTTGGAACAGTGAAATTTATTTTAGCTCTTGAAATAAGAAAATTATGTGTTAAAGCGTTGATGATGTTGATATTTTGTTATGGAATACCTTTGGTATAAGCGAAATTATTAAAATGTAATTGCCTCTTTTAAAAGTATTATAATTAATAATCTAAATTAGTAAATTAACTTTCCTCATGGGTTAGACTCTTATTTATTATATACTAAATTGATTAATAAATTCAAAATTAAAATAAGGATTTAATTTGTATACTCCTGACGACAAGTATTAGAAACTGATAACCTTTACCCTATTTTCTTGAAAACCTTTCATTGTTTATGAACCCTGAAGGAATTTGCATTTATTTGATTGTTTGGAAGTTGGGTTATATTGAGAATGTTAAAGAAAAGGGTCCAATATTTCTATGATTATTGGTATATAATGATTATGAAATTTGTTTCTTTTCGAGTACTTTAGCTATATAAATTTATATTCTCTCTGAAGTTTCTCAAAAAGGTTCAAAAGTTTAAAATTATTAGTTGTGAGCATATTAAAAAAGAAAAGAAAAGTTTTGGTATTTTTTGGAGAGTGAGAAGAATTAGTGTTATACTAACGAATTTATTGTTTGAAGGAACTATACTATAAAGAATCAAGTTCTATTCAATCTTGTTTATGTGAATTTCCTTCAATGTTATCACTTTTTTAATTATCTCTACCATACCTTTACCTAAGCCTCATTACATCATATTCAAAAGATCTTTGTTTTTATTTTACTTATAAGTGGTAGAATGTGATTTTATAGCAACCTTATGGTTAAGAATCCTTTTATGTAATTATTTAAGAGTTTGTTATATTTTAACCTAAATACTTTAAGTGCCTTGAGAAAATCCTATATGAGGGTGTCGAATTTGTGCTTTTAATTTCAAAAAGAGTATCAATATAAATATTATTGATATTGACTTATGAAATTTGGTTCTAGGATAACTTAAATCTAATTGTATGTTAATTTGATTAATATGATATTATGATTTAGGGTGTGGATGGACATGTTGAGGTTAATAAGGGTCGAGGTTTTTAAGACTAATGATTTGGATTATGGTTATCTTGAGGACAAATAAAAACTTAAGTATAGGTATGCTTAATAAACAATTATTGTACTATATTTTTATGCACATGTTGGGTGCGTTTTGCTTGTCACTTAAGAGTTTAATGTTGTTTTTGGTACTTATTTTAAGTGTGTTTTTACGTCTAAATTGCCTTTATAGATCAAAAGGATAAGATTTTAGGGGGGAATTGTGGCATAAAAATGAAAGAATTTAAGTTATTTTAGAGATACACACTAATATGAGTAATATACATAGCCATGTAAAGGAACCGTGTAAGAGACTATAAATTTTGTAAAGATTTGAAGAAGCTATCTTTACCATGTGGAGATACATGCCTATGTAAGTAACATACACTTTCATGTCCCTTAACCATGTAAGTAACTAAGAAAATGTAAAGTCACAATAGTAAACTGTTTTTAAGGTACACGGTCACTCACACGTCTGTGCGACTGAACATATATAGTCTATAACCCTAGTTTCACAATATAAAAGGTAATTTTGAAAAGGAGATAAGGGATAAGTGACTAGAGTCAAAAGTTACAACAAAAGTTAAAGTAGGTGACATTATTTTGAACGTAGGATGACGAAAACACGAAGATTATTTTAAGAAATTTGATAAATAGCAGTCTTTCAACAAAGATTCAAAGGGATTTCATTAGAGAAAAGGAGGATATACATACATATGGATTCTTTTCTTTTTTTATTATTCTTTTAAACTTTTGATGATTGTTTCATTTGTTTAGTGCCTAGCTAGGACGAAACCTAATTCAGGATGAATGCTATGATATGATCCTTTACTTAATGCAATTTGATTGACCAATTCATTGAGATTCAATTGCATATTTCTATTCTTAAATTAATATGTTTGAGATATTAGTTTAAGATTTGATTATGATTAGGATTGAGAAATCCTCTTATACGAATAAATCTACTATAATTGAAAGAAGTTGCATGCAAACCTAAACATAGGTCAACATAAATCCTCTAGATTAGCGTCAAATCTAACAGAGAAATTTCCAAATCAGAATAATGTGATCTTAGGAGTTTTAACTAGAAAAAAGCTTTAGTTAATTAACTGAAGATTAGTTGTTAATAGTCTTGAAAAAGATATTAAGATAATATAGGAGTTTCCATGATCTAATGATCAATAATTGAATTGCATGATAAAGTGTTAATACTTGAGATATCTTGGGGGATTTCTTACTTAGGTACTAGTTATTTGATATTTGATTAATCTTTTCGACACATGCCCGTACATCCATAAGACATTTGAGCACATGCCCGGTGAAAGTAGTGCACTAGAGCAGTCACATTCACCTATATATCATAGCATCATAATTAAAAAAAACACGAATAACACAATATCAAAAACTCAATTCCTCATTTCATTTCATAAAACATAATTTACATTGTAGTATTACACTACATGATCCATATATATATATATGCAACATCAAAAACTATAAGAGTCTACTGCTCTTTTACACATTCTACATGAAAGAGGAATTATACAAAAATTCTATCTAGATCCTTCAGTCTCAGCTAACCGACCTTTGAGTCATTTTTTGAGTCCAAAATGTGTCATTAGACTTCTTCTAGACCATCTTAGTAACTACGTCTCCTCTCTCATACCTGAAAAGCCATGTTGTAATTTTTATGAGTTTTGTAAACTCAGTAAGTAAGCCATCATTGATGAGCTCACTCATATCATATAACACAAACAGTTCACAAATAATTCACATAATCAAATAAGGCTCATCACTTCACTAATCATCATATTGCATCAAATATCATATTGTTCACTTAATTCACATTTCTCATTCAGAACGATTCAAACAATTTAGTTCAATCATTTAAAACATACATATCAAATATATATGCAATGTACATATGACTCACATTCAATTATTACGTTGTTATGACCAAGTACCTTTTTAACTGTCTCGTATCTATTATAGATACTAGGCTCATTGATAACTGTCATGCATCTGTTGGAGATACCGGGCTCATTTTACATAGTGGGCTAGAGGCTCTTACTACAATCTGAGCTTTAAGTTCTTTTTCACTAACTACTCCGGTCACAACTTCATTTATCTGATTATGCATATCAAGTATGAAATGTATTAAATCTCATATAGTCAATTAGTCACATTTATTCATTTACATATTCACTTTCACATTTTCATCGGACCTAAGTCCGACATTCAACAAGTATGTTGAGTACACTTATTTATGTCAAATTCACATACAATGAGCACTTCCAATGTAATTCTCATGCATAAAACACCTTGGACTATCAATGTCTGGATTAACACATTCACATCAATAATAATTCAATATTTGCATTTAAAGCAAAAATAGACAATCTTAGTGAGAACATCTAGGTTACTCACTGTATACTCCAGATAGCTATTACCTCGATGTCCCGGCAATGTCTGGATGTTGTCGTTCTATTTGTGCTTTTATATCATGTAACAGATACACATTTACACATTACTTAATTACACAATCACACTAATACTCAATCATACACATATGTATATATGTTGTGTATAATAAATGCTCATTTGACTATTTCAGATATATTTCCTTAATTCACATCTCATGATCATTCATACTTCAAAACTCATATATGTCTAATTTGAACTTAGGTTTACACCTCAATTATACAAGATTATTCTAAGTTAATCATTTAATCATTCACTAAGGTTATACTAGCATTATAAGATCACAAATATCCAATTTCTCATTCATCTTTACTTAATACACATCGTTCATCTCCTTTTCTCCTTTGAATCTCATCAGCATTCATACGATCACTTTCATTCCTATAACATCTCTAAATTTCCATATTTGAATACTTGATGTACAATAATCTATTCTTAAGTTATAACCTCAATTATCACCCTAAACATATCACTCATTTAATCACTTAATCCATCGTCAAATTAAGTTCATTTCAAGCTTAATTCAAGCCTAAATGCATCATAGGAAAGTACCTAACCATTTTTTGCTTCAATCATCACCTAAAAGACAAGAATTCATTTAAATGGCCCTTCTGATCTTGGGTTATGTTGACAGAACATTTCTAGCACTTTCTTGCATTCCCACAATCGTGGGTTATGTAAATCCAAAAATCCCAGCAATTTATCTTCCAAATTTCCAGCTTTTTAACTCCTATAAGTTACATCCAAAACATCTTATGCTTAGTTCATCATTCCTAGCTTAATTCCTCATCATTTCCTCTTCGTTCTCACCTCCATTTCAGCTTAATATCATTTATAAACAAATCATAATCTATGGTTGATTATAAACACAAAAATAGAACATTAATGTATACATACATTCATCAAAATTTCTACACTCTTTCTACACCATTATAATGATCATTTTATCTTTACAACATCTTTACAACAACTTATGAATTATTACTCATCATATACATAAAACAAGACATCAATATTATCATTTCTTCACCCACGTTTCAACATATATCCATCACCATTTTATGATCATTAAATCTCTAACTATCATCATAAAAGTTTCCATTCAACAAACCATGAAGAACAATGCTTTACACTTACTTGTTTAACTTCAAGCTCTTCAAATAACCACTTAACCCTAGTTTCCAAGCTTTACACGATCATCAATCTTCCAAGTAGAATAGGCTAGGTTTTTAGTAGCAAGATGAAAAGGACAACATCTTGGAGTAGTAGTGTAAGATTTTAACAAAGATCAACATGAGAGGGTTGGGTTGAGTTTTGTGAGATGAAGAGATGAAAATGAATGAAGAAGATGAGAACAAGTGATAAAAGTAGAAGTGAAAGGCAAGGATGATGGTCTTTCAAATGGTGAGTTTCGTGTGGGTTTACAAGCAAGATTAAAAAGCTTGGTAAGTGTAATGACAAGTGTCATGACACTTACCTCTTACTTAACAATACTAATATCTTCTAATATTATACCTCATATCTTTTAACCTCTAGTCCATTTGTCTCCAAATTTCAAATCAATTGTCACCTAATAATCCATAACATTACTCATTAAATCCTAATACCACTTATCAATAATTTCTACTGCCATTTGACACTTCTATTACTATTTATTAATTATCTTGTCAGTTGGCATTTTTCCTAATCCAAAAATACTTATAATTTTATAAATTTTCCAAATTTCCACCAAAAATTCTAAATTAATAATTATACTCACCAAGTCAATTTTCAAAACAAAATATTCACTATTCACATCATAATCATGTAAAAATCATTTATATCCCGAAATATGTCAAATGAGGGCATGAACAATCATTGTACTGTGTACAGAAAAATAAAATTCACGAATGTGTATGCTAATATTATGCAAGAGCATGAAATGTATTTCTTAATTTCTCAATAATATCTCTCATGTACAATATTATAGAGTTCTAATTAACCTTTAGCATGGGAAAATGGGATACTACAATATTTGTCTTGATTCATTATTATGTTAAGTTTTAGTTTAGTTTAGTTTTCAATTAAATCATCATCTTAAGATTTAAATTTAGGTCAATCATGTTCCACGAAGGAACATTTTTGTTTCTCCTTTTGCAACCAACATGTCCCCTTGTTCACCAACATAATGCTAATATAGTTTTGTGTTTAGTCACATCTTAGTAGTGATAATTTACACACAAAAAATTTAGAATGTAAGACAACGTAAAATGGGGTAAACACGATCCTATGTTAAGGTTATGTTAGGTATAAAAATTAGGGTTCAATTTATTAAAAGAAGGAAGTTGAGAAAAGAGGGAGCTTTTGGCAAAAATGAGTTGTGAAGCAAAAGGAGTCAACTAGAAGCCAAATATAATAGTTAGAGATCAAGTAGAAAGACAATCTTGGACGAGGAATAAGGATTTTGACAAGATTCATGAAGATGGTTTCTCTCTTTTTTTTTTCTTCCTTGTTTTTGTGTTCTTTCTTATTTATCTAGAAACTAATTGGGATACGAATCTAGATAGAACAAACCCTCAGGTTACAAGGTTTTGAATTGATATTTTGGCTTAACAAACTTCCTAATTTTTTAATAATTGTTCATATTATTATATTGATTGATTAAAGGAATGAAAGATAAAAGGTTCAATAATTAGAAGCAAAGATCTAATAGTGAAATCTTGAAACTTAATTCATAATTAAGTCCCAAAGAAACTAAAATTATATTAAAGGTAGAACCTTGTCCCAATTATATTGAAGCCTAATACACTTAGTTGTATTAAACCTAGGCCCAAAGAGTCTTGAATATTCAGAATTAATTAATATCAATAACAATACTTAATTTTGTCGAGATTTGACATGTAATGTAAAGCTAATATATGATAATTTCAAAAACCAACACATCTCGTCGATCGTAAAGTTGACAAGTTTGAGAATTTTCCGCCTTGCGTTTATGCAGGCAATTTGGATGATACTGGTAAGACATTTCAAAATAATAATAGCTTGCGGTCACCACCCACTGATGCTAGAAGACATGCAATTTGTACGTCTTATTGATGGTACTTGCATCTTCCTGCTGGAAAGTTCCAAGTCAAAGAATGCGGCGGGGTCATGCACTTTTATAAAAGTAAAAGGAGGCAATGATTCTCCTCAATCCGATTACGAAGTTGGTTATTTCATTCGATGATCAATAAGCCTAGCATAGGATTTGATAGGCATCTTATCTTGCAATTTGAAATGGTCAGCCTATAAGTAGGTATTTTTATTAAACCAATTTGTATGTTAGGTTTAGATTCAGCCTGCTTCGAGGTTTAATTATAAAGTTAAGTGACCTTTCAAAAAAAAACTTATAAAGTTAAGTATCGACTAGACATAATTAAAAAATATATATTCTTTTATTTATGAGAGCCTATTGTCATCCTTAGTCATTTTTTTATTTATATCAATTTGTATTCACACTCATTTAATTACTAATTCATTTTAAATTGCAATTGATCATGATTTAATAGTTTCAAATTAGGGTCAATTGAATTTAAATATGTGTGGTTAAATTTAATAAATTGTTCATTTGTTTTTAGGTTCATAGTTTGGGATTAGCTAATGTTAAATAAATTAATTCTATTTTAATTAAGATTTAGTTCGTTAATTCAAGTTTGAATGATAAAATTAATCGAGAATAACAAACTTGACACTTTGATTATAAGATTAGAGAGTTAAGAGTCCATTGGTGGTACAATTTTAAAAATAGGCTTAACAGAAATAAATCTTAAGCTTAGTTGAAGATTACAAGAAATTGTAGGATTTAATATGAATCAATGCCAATTACTTGTGAAATTAATAGAGTTTAGAAGTAAAATTGATACAAGTTAGACTTTACCAGAAAAATCAGAAGAAAATTTCTAAAGGGATTGGGAGTGCTAAATCATTACTGAAATAAGTTTGTGGTTATTTGAAGATTTTGAAATAAATTATAAATAAATGATCCATAGATTCCTTATTGGTAAAGAAGAAGAAGAAGAAGAAGATATAATATTTTCATTGAAATTTAATATAAATGTTGATATTTGGTTTTTTTTTTTTAAAAACAGTCATAATATTATAATTACAAGAAGTAAGTTGAAGCCGCTATTGAACCAAATGGAGACGGTAAAACCACCTTACTCAACTACTCATTGTCATGGTTACATTTATTCTCCAGCAGCACTAGTTCAGGAAAGCAACTACAATTTCAACTACAACACGTGGGCCAACAGGAAAGTGCTGAATTGGTCAGAAATGGTGGGTATTTATAAGGTCCAGTAATAATATGTAGTTTTGAACAAATAGTTCTTCTTTAACTCTATCTCTTTTTAACATCTGCTTATTACCCAGGTTCAATTATTGGAGTGAGTCACAAGGTTTCAATTTTATCAAAGGGTTTGTTGACTTCAAGTGTTAAGAGATTAGGAGGGAAACTCTTTACCTCTTTCCATTTGCCTTCTCTCGTTTGCTGTGGATGGCGACACTCCATGTGCACACTCTTCATTATCGTCCACCTCGCTCTGCAGTACCGCTCCTGGTCTTCACTTGAATTACCAGACTATCATATAAGCACAAATGTTTCATTATCAAGATAATAATCTAGAGCCAAATAACAAGTGGTGTCCGTTCCATGATCAGGGAATCTTTAATCCACTCAAGTACGCAAGACTTTATATATGTTCCAGGTTTGAGAACTTGACAAATCTTGAATGGAGCTGTTTAGGTTTTAGCTAGTTTTCCATGCTAGATATGTATGTCCTTCATTGCACCAAATAATCCTCCTTTATGTTTTAACACTTTGCTTTCTTCGAGTTATAATGTCTTTACTCTTAATTGTAAGTCACGCTTTTCAAACGGGCCTTCTCTCTTCATCCCTGTACTAAGTTCAACGCAGCCTGCAGGAGTTCTCTTTTTTCATGTCGTGTTTAAATTCTCAAACTCTTTTGACTCTACGCTTCAAGCTGTATAGGGATCAATTCTTTTTAACACCAAATGCAAAACTAAATGACGAATCTCCCGTCACAACGATCCTTCTATAAAATTTGTAAACAAAATAAAAATAAAATATTGGAATATACAAGTAAATATGTAAAGTGTAACACTTAACATAAACTTTATTACGTATCTCGTATCGTTCATGAAAGGGTTAAAAATGAAGGAAATATGAAATACTTGATTTCGGTTCCATTTTAACTTCCAAAGCAATTTCGTAGCCAAAACAAACTCTAATCTTCCAGGACCTTCACGGAAAACGTTTACCGACACGTGGTTAACGTCTTTTAACAGTTTTTTTAATATATAAGTGCTCTTAGCGGGTCAGAAGATCCGTATATGCTTACGAATGATATGAGCAATGCAGGAGATTTTAACATTTATATATTGAACCCATATCAGGCTTCCCCATCACAAGTTCGATATGAGTTCGGTCTACACTAATCGGGATCTATTTTCTTTTTAAATTTTAACTCATTGATTTAGATCATTTATTTGGTCACTTTATTATTTTTATCTTAATGAAATTACGTAACTTAACCGATAAGTTATTGAAAAAACAAAAATTACAAGTACTACTTGTCCAATATAACGAGAAAGGACAAAATTGTCCAACATAAATTAGTTATTTAGTCCATCTATTTAAGAGTTGAACTATTCATTTTAGGAGTATAGTTTTAGTAGAAGCTGGCCTATTTTCTAACTCAAAGAATTTATATATTATACATAGAATTCGCGTAAAGTTGTCTTGTATATTTCCTCATAGTATCAAAGCAACGGTACTAAGCGAAGACAAACATGGACGGTGAAGGAAAGAAGTCTCTCTCGGCATATGCCTTAACCTCGAATGATAATCCTGGGAATAAAATTACCCAGGTGCAATTGAAAGAGGACAAATATGATAAATAGGCTTGGGTAATCCGAATCTCACTGAGAGCCAAGAAGAAATTTGGATTTATAAATGGAACTTGACAATAATTCACGCTAACCAGAGGATTCGTGGGCTGTGAATTCCATGTTGGTCTAATGGATACTTGATATAAGTAAGCCAACTTTGCATTATACCACTAATCATACACCCGGTGCAATTTTCTGTTGCTAATGGCCCTCGTGTTTAGTAGATCAAGGCCGAACTTGTCGTTTATAAATAGTAGGGACTTACAATTCTGGCCTATTTGAAATAGTTGTTGGAAGACCTTACAAATTCCAACATGTCAATGTGGAGGATCCAATTGCAATAAACTTGACAAGAAATGAGAGAAAGAAAAACCTCGTCTATTTTTTATGGGTCTGGATAATGTGGTTCATTTCAATATTTTGAGCATTGATCCCTTGTCTAGTATCAGTAAAGACCAATCTCGCTCAGGTGTTTGACTAGTATGCAGGCGTCGATGTGGTTGGGGCATTAAAGGCAAATATTGCATTAAAGTCAATAGTGCTCAGGTGGTTGGCTAGTATGCAGGCGTCGATGTGGTTGGGGCATTAAAGGCCAGTAGGTGATTGGCTAGTACTCTTCATTAGTGGTGACAACAGAAGGGAATCGTGAAGTTCTCTGGTCTAGGGATGGTTAAAAAAAAAATGACGTTGATTTGTCATTTTGTGACTTCTTGTCAGCCAACGAGCACATTTGTCATCCCTGCTTGGATCCTTGACAAGCGAACAATATGGACAACTTTCCTAGACTTGTTGAATTCATGCAAATTGGGTACTAGTGAGAAGATGAATAGTAAGAAAAAATTGAATTGGATAATTGATATTAGCACCTCCCATCATATCACTGGATATTTAGAATGTTTAATGGATTTTAGAAACGTAAAAACCTACCTAATTGGATTGTTGATCGCAAGTAAGTGATGGCATTAAAAGAAAGGTCAATTTGTCCAGGAGAACACATGGAATTTAAAAATGTTCTTTATGTTTTAAGATTGGATTGTAATTTAATCTTAGTTTCATAGTTGTTTGATGAATCAAATTATAATGTCCAATTCGCTAATAAATTTTGTATTATATAGAACCATAATATGAGGATGGTGATTTCAGCGAATGAGTAGGGTGAGCAGCTTTACTATCTCAAGTCATCAACAATGGCTCAATTGTGTAAAGCGAGTTGTATAGTTTTTTTGAATTGTGGATTAAGAAAATGGGACATTCGTCTACGAAAATATAAGGGGTGCTTCTTTATGTTAATTTTAGTGGTAATAATTTAGTCAAGAATAAAGCTTGTGATATCTATTTTAAAGCTAAACGAACTAGATAAGTATTTTTTCAGTAAAAATAAGTGTTGAAAAAATATTTGAATTGATTCATTATAATTTATGGGAACCTTATATAACTATTATTTTTTATGGTGCCTTTTGACAATTGTTGGCGATATCTTAAGAGGTGTGTGGATTTATTTTTTGATTGACAAAACTGAAATGGAACTTGTACTATATGATTTTCTTTCTGTAGCTAAACAAAATGTTATTAAGTAGTATATGAAAATTATTGGAAGTGATAATGAGATCGAAATCATATGCTTGGATAATTATTTTGCTAAAATAGGATAATATATTATACCTCATGTGTATGAACACCTCAACAGAATGGGCAAGTTGGGAGTAAACACTGTTATCTTCTTAATATGACTCAATCTTTAAGATTCCAAGCATGCCTTCCTATCGAGTTTTGGGGAGAATATGTCCTACTTATAGGAGATTTGATAAATCAGACTTCCTCTAAATTTCTAGAAGGAACCTTATGAAGTTTTATTTGAAAAGCCTCTTAGTTATAATCACATATATATTTTTTGGTGTTTGTGTTATGCATGAAAATTGAATCGAAAGAAGGATAAATCTACAAGCAGGAGTCAAAATTGCATGTTTGTGGGTTATCCCTTTGGAAAGTAAGGATGGAGACTATAAACTTGAAATAAGAAAGTATTTTGTACCAAGAGACATGATGTTTTTTAAGATGAATTTCTATATACAACTATAAGTGCACAACGAGATGTTTCAGGATTACATTTCTTTGGAAAAAAGTGTGTGTATCTAATGAGTTCTTAATTAACAGATTCATAGATTTATAATCTTAAATCAACAATTCTTAGACATTATGACTTTATAATTGCTCCAGATAGTATTCTCATTAGTAGAGCATACCTTGTAGTCTTGGCTTTCGTATATATTGGATCATCTTGTAAACTTTACTTCTAATTTTAAAAATATATTATTTCTTTAATTTCTAAAAAATATTTATAAATTTATATAAATTCAAATAATTTATTAAACTAAGTATCAAACTTATGTCTGAAAATAATTAGAATTCTTGGTGGTGCGAGTGACTTCCTCGTTGCCTTTAAAATCTGTGAAATAGGCATGGTACTTTTTGAAGTTGAATTTCTATATACAATTGTAAGTGCACATGATGCAAAACGAGATGTTTCAGGATTACATTTCTTTGGAAAAATTGATAATGTTGAAATTGCTACCATATAAAATTTTATTTTTCCCTTCAAATCTTCTGTTATTTCTCTCTTTTTGTATCTCTTGAATACAAATTACAATTGCTACCATATAAACTTCTTTATCTTGCTTGCACTAGGCATCTACAACATCGCTTGTAAGATGTCACTTAGATTGCTTTGAATGTAGCTAAGTGTGCATAGAGAGGAAATTCTTAGCCACACCTTTTTAGAGTATCCACAATTAAAAAACAGACGATCTCTATCCTCTTCCTCCAAATTAGATAAAAGCACATAGTTTAGGATATGATAGAAACTTCAATCTATTTATAGTGTTGTGCTTATTCAGCAGGGCTAACTAAAGAAAAAAGTTGGCATTCGGCTTGAGAACCTTGCACCAAACCAACTTGCAACACCATATTCTTGTGTTTTTCCCAAATATTAGATCTCTTACTTTCTTATTGGTTATTTTTGAAATAGATAAGCCATTCCATAAATATGTATCTTTCCCATCATTATGCTTATATTGAGGAATTGACAACATTCTTATCTCATCAAAGGATAGGACCAATTTCCTTTTACAATTAGCTCCTACATCTTAGCTTTCTTTGAGAATCTATCTGGGTAATCTCTTACTAACTGGTTATGTATTAGTGCCCTATCATACCATAGCAAAATCATATCCCTTGTCCCTATTATGTATGCGACCTATTGTTAAACCTCTTCCCTCAACTTTAGAATTTGGTTAAAGAACCAAGAGTAACTTTCCCTAGGAATAGTTGCCCATAAACGACCACCTTTTAAGATAAAGTTATGTACCCATTTAATCCACAAGGACTCTTTGTCACTTAAAATTCTCTAGATTCTCTTCAGCATTAGACAACCATTGCTTCTACTAAGTGTCGCCAATCCCAATCCTCTACCTTCTTTTGGTTGACATATGTTTTTCTAGCTCACTTTAACTATTCCTTTCTCACCCTTCCCTTTACCCCATAGTAACTACCTCATCATTTTTTCCACAGTTTTAACCGACCCTTTTGGTAAGAATATATGAGAGCACTAATAATTTTGCATTGACAATATGACAAACTTTAAGATTTGAATTTTTCTCCCATAGGAAAGAGTTTTATTTGTCCAAAATCCCAATATTTTTTGTATCTTTTCAACCAAGGGTAGACATTCCATAAATCTTAGTTTTCTGGAGGAGATAGGAATTCCCAAGTATAGGAAAGGAAGATCTTGTTTTTTCATTTTAGTGACTTGTGACAAAATATTTGAGAGATGAGCTGTACTTTTTGATAAGATAAAGAAGCTTTTCTAGAAGTTAATGCTCAATCAAGATATCTCCTTAAAACTTTATAGGATATTCATCAGTAAAGAAACTGAAAGAGTATCAGCCTTGCTTAGCAAGATAAGATCATCTGTAAAACATAAACTTATTAAAGAAAGCAACTTACACTTGGAATAATACTTGAATTTATGGTCTTTAGAGATTTTGTGTTTCAACAATAAGGTAAGAACCTCTATGCAAATCAAAAATAGGTAAGGGGAAAGAGGGTACCCTTACCTAAGTCCTTTTTTGCCTTTGAATAACTCTGTTGGACTTCCATCAATCAAGTTTCCAAAAGAAGTATAAGTGATGCATTCTTGAATCCATTTGATAAACATTTCAAGAAATTCCATAACCTCCAAAGTCTGTAACAGAAAAACTCTAGCTAACATTATCGAAAGCTTTTTGAAGATCAACCTTAATGGCACAGTTTTATGGATTTTTTTTCTTATATACCCTTTCAAAAGCTCCTGCAAAATTATAATATTATCTCTAATATTCTTGTAAAGAATAGGGTGACAAAATAGAGGGCTTGATAATACTCAACACCCTTGTATCACTTAATAGAAGTAATTACATAAGGAAAGAAAATCTTAGTAATAAATAGGAAATCATAAACTAAAGAGGGAGATCATACTCTCCCTAATATAGATATTTCCTAACACTTCGCCTCAAGCTGGAGAATACATATCATAAGCTCCAAGCTTGTTACATATAGGTTTGAACTGAGACCCCCCTAATGTTTTAGTGAGTAAATTGGTAAGTTGATCTTTTGACTTGACATACGGTGTCTTAATCAATCCTTCTTGAAGCTTTTCACGAAAAAAGTGACAGTTCACTTCAATATGTTTGGTTCTCTCATGGAAGACTGGATTCGAGGCAATATGAATGGTTGCTTGATTATCACACATCAATTTCATTGGAGTGGAGTGCTCAAAACTAAGTTCCCCAAGAAGATGCTTCAACCAAATCAAAATGTAGTATATGTCATAGCTTTGTACTCAGATTCAGCACTAAAACATGCAACAATTGACTGCTTTTTACTTTTCCATGACATCAGGTTTGCACCCAAAAATACACAGTAACTTGAAGTAGACTGTCGATCATAAAGGCCTGCCTAGTCTGCATTTGTATACCCTTGAATCTGAATGTTTCCATGATTCTGGTAAATAAGACCTTGCACTAGAGAACCTTTCAAATATCTCAAAATTCTAGTAACTTACATCCCAATGACTAGTTCACAGAGATCCCATAAACCGACTCGCTACACTTGTAGCAAATGAAATATCTGGACGAGTAACAATCAAATAATTCAGTTTACCAACAAGTCTTCAATACTTACCTTTTTACATTTGGTTCCATGGGGCTATCAATTAGCCTTGTTCCTAACAAACTTATTTCCTCTAAAAGATCAAGAACATACTTCCTTTGAGATAAACAGATCCTCATTTTTGACCTTGCTATCTCAAAACCCAGAAAATATTTTAGTAAACCAAGATCCTTTATTTGAAATTTAGTCTGTAGGAATGACTTTATAGATTGAATTCCTACTTTATCATCTCCAATAATAACAATATCATCAACATACATGATCAAAAGAATTTTACCAGCCTTGGAGTGATGATAGAACACAGAGTGATCCACACCACATTGATGTAGACCAAACTCTATAACTACTGTACTAAAGCATCCACACCTAGCTCTTGGTGACTATTTTAGACCATATAAAGATTTGTTAAGGCAAAACACTAGATTAGTCTCCCCCCAAGCAACAAACCCTAGTGGTTGCTTCATAAAAATAGTCTCCTAAAGATCACTATGAAGAAAGGCATTTTTTACATCGAGTTGATGAAGAGGCCAGTCATAGGTGGTTACCAATGTAATGCCTTCTTCCTTTACAGAGAGCAATGGGCCAATCAAGATCATCATATGATGGAATTAAAGACGTAGAAGATAATGGTGACGAGGGTGAATCGTCTGGACATACTTCAGGATGAGTGCGTTGAGTATAAACCTGTAAATTAGGATAAGAAAGGCGTTCTAAAGGAGTAGGATTAGTGTTAGGAGCAATGATCACGATTTTATGATATGTGTAAGTTTTAATATTTAACCTTGATAATTCATAAGCATATGGATCGTTTACGTAGTGCCTAAGGTGTCAATCCCACGAGGAGGGTTAATCTAATCATAAAATCTAAGGCTAAAATAATGTGAAATATTCAAAATATAACAAAACTAAAACAGGAATGCTATTCAATCAAGTAATTCAATTCAAGAATCAATCACGAAATATTAACAATTTAACAATTGCAATGCACACACTCAAGAATTGACCTAAAGAACTGTTGATTGAGAGAAAGGGAAATTTTTACCTATCTTTAACGCTAACCTAAGGGATTATGAATTATTGGATCATTAGTCCTAAACGATCCTAAGGTTGATAACTCTCTCTCAAGTTATAACCATTAACCCTAAATTATAAACCCTAATCAGATTATGGAAAATTGCAATTTCTCAATTAACAATCTATCTAAATCCTAATTAGATTTGAAATTTTCCAATAGACTACCGGAAACCTATGTGAGATCTCTTTTCACACAATTACCAATTTGATTAATTTCTCATTCTTATTAAATCACCTAACTCTCGTTAGCCTAATTTGATTATTTTTCATTCGATTCACCCTCTTAGTATATTACCGAACTATGCAATCTCAGAAATCACAATGAATCCAAATAACATAAAACAATTAGATTTTTATTAAATCAAAGATAAAAACAACCCGAATGTGAGTTTAGACGTCCTCAACATTCATACAATCCTATCATCAATAGTTATTCCAATTATATACACTAATAAAATTGAAAATACACCGAAAACAAGATCTGAATGGATGATGGAGGCAGCAACATCGAGAAACCTCTTGTTCTGGGAAGGAATTTGCATAGGCTTCTTCTCTACTTCTCTCTTCCTTCTTCTCTTTCTTAATCTCTCGATGAACTCTCTCTAGGGTTTCTCAATAGTGGCTGATGCAAAAGCTCCCTCATCTTCTTTGTCTTATTCTTTATATACATTTTGTGTTTTTGGCAGCTTTATAGTTTTTCTAAGGTCTTAAAGGTCCAAAAACTCCCTCGAAACTTGACTTTTTTGAGTGTCTGCGCGTCTACGCGATGTAGGCCATGATTGTGACCATGCAAACCACAATCGTGGGCCACATCTGAGCCTTCTGTCATGATCGTGGCAATCAAGCCATGATCATAGGCCGTGTCTTAGGCTTCTATCATGATCGCAGCCTACTGTGCTAGGATTGTGGGCCATTATTTCGGCCTGTGTGTCTCTGAAACATCTCCATTCTTCGATTTTGACCCTGAAACACTAACAACACATTAAGGTACCTCAAATACATAATAATTAAGCTCAAAGACTTGACTAACCCATAAAACACTTAAACACAATTAATTAACAAACTAACACAATTCTAACCTAAACATATACTAAACGATTATGTTAACACTTAAATGCATATCAACCTAAGCCCTAAAACATGATATAATTCACACTTATCAAGCAAAGTAATTAGGAGTTGCTAGGAAAGGAACAAAAGGAATTGGTAGACACTCATCAGTGTCAGTAGAAACAGACTGAGCATCAAAAAAGTAAGGTGTGTCTTTAAAGAATGTAACATAACCAGACACAAAAGACGATTCAATGAGGGTCTAAAACATTTATACCCTTTTTGCAAACAAGAGTACTCAAGAAAGATGCATTTTATAGCTTTTGGATTTAATTTATCCTTGTTGGACTGAAGCTGGTGAGCTAAACAAACACATCTAAATACTCGAGGAGCAATGGAAAAAGGGTCTTGATAGGGAAAGAGAATTGAGAATAGAGTTTTACCCATTAACATATAAGATGACATTCGATTGATGAGATAATATGTAGTAAGTACAGCATCTCTCCAGAAACTTTTGGGTACATTCATGTGGATTAACAAGGTACGAGTTGTTTCAACAATATGTTGGATTTTGCTCTCAGCTACCCCATTTTGTTAAGGAGTATATATGCAGAAAGATTGATGTTGAATACCTTGTTGTTTCAAGTAGCTAGAGAATGAGTTATAGAAATATTTTTAGCATTATCACTACGAAGAATATTGATTCGGGTATTAAACTGATTTTGAATTTCAAAATAGAAAGAAAAAAATATAGAGAATAGTTTAGAACGATCGCACATTAGATATAACTAAGTTATTT
>JAOQMS010000007.1:4511222-4554321 GCA_027563885.1 Erythroxylum longipes
AAGAGAAATCATCAAAAAATTTACAAAATATTGAAATACCAACTTAGACTTTAAACGACTTAGACCCCAAATATTTGCATGGATTAACATGAAGGGTTTTTCAACTCTTTTTTTTTAATTTCAAAATAGAAAGAACAAAATATAGAGAATAGTTTAGAACGATCGCGCATTAGATATAACTAAGTTATTTAAGAGAAATCATCAAAAAATTTACAAAATATTGAAATACCAACTTAGACTTTAAACGACTTAGACCCCAAATATTTGTATGGATTAACATGAAGGATTTTTCAACTCTTTTATTAACTCGAGGAAAAAATGAAGTACGATGATGTTTTCCTAACTAAAGCAACACAATTTAAACTGAAAACAAAATCTAACCCTGACACTACTTTCTTGAGATTTTTGAAAGATGGATGACCCAATTGACTATAAATATCAATAGGAGAGTCTAACACTTGGCAGGCGATGGATGATTGCAACTTGTCAAAATAGTATATTCAATTCGATTTATGCCCTTTTCCAATCGTCATCCTGGTCTTCAAATATTGGATAATGACATTATCAGGGTAGAAACATACAAAAAATCTAGTTGTTTAGTTAATTTGCTCACAGACGTAAGATTGAAAGGAAAGTTTGGAACAAATTATGTAAAGGGTAATGTGAGAGAAGAACAAAGATGAGAGGGTCCAACACCTTTAATGGTGTTAGTAGATCCATCAGCAATAGTAAGTTTATCATTATGAGATGCAGGTAAAGGAATTATATGGTTAAAGTTGGTTATTTTACCTGAAATATGGTCAGTGGCACCAGAATCTATTACCCATGATTGTTTTCTAGGGATAGCTGAATAATAAGAGGTTAGGTTACCTTGATGGGCCACATATGCCATAGAGGAAGAAGGTGTTTGCTGAGTTGACTGATACTGCAAAAACTTAGTATACTCATCCTGAGATAAAGCAACAGACATTTTTAGAGCTATAGCCGAAGAAAGTTTTTCAAGAGATGCAATATAAGCAGCTTGCAAATGGGGATATTTATCCAGACAAGACTTTTCGTCATGTCTGCCTCTATCACAATGTGTGCAATGGATTCGTGAGCTTTTACCACGTCCTCCTTGCCCACCACTACCACCACGTCCATCGAATCCTCCTCCACTTCCCCTATTAACTTGTGAATCAGATTGTGTTGCAAGAGCTGACCTATCAGCGTTATTCTCTGGTGGATTCGTCTTAGTCATAGAGCAAGAGAGTCTAGTATATACTTCAACCAAGGATGGAAAGTGTACTCCTCCCAAGATTTGTGCTAGCACAGGCTCAAACTTAGATTTCAATTCAGCCAAAAACGTCATAGTTACCAAATGCTCTCTTTGAATATGTATCTCCTTAATATCATATATGATAGGTAGTAAAGAATTCAACTCCTCAAAAGCACGTTTCACTTTCCCAAAGTATTCAATCAAACTTCCTTCCTATTTGAACTGAAATAACTCAACAAAAATATCATACATGCGAAGCATATTATTGGAGTAACATAGTCCCAAGCTTGCTTACAAGTGCTAATATGAGAGAATATCGACTAAAATTTCAGCTTCCTTAGAATAAAAAAGAATATGTAGTAATTGTGCATCATCATCTTGCCAATTTTCTAGTATTTTTTGATCAGTTAGGGGATCAAATGTAAGATGGGACTACTTTCTCTAAACTCAAAAGAACAATTCGACATTCTTAGATCAAAAAGGATAGTTATTACCATTCAAACATTGCCTGGTGATTCGCAAAGTTTTGGAACCCATTATTGGAACACCTATCAATGACTTGCTATTGGAATCTGACGTCTCCCAGTTATGCTAGATGAATTTCCTGACTAAACAGACACTAAAACACTGCTGACGATGTTCCCAAATACATAAAACTTTACTGTTATCAAAAATACTTTTTGACACAAAGTAAGGCCAAAACTCCATTTGGGACAAAGTGGCGAGCTGAACCATCTTACTGTCGTTGCTGGTGGTTACCGGATGATGACGCGTGACACCTACATGCCAACCTATAGGTGGTTTTCTGGCGACACCGCCAGTACTCTAGTGGTTATTGACACCCCCTGCTTACTTCTGTGTATTTGGTTTTTGGTTTTGGTAAGTGGAGTTAAGTGTTTTGGATAAATTGGAAGGTGTTAGGGTTTACGATAAAGAAGTTCTAAGGTTTGGAAGTGTGACTCTGATACCATGTGAATAACAGATTGAAAAAAAGAAAAAGGGCTTGATCAATACTCAAGACCCTTTTATCATTTATATAGAAGTAATTACATAGGGAAAGAAATCCTTAGTAATAAATAAGAAATCACACACTAAAGAGGGAGATCATACTCTTCCTAATATAGATATTTCCTAACAATTCCTATTGCTAAAAAAAGCTCCTTAGTTCTCATTGATGATGAATTGCAATATAGTTTTTAGCCTATTTGTTAAAAAAAGCTCCTTAGTTCTCATTGATGATGAATTGCAATACAGTTTTTAGCCTATTTGCTAGGACTTTAGCAATGCTCTTATAAATAAAATTAGTGCAAGAAATAGGTCACTCCAACTTACAGGGTCAGGAATTTTGGGGATTAAACGCGAAAAGGACCTATTAATCTCCTTGAGTAAAACTCCATTTTTGAAGAACTCATGCACAACTTCTTTAACAAATTTCCCTATTTTATCCCTTTTTTATATAGAAACTTCCATTTAAACCAGCTGGGCTTAGCGCTTTGATCCATTCATTTTAAAAACTACCTCCTCGATTTCTTGTTCAATGACAGGCCTGGTTAGATTACTGACTACATCTCTAGGAACCTTAGCATAGACAAATTGCATAAGTTCCTCCTTATGAACTCTGGCGCTCCCTTCTAATCCTGGGAGATTTTGAAAAAATTCCTTAGCATCCTTAGCAATCTCAGCTTACCCATATAATATCTCCCATGATTCAGCTTTTATAGAAGTGATTATGTTAATATTCCTTCTTGTTGACAATATATTAAAGAAAAACTTCATGCATCCATCCCTATCCTTGATCCAGTTGATCTTGGCTCACTGTTACAACAAGGAACAATGATTATCTACCACTTGCAAATAGTTCTTAATTGCTTCCTTCTCCTTATTTGTTATGTTTTCATCTTTTCTAGTGAGTTTTGGATATATAAAAGTCGTATTCTTGCATCCTCTATCTAAATTTTGGTATTGTTTGCATTCAACTTTTTCAATTCCTACTTTATCGCCTTAAGCTTTTGTAAACAAATGAACTGTTTTGTACTAAAAACCTCAATCTCTAAATTTTTAGAGATAGCTTCTTGGAAGCCCTCCATATTAGCAAGAAAATTATTAAACCTGAAGGGATGTTTAACATTAACTTTTTTAAAAAGATTATCTACCATAATAGGGGTACGATCAGAAAATCCAGGTTTTAGAAATATGGCTTTACTCTCAGGATAGGTAATTAACTAGTCCACATTTAAAAAGGCCCTATCTTGCTTTTTCTGAATAAACCACTTTGAACTTTGTTTATTGCTCCATGTGAACCTGTGTCCTTTAAATTTTAAATCAGACAAGTCCATGTCCTTGTTGCAATCAAACAGATCTGAGTTGTAGTTGAGTAGATTACAACTCCCGCAACCTCTGACCTATAAAGATTAAATCACCACTAATAATCCAAGGTCCTCTAACTAATGCTTTTAATCTTCTCAGAGAGCTCCATAAATTAGATCTTTGGAATACCATATTAAACCCATATACAAAAGTAGCCAAATTTATAAAATTCTCCATTTTTGAATCTCAATTTTGTGTGGATGAGCTGCTTACTAACTTCCAATGATTCCACCTCTATTAGATCTCCATCATAACCAATAATGATTCTTCCATACCCATGGCACTAGTGATTTGTTAGTAACTTCCATTTAGTACTAAAACAACTCAATTTATTCAAATTTTCTAATCTGGTTTTGGTTTCCAATAAACAAAATAACATAGGCTTCTTATGTTGGGCAAAATCATTTAAAGCATTGAGCTTTAAAGGATTATTTACTCCTCTTACATTTCGAACTAAAAAGGTCATATTGGAATGCTTTTACCTTTTGAGCCCTTCCTACTACTCCTATTACTCTTCCTAGATAACACCTTTTCAAACTTTTCCTCTTAATTGTCCACTTTCTACTAATCTTCTAACTACTAAATTCGATCAACTGTTGTTGGTCCTCATTTTGTTGTGAGCTTTTTGAGGATACTTCAGCTTGCACAACCCCCTTTCTTTATTATAAGGGCTATTCAACTTATTCAAACCCTCATTAACCCTTAAGTTCCTTGTCAAAAGATATTTTATCCGCAATTGTTAATGATCATTCAAGGGTTATATAGGTTTTGGTGTAGATTCATTTTGCTCACTCTTATTATCTTCATTTTGAACTCTATTCACCTTATCTAGGCTGCCCTGGTACTCTGAAATCCTTATCAGTTTTCCACTATCTATAAGCACTTTGTTTTTATCTATTTTGGTCTCTTCAAACCCCAACAACTCCTAATAATCTCACCTCATGAAAACTTTCCTTGTTAGTTTCCATCCTTTACTTTGTGCTTTTAAGGAAGGTTTATATTGATAAGTAACAATCACTTTGTCTTCTCTAAGAGAATCCCCATCTGTTAACCTTAATATAAGAATACTATCTTTCATTTCTTTAGAAATTTCCTTTCTCACACATAATCTAGCATAGCCTACACGTTTCCTCAAAGTTATATTTTCATCCATGCTAATTGGCTTTCCGGTATAGTTTGCTAACATACTTAAGCCTTTTGTTGTCGAGTATTCCAAAGGAATATTGTGCATGCTCACTCATATAAGAATGTGCTTTAATCTAATTTACTTTAACTCCATACTAGGTTGTCAGTTTTGGAGAAATGGAGGAAATTGTGAGATGTGCCAATGACCTTCTTCTATTACCTTTTGAGCTTCGGATTTTGAGCTGAAGGTAAACATAATATTATCATTCTCTATTAACATCACCTCTTGTACGCCTTTACCTTTCCAACTTTTCTGAGTCTATACTTGTATTATAAAAAAAAAAAAGCAAGGTGTTTGTCGATGAAGAATCCTATAATTGCTACTTCTTATGTCCTAGCACCTTCCTGTAAAGTATATATACTTAGGGTCACCATCAACTTGCCTTCAAATTCAACAAGAGGACTATAAAATAGAGAAGAATTCAAATTGTCCCTCGGGACTTGCTTCCATGTTTTTCTAGTTTCTGCATGCTTCTTATACATATTTCAAACTTGAACAATTTATAGTGAAATTATGACAAAAAATAGATAACAAAACATCAAACTTAAAAGTAACTATATAGAAAATATAAATTGAAGAGGTAAACTAATTTATTGTTAAAAATATTAACCTAATTAATTAAGATTTAAAACTTCAAACTTAGTCTATTTGTTGGAGAATTTTATAACCGCTTGCTAAATTTGAGGCTTAAGGTACATTGATTCGGCCATAACTGTACGTTACACTCAAGCAGTTCCTACCTGATCTCTAACAAAATACGAAACAAGGAACACCCAGAAAGAAAATATCTAAACGTAAAGGAAAAACAAAAAGAACCGGTTAGCAACTTGTACTGGTACGTGATTAATGCACACCAAACTGAAATACGGAACATGCAGGCACATGTGCCCCCGTCTTCTGGACGGCGCTTCCTTTAGATAAGTCTCACAAATTTGTCTAAGCTTGAGTACCTAAATGAAAATGAAAATGAAAATGAAAATGAAAATAAAAAATTGAATAAACCAAAAAAAAAGTTAGGGAAAAGGGCGAAGAGGTAGGAGGCGGTTTAATTTGTTTTGTTTTGCTGAATGGAATGAGAGCCAAGCCAAGCCAAGCCAAGCCGCCTCTCTCTCTGACTGGGAATCCCATTCCCAGTTGCTTACAAAATATGACGATGCTTCTTGAATTGTCTCCACCTTCTTCTTGAATCCGAAGTTTGTTGGGATTTGACTATGACACCCAGAGAAAGCTTTGGCTTCAAATTTCTTTAATTCTTTTCCGATTCTTTCTTAATTCTTTTCCTATATATATACGTGTGGTGTGCTGATACCAACATCGTTAGCACAGCCCAAAGTTTCTACTTTTGAGAGATTTTTCTGCTTCTATTCACAGGTACTTGCGTATCTGTTTGTTTCCGCAATTCTTTTCTTCCCTCTTTTTGTTTTCTGATCTACATGTAAGATTGTTGGTGTTTCTGAAACTATCACTTTGTTCCATTCCCATTGTTTTGTGTTGATTGTTTCCTGTAATAACCGACATTACACGATCTTAATGTTGAACGGTTCTCTGCGTTTCCTGTAGATTTTTTTTATTATCTTCCTTTTCTTTTCTTGGTTATTTGGATTCCCTTTTATCGTTATTTTTATTTTGTTGTCAGTCGATTTTTCTGTTTGCGTTCTCGCTTGTAGACTTGATGTCTGTTGTCTTGTGCGGTTAAGGCAAGTTGTTCTTTTGTTTAGATCAAGATATTTCAGATCTTCTGAACTCAGCTCTTGTTTTTCCCTTTTGTTGATCAGGTCTAAATATTGTGTTTGAAGCGTAGTTTCTCCATGGTAAGCTTTTTATCATTTCTCTCTTTTCCCTCTCACCGCATTAAAGGTGGTCAAACCAGAGTTTGTAGCACAATAATTCTGTGGTTTGGATTTATTTCTTCTATTCTGATGTGATGTTTTGATTTGATATCAGGGAGAGGCACCGGCATTCTTGACCGATGATATGTTGAATGGAGTTCAAAATGGAGTTTTTTTGAAATCTAAAGGCTGCAAAACAGCCACTACCATACGGGATAGAACAGTACTGACACTTTTTATTCCTCATCTTTTATGTAGTGATTATCTCGTCAGCCATCTTCCCAATCTCGACTTATTTGTATTTGTAGTATGTGATTAGCGGTGGAGATGATGAATCCGCATTAGCTCTAGAAGTTCGAATATTTGATAAAGTTACTGCCACGTGGTGAGTTGAAAACTCCGGTAATTTGTGTTGCATTCTCCGTATTTCAATTTAGTGTTTAGTTTACTCATTCACACGGTAGAACATATGCATTTTCCAGTATAACTCCTACTGTTTTGGGAACCAAACCCATGCCCGGTAAAGGCCATTCAGCGATACAGTTGGACGAAAATAAAATTTTGATCCTTAAGAAGGGATCCACTTCAGACGACTGCATCTGGTTCCTTGAGGTTCGCATTGCAAGCTTTGAACTTCTTGATGTCCTTTTGTTTAATTCTATAAAAAAAAACATATTATATTAAGTATTCCTATTCAGTTAGTTCAGAAAGTAAGAGCTGCAGGATACTGATAGATCATAACTTGAGACGGATTTGTTTCTACAAGTGCTAAAAGTACTTGTTGCATTGCCCTGGATATAAATTTTCCATCAGTTTCTCATTGCATTATAGCATTAGATGTTCCTCTCATTCGTTGCAAATTTTATATGGTTCCCTAACTAGCTCCTGTCGTTTTAGACCATTAACTGCTTGAATGTTTACAGGTGGACAGTACTTATGTAAGGGAGCAGAAAAATAAATTGGACACTGAAGTTGTTGCCTGGAGTAAGGGTATGAAGGGCAATGCTGACATGCGAATTGTCATTAGTGGTCCTTCTGGAGTGGGCAAGGGGACATTAATATCCATGCTCAAGGATGAATTTCCATCCATGTTTGGTTTTTCTGTGAGCCATACAACCCGAGCCCCTAGGAGCGGGGAGGAGGATGGCGTCCATTACCACTTCACTGACCGAAATGTAATGGAGAAAGAGATAGAAGATGGGAAGTTCCTTGAGTTTGCTTCTGTTCACGGAAACCTTTATGGTACCAGTATAGAAGCTGTTGAGGTTGTTGCAGATGCAGGAAAGGTAATTAACAGTTGCATATGTGTCATTGTGAAAAGTTGTAGTTCAAGTCTTTAGATATGTTCAATCTGGATATACCGAGAGGTTGAATGCCAGTTGGATGTTGCACAGAAATTCTAAATGGGTGCCTGACTTTTAAGTGTTGCTGCTGCTATTTTCGTGATAATGTTTCATGCATGCTATCTTTAATTTTTGTAATGTAACTAACTCGGTACACTATATGTTCTCGTTGTTGGCGATGGTGTACCCTACCAGCTCAATGTACCGCAGGAAAAAATTGGGTTAAAACCACCTTTCCTTTATGAAATTACACTCTTGACATTTTATAGCTTTGCAGTGAATTTTTATGTTGAATTAACACAATGCCTTATGTAGACTGTGCTTCTGTGTCTTCCACAAAAGTTTATGTTATAATTTTTCCCTTCCATTTGATTATAGAGGTGCATTCTTGATATTGACGTTCAAGGGGCAAGATCTGTGAGAGCTAGTGCTCTTGATGCAATTTTTATCTTTATCTGCCCTCCCTCAATGGAAGAGCTTGAGAAGCGTCTCCGAGCAAGGTATGTAGAAACTGTCTGGTCAGCCTTTTCCATTGTTTTATCTTCCTACACTTTTTCTAACTGGAATCTTTGCCAATAGGGGAACGGAGGCAGAGGAGCAGATTCTTAAGCGACTCCAAAATGCACAGGCGGAGATTGAGCAAGGAAAATCACCAGGCATCTTTGACCACATTTTGCATAATGATAAACTTGAAGATTGTTATAAGAATCTTAAGGTAACTCCCTGCCAGTTTAATTTGATAGGCAAGCTTTTGAATGTATTTTTCTCTGACAGTGTCTATTTATTTGGAAAGGAACTGCTGGGACTCAAAGGAAATGTGACAACTAAGCAGAAATCAGGTCAGTTTACCCTGAGATTAATTTACTAAACACCTACCCACTTGTAGTTTCATTTTTGTGATTGCTGTATACTTTGAGGTACGTGAATAATATGTTGCCTTGCAAATCCAGCATCTCAGGGGATTGACCTGCCTGTGGATCACTCAGTATCCAAAATCAATGACAAAATTGTCATAACTTGTGGTACACCAGAGCGTGGAAACGAATCAAAGAACTTGTAAGTTTAAAAGTTTATTCTTTGTCTAATTAGCAATGGAGTTACTTCACACTTTCACCGTGTCAACTTAGCGTTCTACATATAACCTGCCTACTGAATGGATTTGAGCAGGATTGTCTTGAATGTGTCAACTCTCAAGGGAGGAGCGCCAGGACGGACAAGAGGGATTGAAGTATACGATGTCATCTCGTTTTCAGATGGCTTGAATGAGATGAAGCTGCCAAGCTGACAAAAGGCTTGTATGCAGGCTAGTCTTCTCCCGTATAACAAAGAATGATAACTAGTGAGCGAATCAAAACATTTTGCTATAGAATTGTAGACTTCAGTTCTTATGCCACTATTCTCTCTTACTTCATTCTTTTCCAGAGACTAGCTTTATGTTTGAACTGTTACTATCCCCGTAATGGGCAATGAAAGAGCTTATCATTCATGCCGAAAAATTTAAGGGCTAGCATCCTATGTTCATGCTTGTCTTGTCGCTTCTTTTTCTCCTTTTGGATCTTTGATAATGTGTTAATCTGAGCTTTAAATTGTAATGGGGGAGGTGTTGATGTGAACCTGTTAAAGAGTAGAGTTGGTATTAGAAGGGAGCCAATTGAACCCGAATTTACACCAATTGAACTGTTAACCTGTCAATGACACGTTTTAGTAAGTATTCCGCGATGCTGCAAAACTTGAAGTATACTCTTGAATTCCAATTCTAAAATCATACGAGATTTGGGCAATAGTAACTTCCGGAAAGGCATGTTCTGCCTAGCCAGCCATCGTTGTTGCGTGGCCGTGGGGGCACAAAGGAAAGGCGTCGTTTTCGTGTACTAAATGATGAAAAAAAACATTTATTTATTTATTCCTACTAGTGGGTAGTGGCAGTCAAACCACTCAAATATGCTAAATTAAATTAAGTTATCCGAATCTGACCAACGCTTCCTATGAAGTTGTCAACTTGAAATGACACAATGACCAGAAAGAAAGAGGGAGATTTTAATTCCACTACCAAAGGGACTCGATTCTTGGAATTATCGATGCAGCATCATCTTCATCTATACTTAATTGGTTGGAGGGTGCCCACTGCCCAATCAGTTCGCAAGAAGAACATAGCAAATACCATGCCTTTCAACTTTTCTTGATTGAATGAGAACACCGCTTTAATCTTATATACTAATTAAATAATGTAATTTTTAACTTTCTTCTTCTTTTTCGATGACCACGAAAAAGTGCCTTTACGTCAATGTATTTGTTTGTTCTGAAGACTCCTAATTTTCCACGTATCGTATGTGTTTCATTATTGGAACTTACTGGGAAGCTTCTTCTCTGACAATGCATGTAGCGTAGCGTAGCACTAGTTACTGTTGAGAGTTGGACTAGTTTGGGACCATATATAGAGAGAGAGCAAGTTGACGTTAGTTGTCCCGTTCCCCGAGTTTCCTTTGTCGGTACCCATTTCATTTCACTGGATCTGAGTCTGATACTATGTGTAGGAACTGATTAAATGATTATGAGAATCTCATCCCTGGACTAGCATTTAGCTTATTTTTCCTCTCTTTTATTTAACTTTATTCCCAAGTACTCTGTAACTTTACATTCATGTGCAATTGTGTTCTTAATTTACTAAAACTGAAATTTTTGTCGTGTGACTTAATAGTAGAAAATTAATGTAAGATTGAAGATCTTAAATTATTTTACCAATCCTTATTCAATTTGAGCATTAATATGTTTAAATTTTTATTTTAACCCTTTATCCTTTATTTTCTAAATCAACATTTAAAAGTAAATACGGTAGTGTAGATATGAGTGAGTAGCGTATTAAAATCAAAAAATGGATTTAAACAAGGTTTTGCGTCTTAGGTAGTGCTTGATTTATTTGTGGAATGATAACAAAAATTATGATAAATATAGCGAAGAATGAAAATACGTATAATTCCTATTCTATACTATGTTGAGATGTTTAAGGCATTGTTTTAAAAGGGGATATAAACACACTTTTAATCCAATTATAATATATTGTTAACTTTTTTTTATTTCTTCTCATATTATCTAACCAAGCACCCCTATTAAGTGTGTTTGCTAAAAGTGGAAATATCTAATCTCATTTAGGTTTATTTTTTCTTTTTGTCTTTTTATTTAATATTAAAAATTATTTTTAATTTTTAAAAATCTATGCTTTATCTAAATAGAATTAAGAAATTATCTACATGGTAATTATGATATTACTAGATCAGCCAGACCTATCGCATAATTGGTCGAAATGCCACAAGTTAAAAACTTTATTAGAAGCATATTTTTTGATAAGTTTGTTCGCCTAAGTTGGAAAATCTCATTGTTTATCCATATTTATATTTCAAGTTTACGTGGCCTAAACAAGAAAATAGAAATATTAGTAGGTCGAATTAGGCCAAGCCTAACCCTAGAACATGATAACCTGTGGCCTTGCAGGTCGGAGTGGGTTAGCCCGTAACCTGACCTGACCATAAGCTGATTGATTTTCAGCCTGATAGGCCAAGAGCAAGCTGAGTTTATTTTAACAACAATTTCCAAAACGACGACATTTTATTATTGAAAATTTAAGATCGCAAAACCAACTTGACCCGAATTGACCGAGCCATAAACAGGTCAATATCGGACAAGCCACGGACGAGCCACAAGCTAACCCAACCTGTCCCACTTGTTATTTCCATAACAAAACATCGGTTTCAAAAAATTTTGCTTAAAAAACAAATGACAGACTAAACCAACTCAACTAGCTTACGGCCCGTTCGACCATAGCCCGAGCTACAAATCAGTCAACCAAGCCCGACCCAACCCATTAACGTTCTTATTAAAAGTAACAATCAAATCACGAACCGAGCCGACTATAGTCAACCTATAACCCAATCAATCCGGGCCAAAATCAAACCTGGGCCGAACAAGCCAGATCCTTTTTGACATCTCGTGTTAACATCTCTAACACGCAGTCTCATATAAAAGACAACTGTTGTACAGACGCTCATAAGAAAAAGGAAAACTTCACTTTCACATAGATAAGAAAATAGCATTTGCTTTCCACTTCCTAATAGGCTATAAATGACCTAGTTACACCCTTCTTTTTTTTCATCTGATTTCCATTACAAATAAAACGCCTCAGTGTGTAAGCAACGATGATCAAATCACAGGTATACTAGTCAAAGCATAACACGCTTCTTAATAAAGACAACCAACTATAACAAAGTTTGAAAAGGCACAAAATGACCAATAAAAGCAAACGAAAGGAAACCATATTTGAAATGCTTCCCACCATCCCTCCGGTTCTCGATATTGTCATCAAAACAAAGTAGATCTAGATTCAGCAAGAGCAAGATAGAAAAATAGACAATCTAGGAATAAAAAGGTAAAATAAACCAGCCAACAAGAAAACAAAAAAAAAATGGTACTAAAATCTTAAAAACCCACTAAGACAGAAACCCTAAATCCAATTCCTTTGGCATTAATATCTATCAAGGCTAAACCCCTAGGAACACATCCACGTAACAGTATTGGTACTGAAGTGCCTACCCTGCCGCCACACATCCTGTCAAGAGTAGTAGCAAAATTATTCCTCCAACCTCAGACCAAAAATCACCGAGGCCCCAAAGCAGCAAGACAGTGCCATAAGGCAGTCCAAGGCTCAAGGATGATTGTCAGAACTTAGTCCTGTCCTCTACTAACGCCCAATGACTGTTTAGAACTCGTTACACCCTCCAAGACCAAGGACCGCAATGCCTTTAATAAACTAGCAACCATTAGCGATACCATTTGTTACGGTCCTTTTATCAGAAGTAACCGGCTTACTGGCCTTGTCATCACCAGGTTTTGCAATTGATCCATTCTCTAAATGCTTCAGGTCCCCGTTGGGCTGGACTAGAGAAGTAGGAGCCTTAATAACATCAGATACAGACTCTAATGTCTTGTGTGATGCTCCCATGTCTGTCTTCTCATTGCCAGGCTTCCCTTCTAATACCTGCAGCCGTACACACAGTAGAAAAATAAAAGATCAAAGCTCAACTCTAACGTTAAAATGACCAACTTTTGGAAACGATAAAGCAAAATAAATTATAACAGAACATGCAAAAAGACAGCAAAACGAGTCTAACCTGTGTCAGGAACTGCTGTTGCTTAACTTTCTTCTCCCTAATTATTTTCTCTCGTTTCTCATAAAAGCCAAAATCATCCAAAATGCTTGTTTTGCTGGAATGATTCTTGAATATATTCACCATTTTAAGGCCCTGCTCTAACTTAACCTGCAAAATCCCATAATCAATTGCTGTTTAAGGAACAGGCTAGCAGCTTTGTCGTAAAGTATAGAAAGGAACTTGCCAAGCCCATTTACCTCTTGTGTGTCCCTGCTGTTGGTCACAGGCTTGTTCTCGTTGTTCTCAAGTATAATGTGCTTCAACAAACTGTTAGGTATATCCTTCACAATGTGCCATTTTACAGAGAAGCACCCAGTCCACTTGTCCTGTTGCCAGTGCTCAACATTTTTGCTAAAATCAACTGGACCCACCATCTCTGCAAGGCCAACAAATTGGCCACTGGTATTGACCTGGCAGGAAATAGACGATTAAAAACAAAAGCAAATAGAACTCAACAAATGATACTTAAATAAACAAGACTAAAGCAAGTGCATTTATATGCTCACCGAGAAAAATAGAAATACAGGGCAGCCATCAGATTTCTGCTGGGCCTCCTGATATGCTGCGTCAAGCTTCTTGTTGCCATTTGGTGTGCTAGCCCAAACATTATACTTGATGCTTTTATGGACATCATCCTCGCTATAAGATTTTATAATGAAAAATTTTGCATCTTGGTAATCCTCAGTAAGATCAGCTTTATTATACTGTTCCTTATTTGGAACACCAGACATATTATCTTTCTCATCACCAATGGTTTCACTTGAAGGCAGATTCTGTCCTTTGACTGCTATTGACACCGGTGTGAAATCCTTATGGTTCTTAAAACTCTTAGCCCTAGGACCTCTATTCAGCTCGTTCAGGCCATCAACATTCTCATTGCGGTAACCAAAATAACCATAGCCTCGCCCTCGGGGTTTATATTTGTTGTCAACAGCCAACCAACCATGTGCATTTACTCTTGAGTCATAACCACCAGATCCAAAACCCATACCAGATCTAAATGTGCTCCCGTACTGACCATAAAACTTATTTGGGTATATCCTGTTTATGAACCCATGTGTTGATCCGATGCCAGATATTTGACCAGGGTGGTGCAAGCCCTAGGGAGCCAAATAATCAAGTTACAAAAATTGACAAGTCAGATAATTGTGCAGCTAAAAGAAGTTGGAACAAAATGTAGAAAATTTTTCTTTAAAATGCTCTTAGACCAATAGAGGAAGCTTACCATGTAATTAGAGTTCTGCCTGAAATTGTTACTTCTTGAAGATGGAACATTGTTACCCTTTGAAAAGGAAGAAGTGATTCCACTACTTCTATACTGTCCACCATAGCCAAATCTTGGATCCTGATAACCAGATGCAGGAAAAGTATTGCTTCCATATGTATTTTTCACACTAACGGATGAATTCTGGTATGTTGGCTTATACGGAGTTGACGCGTTGTTTCCCTTGACTCCACCATTGACTAGACTGCTAGAATTCACTTTAGCTGTTTCCACAGGTAAAGATTTTTGTTCAATACCAGTGGAGGTGGACAGCTCCCCTTGCGAAGAAGCTACTTGACTAGGAGTGAAAGGCTCACTCGTAGGAGTCAATGGCTGGAAGTATGGAGGATACTGGTAGTGCTGAGGCCCATACAGCTGACCATCATTTCCAAGAGTTGGAACTGGTGAAGGTGCTGGTGAATATGGGCCATATGGTGCATAGCTGTAACCATTGTGATATATAACAGACCCACTGTCACCATAAACCCCCTGTAAAATTAAAAAATATCTAACATTAGCATCAACAGAAAAAAAAAAAGGCGCATGGGGATAAAGCCAAAGAGTAGACTAATGATTGGAACTTCCAAAAATGATTGTGGAAGTAATTATCTGGTAAGAACCAAAACTTACTGATGACATCTCAACACCATCTGCATTTGTATAACTTGAGAAGTCATTCCATTCATTTCCTGATCCATTAAAACCTAGAAGAAATCAAGCAGAAAGATAAGGCCGATTATAAATTAACAAAACAGGAATTTCACAAACAGTCAAATTCCCAGAATCCGATAAATCTATTGAAAAGATATTTAAAAGATCTAACATATGATCTAAACAACAAATCTTACTTCCATAGTAAAAGGCAGCCGAAGGATAGCCATTGGGAAGATAATACGTAGCTGGATCCATTATATCTTGTAGAAACGGGGTCACCGACCTCTCGGAAGACTCTATCTGACCATTAGTCGAAATCCCTGAATCAACAGCTCCATATTGATACACAGAAGTCTGCAAAAGGATTGCAATTAATGTTCAAACTGAGACAAAAGATTACAGTCAAATCTTCAAGTTTTCACCTAAAACAAAATCCAAAACCAAAGTTTTTATTACCTTCTTAGTAGGCTCGGGAATTTCTAAAGTCTTTGATTGAGATTCCAAAGATAAGTTCTGTAACAAATCTGCAGCTTCTATTGAGAGATAAAAGTTAAGGAAATACCTAAGATTATGGATTGACCATAAAGATAGATTAAATCGACTAGTCAGTATAGTACTCAGAAGCACATCTAAAGTGGCAAAAATTAAACATACGAACCAAGTCAGTCAGCAAAAGTCAATACCAACATAAAGGCATCTAAATATACCAAAATATTACATCAAAGACAAAAAAACGCAAAGAGGCGGAAAAAAACACGAACCCACATCACAAACAAATCAGAAACAAAACCCTAATAAGCTACAAAACAGATCTTGTCCAACAATAGAAATCAACCAACATAAGACCCCATAAACAAGAACCAACTGGACCCAACAGAGACAGATCAAAGAAGAAAGGAAAAGAAAACATGGATAATGAAGCAAACCCAGATCAAGAAATAAAAAAGAGGATACGATCAGAAGGAGGAGCAACGGTGGCCATGAATGGATTTGAAGAAGATCTAAAGGGTATAGATATAAACCCTAAATCAACCAAAGGAAATAGGGAATTAGACAGTAGGGGTTTTGGGAGGTGACAGCCGCCAAGGGTTTGGGGGTTGGGGTTTCAAACGAAAGAGAGAGGGTTTTGCTGGCTACTATGTCCTTCAAATACCCCCCAACACACGCACACTCCACTTTGTTCCCAAAAATGAAAAACTTAATAATTAAGAATTTAAAAATCACACGACTCCTAAAGTCAATAGTCCGAAATTGCTATAAAAGTAAAACTTAAAAAAGAATTTCGCATTCTCTCTCATTAAAATATCCTTTCTAGTTATACTTCTTTGTGTAATCTTACTCAAATTATGTTTCCAAGTACAATTAAAACGAATTGATGTAGTTCAGCTCTAACCGAACCGTTTCACTTTCAAAGATCGTTGTAACTTAATAATTGCCAAGATAAATTATTTTATATTGTAGTGGGAGATAGCATTAGTTCAGTCTATCTATTAATTATATGAACCAAATTTTGTTTGAAAATATTATTGATTAACTAATTAATATATCATAAGAATCTCTTTATAGCATATCTATTATACACAAATCTATTTAAAGATATTTTATTCAAAGATCTTGATCCCAGTAAGCAAATTAGAGGCAACCTAACAATTCTAGTCTTATAGATGCTCTAGTAAAAAGAATTTCATCGAAAAAAAGTAAAAGAATAAAGAAAAAATCTCTATTATGTTGTTATCAATTAAAAATGCCTAAAATAAAAAAAGAAGAAATATTTTAGGAAAAGAAATATTTAAAAAACAACTTGCTTTATATAAACAAGATCAACCCAAGATACTATTTTCTCCTAACCTCTTTGCTATGAAGCGTGTCAACTATGCACATTTTAATTGCAAGCACACGATGTAGATGTAAGTAGCACAAACAAATAAGTGTCAATCTTACGAAGACTACTAGTTAATTACCAACTATTCACAAATGTAACTAGTTAGACAAATAATTGTGATTAATTGAAGAATGAAAATAAATTGTAATATCTCGTTTTCTATACTAAGGGTTAGGATCTTACACCACTGTACATAAGAAATAGCATTGAGAAATTTATGAGATGAATTGCATTTACATGCATATCAATAACATACACACGTGAATATTGATTGTACATATTGTAAATATTGTATATACACTCAATTAATATATTCTGAGGTATGAATGATTTAAAATGGTTATGATGTGAATTATGAATTATTATAACTCGAATTTTGGTCTGATGGTTTCAATTATAAATTTGGAATTTATTTGTTAAAATTAGGAGATATATGAATTTATATGTATTTTTAGATTAGGAAAAATGCCAAGTAGTAAGACTTATTGACATATGAAGAAAAATTAGGATGACTAAGCCTATAAATTGAGTAACACGTGGCATTAGGATTAATTGACAAATGGCTTAGATAATTGAGTGACAATTGACCTAGAGATTGAGAGACAAATGAACTAGTTATTAAGAGACAACGGGAACTATAGGAATAAGACTTGTGGCAAGTGACAATTGTCACACCACTTGCCACACATCTATCCCACATGATATACACTCACCCAAGACTTAACCGTCTTTGTCTTTCATTTTGTTATATGCTCTCATCTTCTTCCTTTTCTTTCTGCTTCCTTTTCTTTCTTCTCTCATTCACGGTACTCACATCCCACACTCACGATTTTGAGTTGCCATCATCTTTCACTTTGCTACTCCAAGACCTTATTGTTTTCTTCTTATTACTAAAGACCCAACCTATTCCACATTAAATGGTGATGATCGAGTAAGCTTGGAGGAGCTAGGTTATTGATGATTTGAAGAAGCTTTGGAGTTAATAAAGTAAGTGAATCATTGACTTTTTGTGATATATATATATAGCATAACATTTATGATGGGTGTTTAGGGTTGGATTGATAGTGAAAATGGTGTTAGATTGAGTTTTGAAGTTAAAGAAAAGGCTAGTGTAGTGTCTTGAAATGAGAAGAACTAGGATGATAATGAATGATAGTGATCATGTTTTGTTTTTGTGTAAATGATGAACAATAGTTTATGTATTGTAGTATAGATGATTTTGAGATGGAAGTGATATGAAAATGATGAGGAAATGAAGTCTAAATGATGAACTATGAAGAAGGTATGTTTGATATAGTATGTAGAGGTTAAAATTTGGAAAATTGGAAGAAGAAATTGGTTGGAAATTTTCGAACAACACATCCTACGATCGTGGAAATGCCCCACGATTGTGGGACTTCCCATGATCGTTGGAAATGTATAAGGAAGGCAATAAGAGTGAAATGTCATCTTTTGTGTAATGTTTGAACCAACTAATAATAAGTTACATTTCTTTGATGCATTTAGACTTGATTGAGGCTTGAAATAAACCTAGTTTGATGTTGAATAAGTTGATAAAATGTTTGATAAGTTTAGGTTGTTAATTGAGGTTATAACTTAAGAATGGATTGATGATATTAATGTATATAAAATCCAAAAATTTATGAGTGTTATAAGAATGAAAGTGTTCTTAGAAATGCAATTGTGATCTAAAGGAATGAGTAAGGTGTATTAGGTATAAATGAATAAAAATTTGGATATTAAGTGATTATATAATGTTAAAAAAGGAATTGGTGAAAGTATGATTAATGATATTAGAATAATCAAATTTCTTTGAGGTGTAAGCCTAAGTGCAAGCTAGATATATACAAGTGATAATGTTTGGATGATTATGACTTATGATTAACGATACATACTCAGGAATAGTCAATTGAGCATGCATTAAACATGTCACATTCATTTGCATGATTGAATACTTATATGATTGATCAAATTAGTAATGTGAGTACAATGTGTGTATTGCATGATTTAGAAGCGCAAATTGAACAACAACATTCACACATTGCCAGTTCGTTGAGGCAATAGCTATTTGAAGCAAACTGTGAGTCAACCTAGATGTTTCTCACTAGGATAGATTTGTTTCTGAATAAAATGCAATTATTGAACTGTATCTGATGTGATTGTGATAATGATGTGATTGTAATAATTCCAGATATTGATGGTCGGAGGAGTTTGATAATTGAGATTGCATTGGAAGTGTTTATAATTGAATTTGAATCTGAAAGAAATATGTGTACTCAACTAAGTGTTGAATGTCAAACTGAGATCCGATGAAAATGTGAAAATGACTGTGCATAATGAATGAATGTTATTGATGACATATTTTGTGATTTGATGCATCACATTGATATGCATGATCAGATAAAGGAGTTGTGCCCAAAGTGGCCATTGAAAAAGAGCTTAAAGCTTAGAAATGAGCATAAAGAGCCACAAGCTCAGTATTATACTGAGTCCGGTATCCACAATAGGTACAGGACAGTTATTAATGAGGCCAGTATCTACAATAGATACAGGACAGTAAAAAAGGCGCTCGATCACAATAAAGTAACAATGAAAATGGAGTCACATATGTATTGCATATACAAATTGATATGTATTATATGAATGAATGAAATGAATTATTTGGATTATCCTAAAATAGAAATGTGAAATAGTGTACACAAATTGTATTTGTTGAAATATGATATTATATGAAGTGATATTCGATATTTTATGATATGATTTGTCTGCGAATTGGATTGTGAATTATCGTTGTGTTTGATATGAGTGAGCACACCGAGGATGGTTCACTCACTAAGTTCACAAAACTCATCAAAATTGCAAATTTTGATTTTTAGGTACTTGGGAGACATAATTCCTAGGACAGACTAGTAGAAGTTTAGTACTATTGATTTTGGACTCAAGAATGGTTCAAAGGTTAGTCAGCTGACACTGAGGAGTTAGATAGAATATTTTTATGCCTCATTTCATATAGAATGTTGTAAAGAGTAGAAAAATCTTATATGTTTTTGATACTGTATATATGGATTATATAGTGAAATGCTACAATGTAAATTATGTTTTATAAATAGAATGAGGAATTGATCTTTTGATTAATTATGTTATGTATGATGCCATATAAGTGAATGTGATTGCTCTAATATACCGCTTTCCTAGGGTATGTTCTCAAATGTCCCCTAGATGTTCGAGAGTGTGCTCCGTGGTAATGGGGTGTTACGTAAATAAATAAATCTAAATAACAAAACTAGGTAATAATCAAGAAATAAATCAATCTATTAATAAATTGAATTTATATGAGGTTTTTCTTAAGACTTACTATATTCAATTTCACTTCAAGCTAATGAATAACCCTAATTCTTTTAATAATAAAATTAGTTTATATTCTCCTTTACGATATACAATTCATATTCTTAAATTATTCAACCGAATAATCTTTTAAATTAAGACAACCTAAGAATGCATTAATACGTTCTATAAATTCCCTTGCTAGGTTTTTCCCTAACCTAAGAAGATCTTGCATCTTTCTCTCAAATAACTTATGCTTAAACCTCTTTATCCAAGTTATGATTTAACCATATATCTCATCTATCGAGTCTTGATACCTGAATCAAATAATTAAATCCTTCACTTTCATTCCTCCAATCTAATCAGTTATAAAAATGTGGATAAATCGTAAGAAAACTAGATATTCATTAAATCAAAGAGTTAATCAAAACATAATTACATCTAAGATCTATTATACCTAAATCTATAGCCTAATTTATTTTATAATCAAATAAAGAAAAACAATTAAGAAAGAATAAAGGAAACAAGATAAAGATATCATTGTTCTTTAATCTTGAACAATGTGTAGAACAACTTGCAATCAAATTCCAACTACTTTTTCACTATTTCTTTACCAAAAAATCCTTTTTTCTCTCTTGAAATTTGAAATCGTAGCTTTTTAATAAGTTACATGGCCATAACAAGGGTTTATACAACTGACTATGTTATGCTTATAATTCTCTAAAAATCATTAACACTAACATGGGACCTACACATGGACATGTAGCATATTATGTTTCATGCTTGGTTTTATTAATTTGATACCGTATGTCCTTATTTTCTTGCAACATATGGTCTATTTGTAGGATAATGAAACCTTAATTGGGAAAAATGGATGGAAGCAAGACACTGATTATAAATCTAGGTTGAAGAAGGACCTACTAAGAAGTCTAGTAAAAAAGACTCATAAAAAAGCACTTATTGATAAACAAACAAATAATTAGGCCTTTTTATTTAGTAATTTGTATAATTTTTATTAGTGGTTTATTTTGTTAATATTTTTAGTTTTATGGTTCTACTTTTGTGGCATGAGACTTGATGGGGTTCTACAAGATATAGATGCAACATCACCAGTTATGCTCACCTTCTATTATTATTTTTCATTTTTCATTGTTTTTGCATATTTTGTACATTGAGGACAACGTATAACTTAAATGTGGAGGAGGGACTTAGCAATTAAGCTTGTTCAATTTTGTTACAGTTAGCTTAATAATGAATAATTTAGGAAATTTTTTAAAAGAATGTTAATCAAGATGATTCATTATGAGTTTGGCTGTGATTGTGATTTAATATATTTAGGCAAATAGTTATAAGTTTTAATGTTTAATTTGATTTGGATTTAGTTGATTAATTTTAAGAGTGGATATTTTGTTTGCATTATGATACTTTATGTAAAATTTGTACATGCATTGAGTTAAATGTGAATTCTTTTTAAGCATTTTCATTACCCCACATATATAAAAAAGTAAAAATATAGTAGTATATGAATAAATGAGCATAAATAATTTCAGTCCATTGGCATTGCACCAATTAAAATGTCGAAGTCAAAGAGTAAAGAAAGTAACCATTTGAGATAGTGACCTAGTTGAGTAACCAGAAGTATTCATAATAAGGTATTTACTCTTGCATCCTAAGGCTATATGACTTTTCAAACAAGCTTCTAAATGCTCTTATGTTGTTTAAATTTAGTGTTTTTAATAAAGGTATAAAAATATTTAAAGGTTTTAGCCTTTTTCTCATACATGTTCAATTTATGTATTAACTGGAATGGTGTAAATTGAGTTGAAATTTGAAGAATTATAGAGTGAATAATATTGATTTATATTTTGTTGCAAGTAACTAAGTGCTTAATAATTTAATGAACTTTACAATTAAATGAACAATGGAGAATCTTGATGGATATCTTTGATATGTTTAATGCTTTCCCAAAGTTGTTTCTTATTAAGTTGAGAGTAATGAAATTAATTTGCTTGAGGACATATGTGGGAGTTTGATAAGTGCTTAATTGTTTATATTTTTATTGCATTCCTCTTATTTATTTAAGTGTTATGGTTGTTTTTGGTACTTAATTTTTTCATATTATGTTTTTTTAGGTTGTAATTCACTCATTTAGAGAAAAAGGAACAAACTGGAACAATTTTCGGGAAATTTATAGCTATTTTGACCAAGTTATAAAGATGTTAAAATCAATATGGGCATCAATGTAAATATGCTCATTTACATTAATATAGCTATGATTTATGAAATTCCAAAGAATTATATGGTCATCAATAAGTCAATATCAGAGACCAATATGCCTATGTTGATATAAGTGTCCATATTTTGAGTTTGTGTTTGTTGTAGATTTATTAAAGATTAAAAGGGATTTCATCATGTTCCTTTTGATTTTTTGGTCTTCTGTTACTTTTATTGTTATGTCTTTTATGATTAGGAGCTAAACCTTTGCTCATACTTGGATTAAATGAACCATATGATAGACATTGTAGTGATTTTATTTTATTTTAATTCATTCTTTAGTTTCATTGAGACTTAATTATGTGTCCTTAATTATTCTTGAATTAATATTGCTAGCATGTTGATGCATGTATGATTTTATACAATTGAAATTGATAAATCTTTTATATGAATAGATCTAGCATAATTGAAAGGAATGCAAACTGGAGATAGGTAGACATAAACCTTCTAGATTATGGTCAAACCTAATAGTAAAGTTTATGAATCAATTAATGCAATTCTAGGGGTTTTGAATGAAAAGAGATTTTAATTAATCAACCTAGGATTGGATGTTAATAATCTTTATAAAGATATTAGCTAATTTAGGAATTTTCACGATATAATGAATGATATATCAAATTGATTATTAAAATAATGATTTCATAAGCAATCCTAGGGAGATACGAATTCCAGGTACCAACATCATATTTGATTGATTTTTTCTTAGTTTAATCTTTATTCTAATTAGTCAATTGTGATTATTTATTTTAGTTTTAAATTTGATCAATTATAAGCACCATAATTTGTTAGGCTATATAATAGAAAACAGTAAATATTAGTAATTCTTGTCCTCATGTGAATAACCAGTACTCACTAATGCTAACTACTTCTAAATCGTGTGCTTGCAATTAAAACAACTTAATCAGGTCCTTCTCTAAATCTTCCAAAATTTGCTCCAAGTTAGCCCATATGTCTCTCATTTCACTCCTTTTCCTTGAATAGGCATAAATAAGATCTAAAACAAAAAATACTTCTCATATTAAGGACAAATCCCCCGAACTTATCCAAAATACAAGCAATATGCTATGGAAAAAATGCTAAAAGTAATTTAAGACTAGTATACATCAAACTCCCAACACTTAAAACAATTGCTTGTGTTTAAGCAAACCAATTCCATCATTCAAACTCAAATAGAAAATAAGTATGGAAAAGTGTTCAACAAATCAAACATAACCATGAATAATCTTCATTGCTCATCCAACTATAAGGGTTATGCTCTATAACTAACTATTTTTGTCAATTCACAAGTTGATTCAATTAGTTCTATAATCCTTCAAATTTCAACCTGAATCACAAAATTCAATTTCATGCACAAAATGAAAATACATGAAATAAAATGCTTCAACTTTGAACATATTAACACCTTTTATCAATAAGACATAAATTTAAACAAATTCATATATTCACAAAACTCATAATTAGTTACATAGACATTTCAAATCATCAAAACAATCAATTTCATAATGAATGACCTCCAATAGTATGCTTTCAAAGAAAAAAATTTCTAAGAATTATTCCTATTGAGAAAGTAACAACAAAATTGATAAACTTGAGCCATTATATTAAATATACTCACTCCCCCACACTTAAAAGTAATTATTATCCTTAATGTTTCAAACAAACAAGAATGATAAAAATAACAAAAAGGGAAAGTATATATATTAGAGAGCTTAAGCTTCCCTAAATTTGAATCACATGATCTAAGTCTAGAAGAGATTCCATTCCATTGATTTGTTATTGAAGTGTTGATTGGAATATAGAAAGATTTGGTAAAATATTTGCCAAAAGGAAGAAAAAACAAAATGTATATATATAGATCAAGAGTATCAAAAAATATGAAAAGGTACAAAAGGTAGACATTCAATCCTATAGAGGAGGTAGAGGTATCTTTGGTGGCATAGTAGGAACTATTACCTACTGGTCCTCTATCATAAAATGAAATAATCTCTATGAGGCTCCCAATTGAAGACTCATTAGCCATTATCCTTGTATTGTTATGATCATCAATCTCTTTATCAACATCAGGAATAGTAGGCTCCTTTGTTATTGGCACAGTAGTCTCCTCTAGTTCTTTGTAGTTTGTATACTTGACATCCTCCTCTCCAATTAGCTCGACAGGCTATCGAGCCTTATTTAGCATTCCTATATTGTTTAGAGGCTTTACAGCCTAGTGCTCCATCTTCTCACGTGTAGCTAGCTCCTTAGATCACACCAGTGGAGGCAAAATCCCCACTCCTAAGTGATACATGATCCTTACCATATTGTCATCTAGCTAATGCATATAATGCTTCATATGAGTCAATGTAGATGGTTAGGTTGTTGGCGTAGATGTTGGTGGTGGAGATAGAGGTGGGATTAGCTCGATTTGGACTTGTAGTCTAGTCCTCTTAAATTGGTTACTCCTTTGTAGCTCATGGAGATCTACTAATGAGTGTGAAATACTATACTCGACTATTTTCCCTAAGCTCTACCATTTGCATCACTCAGAGTATATTCATCGTAATAAGTGTGGGATTAGTTTGCATTATTAAGTCCACGTCATCCACTAGTACTCCCAGCCCTTACACTAGTTATGAAATGACTGAGCTGTCAAATGATCTTAAAGTTAGCTCAATTGAGGTAGCCATATATCAACTAAATGAAGGAGGTGTCAAAAAGGCTCCTCTTTTTGAGGTCCCTCTTGCTCAACACTATAGTGCTTCCCCTCCTCAAGCATAGTGAATTTATTAGAAGCTTATGTATAAATCACATCGCTATAAATTTGAATCCTAATGCCTTGGATTTTATAGGATGGTAGTGGTGTATGATAGTCATTAACCACCAGTAGCTTTGGGAACTTATATCTGGATGTTCTAATTCTAAAGAGATCTTACTAGGTGCAAAGTCTTTATATGATCCTTTATGTAGAAATCGACAAGGATCATAAACTAGTTAAAGCTGAGGCTATGGTCCATACCTCCTAACCTGAACTTGAGGAGATATATGTCCTTGATAAGTTTTTGACTGATTATATATTTATTCCTTAATTCTTAGTGATTAATGTTATGATGTGCTTAAGATAATTATTTTGGTTTATACTTTGGTTTACGTACAAGTTAAAGGAAAAAGAACTGAAATGAGTTAAAATTCACATCTTTGATGCCTTTCTATCAATGTTTGATCTTATTTGTCTTCATAGAGCAAAAAGGATACGAGTTAGTGTGAAGATAGGACAAATAATACAATAGTTGAAGTTACCGTGACTTACACGACCGTGTAACTCATTGGAAATGTGTACAAACTTGAAGATGCTATTTCAACCACTCTTATGATCTACATGCCCATATGGAGACTTATATGGGGTGTGAGTGAGATACACAACCATGTATCTTGGCCGTATAGCTTACTAAGAATGTGTAACTTTGCAATTTCTACAAGATTAACATATAAATTCACTTACATAATTGTGTAACTGACCATGTATAATCACACAATCCTAATTTTGTACCATAAAAGGGAAATTAAGAGGATAAATAGGGTATTTATAGATTAGAGACACAAAGGGAGGTAAATTCCCTTCCCTTTTGAGAGCTATGAGTAACTAATTTTGTTCTTTTCAGTTCAAAGGAGATATCGAGGTCAATGAACATGTTTAGGCATTGATTAATCTTAATGATGTTCTCTTTAACTCTCTTATGGAATTGACTATGTTAATTTGGGTATAAAGTTTAGTATTTATGTATGAATGATTTAGATAAGCCTGGTATATTATTCATGTATGGATTTATTGCTAGAATATAAATTGCAGTTTGTAATTGTTGTAAATATGATTCGTAGATGGTAAAATAATGGTCGTCCATAACTAGGGATAACATAGCATAGTTTAAATAGCCTAAAATTTTGTGGTTTTTGCTTAGATTAACATGTTTTTTATTCCATAATATGGTTGCCACATTAAATCTGGAGAGCTTATTTTGGGGTTCTCTGACAACCAGAACTAAGTAAAGAGCTTTTTTTAATTAAATACAACCTAAGGGAAAGCTAGGATTAACAGAGCTTGTTATTGATCTATGGTTAGTATTTTCAAAGAGAGTTATGAGAAAAATATGATGATAATAATGTATATTCATGAAGGTTGAGATCGAATCACGAACTGGATTTGAAACCCATTAATTAATCATTGCAATTTTGTATTGTTTGACTTGATTTATTTTTCGTGTTTTGGTTTTATTTTATTGTATCAATTAAATTTCACCAAAAGCCTCCAATAGTCATTCATTACAAAGCTAATCACATACTCTCTATGGATACGATCCTTTCTTACCACCGCTACATATTTAATTGTGCAGAATTAGGTACTATTTTCTAGTGTGTTTAACATATATCAAGAATTTGGTTCTATTGTTGAGGAGTGAAGTGATTTAGTTTTTTTGATATTAATTGATGTTTTCTAAATATATTTGTTTATAATTCATTTTTATATTTATTTCTTGATTTTTTAATGTTTGTTAATGTTTGTGTCTGATAATGATTAGGTCTCCTCATCAAAACCCTTTTGCAATTTGATTTGGAGATTGAAAGGACACTACAAAGGTTGCACAGGAAAAATAGACAACTCTAGGAATAAAGAGTTTATTTTGAAAAAGCTACGACTAATTCGAGAATTCTAAGAGAGTTAGTTGCCCCAGATTTGACTTAAAAACCTTTACACATTACTTTTGCAAATTCTATTGAGCATATTACTTTCAAGCTTAAGTCTAGTTTGATACATCTTTTGTCTAATTTTCATGGTCTTGCATGTGAGGATGCTCGTAAGCATCTCGAGGAGCTGGATATGGTTTGTCTTAGTATGAATCTTTCAAGGGTGATGAAAGATCAAATCATTTTAAGAGCTTTTCCATTTTAACCAAAAAGATGTTGTAAAAGATTTGCTTTTTGATTTGCATGCAGGCAGGGTAGGCGCATGGACTAAAACATAAAGCTATTTTTTGAGAAATATTTTCTAGAATTAAAAACAAAAAGTATAAGGAAAGAAATTTATGAGATAAACTGACATCATAGAGAATCCTTTTACAAGTATTGGGAGAGTGTCAAGAAGTTGTGTGCTAGCTATCGCCATCATAATTTCACGTAGCAACTCCTTATCTAATACTTTTATGAAGGATTACAACATATAGGTAGGAGTTTAGTAGATGCAGCAAATGGTGGAGCACTAATATTCCTAAGGAGGCAAAGACCTTAATAGAGTGTATGGCAGCAAACACTTGACAATTTGACATTCAGAACAACATTTGTAAGGAAAATGAGGTAAAAAATTCATCTATAGAATATCATTTGGATGAACATACTTTATTAGACAGATTACTATAGGATAGGCATATGTGAAAGCTTGTGGTGTATATGTAAATGCAAACCATCTAACTAATGGGTGCCAAGTTTGGTAAAAGGCAAACATGGAGTATGTTAATGCTACAGGAGGAAAATTTTCCCATCAATATAACCCATATTCCCAAACTTATAACCCAAGTTGGAGAGATCACCCAAACTTGAGTTATCAAGGAAATAGGTAGTAGAATTACTTCCAATATAGGCTATAAGGTGTATAGCAATTTTAGCCTAGACCACAATCCTCCTCCTCTAACTCAGGTATGCCATTAGAGGATATGGTTAACTCTCTTGCTACTAACTCTTTGTAATGCTAGCCGGATGTAAAAAAGTTTCAGCATGAGAGAAGATCTGAATTTTAAAAGACAAGATCTAGCATTTAAAATTTGGAAAACTAGGTGAGTCAAATGCTATCAAATATTTAGAAGCTTAAAGTGGATGAAAATTGCCATTGCAGCTGAGATAAATCTAAAGAATGTTAGTATAATCACCTTACGGAGTGTTAGGAAATCCTAAGAGGACCATAGAAAGGATGGCCAATGAAGAGGACATTAAGAGGTAACTAGAAGATGAAAAGGATACCTCATCTAGTTTGAAGGTAAATCCTAACCTTCCAAATATGGTTAAGACTAAACCTCCATCTTTCCTTAGTAAGTTAGTTAAGTTAATAAGGATGAATAAGGATAAGGAGATCTGGGAGACTTCTCAGAAGGTTAAAGTGAATATACCATTATTGGACGTGGTCAAGCATTTACCAAAGTATGTGAAATTACTTAAGGAATTGTTTGCCAATAAGCGAAAGTTGAGAGGTAATGAAATCATCAAGAAGGCTGAAATGTTTCTACAGTCTTAAAAAAGAAACTGCCTCTTAAATGTAAGGACCTAGTTATGTTTACCATTCCTTATAAAATTAGTAACAATATGATTAAACAAGCTATGTTAGATTTATGAGCATCAATTAATGTTACACTTTGTTTCATGTATGCTTCTTTAAATTTAAGCTCGTTGAAAGAAACTAGTGTTATTATACAATTGGTTTATCCCAATAATGCTTATCCATCGGGTAATTGAGTATGTGTTTGTGCAAGTAAATGAACTAATATTTCCTGTGTATTTTTATGTGGTGGATATAAATGATGAAACTTCCTATAGTCCCCTATTTATCTACTAGGGATATTGTTCCTTAATATGGCCTAAATTAAGATAGATGTTCGTGAGGCACCTTCACAGTGGAATTTGATGGGTAAGTGACTCATTTTAATATTTTTGATGCCATGAAACACCCCTAAGATGATCATTCTATTTTTTCAATTGATGTGATTGACATTTTAGCATAGGAAGATTTTAAAAGAAAGTGCTTAGATAAAACTAAAGAGAAGACAAAAGGTACCCATAACAAGATGATTTTGAAGAAAAGCTCCACTGTTGGCCAAAAATGTTTCTCTATTATTCTAGATAAATTATTTCTAGGTAAGTTCCATTATCATTGGTTTGGTTGTTTTATGGTTTCTAATGTTTCTCCCTATAATGCAGTAGAAATTTAGAGACTGAAAATAGGGAAGATACATAAAGTGAATGGTCATTACCTAAAGTCATCTTATGAAGAATTTCAAGTGGAGAATGTATAAATGGTGACACCTAAAGGTCAAGTTTTCATCATGTGATGAAGATAACATGGAGTTGAGTCAATGACAGTAAATAAAGGCACTACTTAGGAGGCAACCTAAGGGGACTTTATTCCTTTTCCTTTACGTTTTCACAATTGTATTGTTGAATGCTCCATTTCTTACATTTAATGTTAAATTGATGACAACATAAGTTATAAGTGTGGGGGTGGGGAGCTTGTTTATTATAAATGGTTTTAATTTTGTTTCTTATGTGTGTTTAATTTTTTTTTTACATTTTAAACAAAACAAGCATTCTCTCTTTTGCTATTTCTTTTAAGATTATATTGTTATAATTATAGAGTAAAATCAAATGGAAAAATTCATGGAAACTTAGGAATTCATAAAAACTTGGGCATGTATATTTACTCTTGTGGTTGGTCAATGTATGTTTCCTTTAGAAGAGTAGTGACTAATGGGTAGATATAAGTCAGTGAGCTTTTGAGCCTTTTAGAATGACACAACAATGTCAATCTCATGGTCTTTCTTTTATGTGTGACTTTCATGACATGTACATCTTGACTTTGCCTTGATTTTCTATTTGAGAACATATTTTGATCACATGCATTAACACGGAAATGACATAGGCATTTTTTTATTTGCGAGCTACATTAACCAAATAGCCTCACTAATAATATGATTTATTTTGTTGTTCAGCCCCTTGAGCTTTATTAGCCTTTTCTTTTTGTGTTAACCACATTACGAGACTTTAAACTAATAAAAGATCTTATGGAATCTTTAAAGCTAATGGATCATTTGTGATTGTTAATGTTTCTGGATGAACAAGAGAATAAGTGCGCGGGTGCTCATATATGCGGCTTGGTTATAATTGACATAATATGATTTTTATTTCTAATAAATAAGTTCCACTATTGATGTATTTCTTTCAATTTTGTCTTTATTACAAAAGAAAAGAAAAAGAAAATAAAAAGAGAATACAAAAAGAAGTTATTGAGGACGAAAACCATTTTTTTGTAAGTAATTCATATTAGTGATTATGATGTAAATAAGGGAGAAGTTGTTATGAAGGATCACTCCTTACGGTTATATTAGATTGGTCATTATAATTATTATGAGTGATCACTTCTAGCTTTTTTGTGCTTTATATGGCTTATGGTTTAAAGGCTTTAATCTAAATTGTGGAATAGAGTTTTTGCATTCATTATAGCTGATGGTACCAATATTTGATTGGATGTTAATTTTTTATACCTAATACTCCATTAAGTGCTTTCCTTACTTCAATAATTTTGATGGATTTTGAACTAAATGACCTAAATATTTCTTAGCTTAACCATTGGCCTCATTACAATCTTGAAAATTCATTTAATTCATGTTATGAATATGAATCTTAAAGGCGGAGAACTGAAAAAATATGGAAAGTTATGAATTGTCATGACTGTAAAAGATGCTTGAGTTTATCTATAGATTGATCTTATTTACAAATATAACTTCCAAAAACTACCCCTAGATTGCTCAATTTTTTAAGAGAATGGCTATTGATTGATCACGTGTAATAACATTGAATGTTTAATTCTTACCATGATTTTGGCAGTTATTCCTCTTTTCTTATGACTATTTATTCTTAGGAAATATAGTTAAGGAGGAAGTATTTTGATTTTGATTTTGATTTTGATTTTGATTTTAATCTTTAGTTTTGCTTAAGAACAGTTGAAAGCTAAGTGTTAGGGAACTTGGTAAGTTCTTGATTGATTATATATTTATTCCCTAATGCTTAGTGATTATTGTTATGATGTGTTTAAAATACTTCTTTTGGTTTAGGTACAGGTTGGAGGAACAAGAACCGAAATGAGCTAAATTCACATCCTTGATGCCTTTCTATTGATGTTCGAACTTATTTACCTTGTTAGAGCAAAAAGTAGAAGAGTTAAGGTGAAGATGGGATAAAAAATGGAAAATTTGGAATCATTGTGAGTTGCATGACCATATATTGGGATTATGTAACTCATTAGAAATGTGTATGAATTTAAAGACATTTTTTTAACCATCCTTGTGACGTAAATTCTTTTGTGGAGATTTACACAGCATATAAGTGAGATACATGATCGTGTATCTTAGTCATGCAGGTCACTAAGATCGTGTAACTCTACGATTTCTACCAAATTAACACACATTGTCATTTACATGCCTATGTATATAATCGTGTATAACCATACAACCCTAATTTTGTACTATAAAAGGGACATTAAGATGCCAAATAGGGTATGTATAGATTAGAGACACAAAAGGAGGAAGATTCCCTTCCCTTTTTAGAGTTATAAGTATTTGATCTTTTTCTTTTCAGTTTAAAGGAAATATCAAAGCTGTTGAAATGTTTGGGTATTGATCAATCTTAATGATGTTCTTCTTAACTCTCTTTTAGAATTGACTATGTTATTTTGTGTCTAAGGTTTTGGATTTATATATGAATGATTTAGATAGGTCTATTAGATTATTCATATATAGATTCATTTTCATAATCAAGATTGCAATTTGTAATTACTATAAATATGATTCATATATGGTAAACTAATGGTTGTGCATAATTCGGGATAATATAAGATAAGTTAAATGATATGAGCTTATATGGTTGTCACTTAGATTAACCTATTTTCCTATTCCGTAATGTGATTGTCACACTAAATCTAGAGAGTTTATTCTGGATTATCTGATAACTAGTCCTAATTAAAGAGCTTATTTTCATTAGAATAAACTTAAGGAAAAACTATGATTAACAGAGCTTGTATGGTTAACAATTTCAAAGAGAGGTGTGAGAATAATAAGACGATTAATTATGGACATTCGTATAAAGGTCAAGATTGAACCGTGGACTAGATTTAAAACTTAGTGATTAATCTTTGCAATTTTGTATCGCTTGATTTGAATTGTTTTTTTATATTTTAGTTTTATTTTATTGCATTAATTGAATTCCATCAAAATCCACCCTATACTACACATTGATTCATTCATTTCAAAAGCTAATATAACACTCTCAATGGATACGATCATTTCACACCACTACTATAAACTTAGTTGTGTAGAGTTATGTATTATTTTCTATTGTGTTCGACATGCATCAACCCTCCCATGATGTCTTCATGTAGTCTACCTTTAGCATACAATTGAACTCCAATGTGAGTTGTCAATAGACTAGACCATTAATCTCAAACACGTTGGATCATCCATTGAATGAGATGATCTTGCAGATGATGTCATTAAAATCCAACTTCCTCAATATATAGCCACGTCTGAAAGGTTGGGTATCTCTTCCACGATGCCTTTTTCTCAAAATATAACGATGAGTGATTTGGTTGCTCTTATGGCTAGGCTAGTTCTATAGCTCTTGTACAGGTGGTGGTAGTGCTTGTGGTATCTATACTGTCCTTTGCTACCTTTTTATAGCTTATGTCCTCAGAGTGGTAATGTATGATGTAAAGGCAGTAGAATTCACTCTAACCCTCTTACATGGCAATGGCCACATGAGTCTCCTAAGTTGTTTTAGTGGGTCCCAAATCTTTGTTATAATGTGATTTCTAAAAAAATATGAATAAGTGCTTGAAAAATAATAATGGACATCAATATGTGTAAATGTGGAGTATAATATTAGCAAAATATGAAATGAAGTATTGAACTAGTAAGCTATGTACTAATCTATCTTATAATATTTCATGTTCGCATTTCAATTATTTATGCATAATGTAATGTGAAAATTTCAACTTCCTATATCTATTAGCCTAATCTATAAACTATACTAACTCCATAAATTAAATGTACTAAATTAGCCAAGATGATTTACACTAAGAATCTTTAACCATGTATAACATATATAATTCAATATTCACCAAAGTCAATTTCTTATCACCCTAAAAATCATATAAAGTGAATGTTAATTAATAATAAGCTCAAAATACAATTCATGACTCTAAATAATCCATAATGCATCAAAATTAAAAAATTAAGAGTGCACTACTGATATTAGAAAATATAGTGTAGAAAAATAGAAGTAAACGCTAGGCTATATGTACTATATATAGTTATAGAGTGTTAAGGAGTTGGTTATCACTCTAAGAACTTAAGGGAAAAATAGGAAATTCAAAGGAAATGTATGAAGAACATAATGAAAAATAAGAAAACACGAGCTAAGCATGCCTTTTATAAAGTTGTACACGACACCTATATGATATTTTATGGGGGTCATGTATTCTAAAAACATGATGTGGTATTGCATAAGGGAGTGTAAGGTAAACATGAGCAACATAGGAATTCGCGATAGGGTGTATGATAAATCATGAGATGTAACATAGGGGTGACATAGAGTCATATAGTTTAAATTAAATGAAATGGAGGAAATAGAAAGCGTAGGAACATGAGCCTTACATAATATGTTTTGTTTCATTTTTACTCCTAAATGTGGGGTTTAAATGCAAGGCTAGATCGTATTTACCTAAGTACATATGTTGGATATAGATTGGATAACCTACCATATAGGATTCGTGTTTAAAAGAGACTCATTTTGTAACTTTTTAACCCTTTCTCACAGATGAATATAGGTCTAGCTTGGGAGAAATATGGTGGCATATGTTGTTACACGACCCTAACACTGAAACATGTATAGGAAGAGTAAAAATATGGCATATTTTATTTCTCCTATTCTCTTATGTCCAACCCATGTTGGCCTAAAAACCTAAAGCAACTAAAAGTAAACTAATTTCAAACACTTAGCATGAAATTTCAAGCAAGATTAATGGAAGTAAGATTAAAAAAAAAACAAGTATACTAAAGAGATAATTAATTAATGGCCTAAACACCTAAAAACACTAAAGTTTAAAAGATAAAAAATAAATAAGTAAAGGGTTATCTCCCAGCAATCACTTATTTTAGGTGATAATCTTGCTCCTTTCTAAGTACTTCACTCAACCTATATAAAAAATTGAATTTCTTCTATTTTTTTTCAAATAGGAGCTTATTATCTTGTAAATATGCTATATAGTGCAATATAATAAGGACATATGATATCAAATTAATAGGACTAAGTAAATCAGCTTATGCCTTTTTTGGTACCAAGTTATCAATATAATAAGGAATTATCAAACTCCTTAGATCTTATATTGGTTGTGACAGTTTGTTATTCTAGAAATAAAAGCCTTTTATACTTAAGATAACTACTGATAATTCCTCAATGTCCTCATTCTATGGCTCTTACTCTTCATCTTCTACCATCTCCTCTACTTCTATCTCTTTTTGAACATTAGCTTCCTCTTTTTCCTCAGCCTCTGATTGCTCTAAACTTCTTAAAGTTATCTCGTTTTCCTACTCCCTCATATTTAGCTTGATGTATTTAGATAAAAACACCTAACTTCTCTTTAAAAATAAGCTTAATGAACCGTTGATTTAAAATTATTATACTATAGAAAAAAGCGAATAACTCTTTAATTTTTTATATGTCCATCATGATTATATCATTGGCTTTAATAAAAAGCTCCTCAAGGCATTGATCCTTCTCTTATTATCATTGTTTTAGAAATTCAATACATAGTTGGAGTAGTTGCTTCACTCTAGATTATAAGTATTGCCATAGGGAATGTTTGAGGCCAATTCCTCATATAAATTGGCTACTCCCATATGTAGTCTAATACTTGAAATTCATGATTAGGGTGGTCAATCACATAAATGTCATAATACATTACCATTTAAGCTTCCAAATATATGTTACTTGACCCTTCAGGCTCTTACATTGCCGTAAGTGATAGGCCTCTAATGTCACCATAAGTGATGACATACTATAGTCTTTTATTAATTATTATCCTCTCCATCCCTATTGTGTTTACATATATATTAATGAATATCTAAACCATAAAAATAAGTCACAAACGTAAGATCAAGAAAGATATCTTTGAAAATAAATAAATAAATACAAAAGGAACAAAAAAACCTAGTCTAATCAGTTTATAAATATATTAATATTAACTCATAGTCCCTGACTACAGTGCCAAAAGCTTAACAGTGTGTCAACTATGTACGTTTTAATTGTAAGCACATATTGTAGTTGCAGCTAACACAGGTAAGTATATGTCAATCCCAAGAGGACTATTAGTTAATTACTAACTATTTATAAACTTAATAACCTAGAATATTAATTATGATTAATCAAAAAATGAAAATAAATAAATAAATCTAAATAACAAAACAAGGCAATGATCAAGAAATAAATCAGTCTATAAATAAACTAGAATTATATAAGTTTTCCCTAAGACTTTACTATATTTAATTTCACTCTTATCTAATTAATAATTCTAGTTTGTTGGACCAGTAAGAATTCCTAACATAGATTATATTCCCTCTTAATACATGTAACTCCTATTCTTACATTAATCAAACAATTTTTTAAATTAAGACATCCTAAAAGTGCATTAATCTATTATATAAACTCTTTTAATAGGTTATACACTACTATAGGAAGATCTTATGAATTCCTCTCTGATAACTCACTCTTAACCCTTTTTATCCATGTTAAGATCTAATCATACATCTCATCTCTCAAATCTTGATGTATGAATAAAATAATTGAATCTTCTATGAATAAAATAATTGAATCTTCTACCTTTACTGCTTCAATTCAATCAATTATAAAAACATGCGTAAATCATAAGAAAACTAGATCTTCTTTGAATCCAAGAGGCAATCAAAACATAATTACAATTTAAAGTTTATCCTAACTAAATATATATCCTAATTTTGTTTATAATCAAACCAAGAATAATAACTAAGAAACTATGAAGAAAATCTTAAATCTTTAAAGAATCTTATTGAAATCTTGTCTAACTTTTAAGAATGATGTAATCTTGTTAAAACAAGTGTAGAATAACTTACAATCGACTGCCCACTACTTTTCCACTTTTTTTTTTTTGCCACAGAACTCCCCTTTTTTCTACCATTCTCTTTTAAAATCTAATACCTTAGCTTTTAATGAGATATACAACCCTAACATAGGTCTACATAACTAGCCATGTTATGCTTGTAATTCTCTTAAAAATCTTCAACACCATTACGGCTAAGCATGTTTCATGTTTTAAGGGTAATACAGAGGTATGTAAGGCTACAAAGGAAAAAATAAAAGTGACCATTTTGTAATACAGCCTTAACATGCTGGCATGTAGGTGTTGTGTTTGAGAGCCCTTTTTCTAATTCTTTTAACTTTGCTCTATTACTCCTTTTCCTTAAATAGTAGAAGTAAGACCTAAAACAAAAACGCTTCTCATATTAAGGAACAAATCCTACAAAATCATTCAAAATACAATCAATATGCTATGAAAATAACACTAAAAGTAATGTATGACTAGCATACATCATACTGTAATAATGGTAACAAATATCTTCAATTCTCAACGATAACCCTTTATGGTAGTTACATTTGAAGAAGAGATAACCTCTTGATTCATTCTCGATATTACACAACTTATAAATTGGATTTATGTTTTAAGAGCCTATCATTCTATCTAAAGTGCTTAGCTTATTTATGATGGTAAGCCATAAGATAAACGATATCTTAGAAGGAATTAATTTTACCATACCAACCTACGTTATTACATATTTGGTGATGTATTCCTAAACACTTGGTATCAAGAGTTGTTGGTGAAGAATCCTAATTTATGTCTTTGTCTCCCTTTGTTATCCTTTAGATGCTAGTTTGGGCTGTTTCTAGGTAGATTTCCCTAAATAATGGAGAAGCTTATGAAATTTACATGCCATTTATTGCCTCTTATAAGATCTTTGACCTTAGCTTTAGGATTCAACATATGTATCAGGTGAAATGCTTCAAGGAATAGGTATAAATAGCCTTTTTCACTTTGGCTTGATTTCCTATAGGCATTGATTCTCCAAGTTGTGCAAGTGAACCATTGTAACTAAAAAGTTTCCTTATCTATTATGATCTTGTAAATCCTTTTGGAAAGTAACACTTTTTTAGTGATTTACATTAGCCATACACCTAGTCCTCCCTCTTCTTTTATCATTCCAATTATGCTTATTTGAGTTTAATATAAGGTTTTAATGAGCATCCCCATTCCATAGAAAGTTCTCATCAATATCTTTAATGGGTTAGCGAGGTTCTTTATCTATACCATGTGTAAGATCTAATAGGCATGTATATTGTTTAAGACAGATTGGACAAACTAGCCTCCCTTTATAAGTTAAGGCTTTATTACACTAATGATAAATTCTCTTATGGAACATATAAAACAAAGCTTGGCAATCACCATATAGTGGCCTTTTAGTTGAGATAAAAATTCCTAGGTATATGGAAAAAATAATTTTTATATTCAAATCAGAGATAGTGGGGAGCCATTGAGCTTATGGATTTGCTCTAGTAAAAATCAGCATGTAGGTTTTGTCTTTGTTGATGTTTGAGCTTAATAGCTTGCTAAATGTGTGAAGTAAGTTGATTAGTAATTTGATTGAGTTAATATTTACTATGAAAACCGTAAGTAGGTATTTACAAATGGGATGTTAAAAATCTTTAGCTTTACATATTTGTTATGGAATTTGGTGGAATGACCCATTTTGATGTTAAAAATTACTGAGCCTTGTTAATGCCTAAATACAAATTGAGAAAGACTAAGGTGATATAAGTCCTTTTGCCTTACTCCTGTCCCTCCCTTAAACACCTTAGATGGCTCTCCATTTACTAGGACACTAAAGGATAAGGTTTTGATGTATTATTCAATTAAGGTGATGATTTGGAAGGAAAACTAAAATCCTCTAATGAGTATAAGATGAATTCCTAATTAATTAAGTCCCAGGCCTTATGAAAGTAAGTTTTATGGCATAAATCTTTATGAAGTCATTCATTTGATATACTTTAAATAGATTTTGTGCCAATAGAATATTATCACCTATGTTCCTTCCCGCTGATATAAACACCTTGCGATTTACTTATGGGAGATTCTGATAGGTGTGCATTAGTCTATGTTTTTCTATGTAATTGGCATATGTTTTCTTGTATAATTGTTATAGTTTAGGTTTCATTTTGTATGTTTTCATTTAGTTTGATTTCCATTGTTGTTCATTTATGTTTGATGTTAATTTAAGGTGAGAATTGATTATTTTATGTAGGAAGGAAGATGGAGCAACTTGGAGATTAAGCTAGAAATTAAAGAGGAAAAGAATAGAGGAAGTGTTCTGTGAACAATTCCCACGATTGTGGGAATGATAATCTGAGATAATATGCGGGGCTTCATTAAACTTAAGATTTTTGGACTATTTAAGCATCATTAAGCCTCCATCTTAGTGGAGACGAAACCCTTCTGTAGAAACACCATCTTTGGAGTAAAGAACAGATGTTTGGAGCCTTGAAGAAGGATTGAAGTCAGGGATCATCATCAAGATTAGGCAAAATATCACATCAACGCTAAAATTTCCATATTTTGGCAAAGGAGAAAAGGAGTCTTTTTATTCAATTTTTGTCTATCTTACTTCTATTCTTTGTAAAATGGTTTATTGATAATGTTATGGAGACCATGTTAGGCTGATTTAGTTTTAAAGATTGCTTTTGAACTATTTTGTTAGAACTCCTATTTTATTGAATTGGATGAATTTATCTTTAACGATTGTTGATTTTATTTGTTATCTTGCAACAAATCGAGAGAGTGAGTAAGATAAATTTGTGTAGGATTATACAATAAGAGTTGGCGACTTATATACTTACAATCATCACATTAATTGAATAGTTAGAAGAGAGATCTCAGCTAATCAATTGATCACCCATAGGACAGTTTAATAACTAGTTGAATAGGTTGAGTCATTGGGTAGGTTGAGAGATCGTCCAATTGATTCCCTTTAATTAAATTAGGGACAATTAATTACATCTTGAGAGAGGGTAGTTAATACATTTGAAAATCTAGGATGAGACATAATTCGATCAATAAAATAGGAGTGAGACAAAATAGGGAAAAAAGTAATCTCTAGTTTTTAGATTCTTAAATTCTGATTTTTCAGCACATTGGTATTGTCAATTGTTTTGAGTTAGTCTTTTAATTTTTATTTAAAATTTCTAGAATGTTTTTATTAAACAATTTCGTTTCTTAAACAAAGTTTTATTTAAATTAAGTAGTGTCTGGGCAACAATCCCTGTGGGATCGATATCTGCTCTTTTAAACTACAAGTCACGACCCATTTACTTGCTATTTTTGAGCTAAAACAAGTAGATAGGTTTTACCATCAACAAGTTTTTGGCGTCGTTGCTGGGGATTGATTGTTTAGCATCTTGTTTAATTTAGATTATTTTGATTTAAGAGTTTTTCATACTTTTCCTTGTGTAATTGCAGGTGCATGAACATAAGGAGCATACGAAGAACGAAAGAAGTGAGCGACGACAAAATTTCTAACATCAAGAGGCACGAAAGAGAATTACGAAGAGCAAAGCGTCTTAACTTTTCACAACAAGATATGGCTAAAGAAGGAGGGCAAGGAGTACTAGAGAGGACCTTGATGGATTTTATAAGTCCAGGTTTTAGTCCTCAAGGAGTGACGAGACTGGTGGTCTATTTGAGATAAAGCCGGCGCTACTCAACATTCTACAAAATAATGTTCAGTTCTACAGGATATCCAATGAGGATCCAAATGCCCACATCATAAATTTTTAGAGATCAGTGACACATTCCGATTCAACGGAATGTTTGACGATGTGGTGAAGCTGAGACTATTTTCATTCATATTGAAGGATCGGGCAAAAGTGTGGAACAACTCGTTGAATTCAGGCCAGCTTATAACTTAGGAGTAGATAGCCCAAGCATTCATCGCCAAGTATTTCCCATTGACAAAGACGACGAGGATTATCAAGGAGATAACAAATTTTTAGCAAAATAACGGGGAGTCTCTCTATGAAGCTTGGGAGAGATTCAAGGAACTTCAGAGAAGCTGTTCCCATCACAACCTACCAAGGGAGTTCTTGCTTCAAACGTTCTATAATGGACTGAATCCAAGCACTATAGGAACCATCGACGTAGCAGGAGGAGAAGCAACTCACGATCTGTTAGAGGAGTTGGCGAGTAACAATTACATTTGGTCGAGCAAGAGGAGCAGACAAGGACAGAAGGAACAAAAAGGTATGATACCCATTAACTCTGTTACTGCTTTACAGGCTCAGATCACGGCTCTTACGAAGCAGCTGAACAACATGTAAGGAGCATCTACCTCAATAGCTAAGGAGATACAAGTTCAATATGAGTTGTGTGAGCAGAGCAATCACGACTCAGTGGAGTTTTTCCAATTGGGAACCGGTGGTACTAAACAAGTAAGTTACTTAGGCTAGCCACAGAAAGGTAATAATCCTGACTCTAATTCCTATAATCTGGGTGGCGAAACTATCTAAATTTTTCTTAGAGTAATAACAATGAAGGTGGCCAGCAAAGACCACAAGGACACCAGGATTTTAATAAGACCAAATCAGAGCATTGGAAAGAAAAATGGATAAGATAATGGAAGTCTAGGGTTCCAAAATGGCAGCTTAAGAGGAGAATAAGAAAAGGATGCATGTAAGACAGGAGGAGAATCAGAAGAGGATGGAAGCGAAATTCGACCAAATCCTAAAGAATCATGCCTCTTCCATCCACAATCTAGAGGTTCAGGTAGGGCAACTCACTAATGCGTTATCTTCTGGAAATGTAGGTAGCCTACTAAGCAACATTGAAATTTATCTGAAGGAAAGAATCATGGCCATTACCCCAATAGAGCAAGAGGGCAGTGAGAATGAAGAGAAAAATAGAGCTAAGAGAAAAGGACAAACTGTTATGGAAGTCTTCCCAAGTGAATTAGTAAGTGAGCCAATCAAGGAGCTTCAAATTGGACTTCCACATTAAATTTTTGCATAATGAAAGTCATAAGCAGAGCAATGAGGAATTCTAAGAAGGGTGATTTAAGTGAGATGTCAGATATAACCAATCAACTCCGAAAAAAACTCACATTGAAGGAACTGGTGAAAAAAGAGGTCAAAGAACACATATCAGAAGGAAACTCACTTATAGCACAAAAGAAAGAAGACCCAGGGGATTTCTTTATTCTATGCAGTATTTATGGAGTTCAGATAGACAAGGTATTTGTGAATTTGGAAGTTGGCATCAACATGATGCCCTACTCATTCAGTCAGAAGCTATGTTTAGGAGAGCCAGAGCCTACTAAGACATTGGTGAAGATAGCCGATAGAACGGTACATTAGCCGAAGGGAATCATTAAGAATGTGAAAATACAGATTGAAAAATTCTTTTTCTCTGTCAGACTTCTACATATTGGATATTAGAGAAGACAAGGAAACCTTGATCGTGCTTGGATGACCATTTCTGGCTATTGCCCTTTCAATTATTGATGTTAATGGGGGCGAATTAATACTGAGAGTAGGACAGGAGTAGTTAACATTCAAGTTATTGAAGAAAAATTATCGCGTTCCTTCACCACCAACGGTCATCAAAGAACCAGAGCATCAAGGTGGATGGGAAGATGTTGAGGACCCTAGGAATACATGTAGGAAGAAATGATCGCGAAAGAGAAGGATGATATATGTGCATTAGTCTATGTTTTTCTATGTAATTGGTGTTGGACCCTGTTGCCGGAGCCCGACGATCGCATTCAGATACCAGACATCTTACACAAATACCTGCATTCTAATCTAACCTCTTTTTAGGCTTGTCTCCATTCAAGCCTAAATATATCAAGGAATAGCGTTAGTGAGTCTACAATTTACATATGAACACTCCTTCTTCTGTGTTTGGCCTATCTTCTGTATTTTATCGTCTGTGGTTGACTTTTATCGTCTGGGTTGACTACCTCGATCGTCTGTGTTTTATTGCCTGTGGTTGACTTTTATCGTCTGGGTTGACCACCCCGATCGTCTGTGTTCTGACGTCATCACAGACGATTCCTTTCGTCTGTGTGATGACATATCGTCTGTATGCTGACGTGTCTTCTGAATGCTGACGTGTCGTCTGTGTTCTGAGGTCATCACAAATGATTCCTTTCGTCTGTGTGATGACATGTCGTCTGTGTGCTGACGTGTCATCTGTGTTCTGACGTCATCACAGACGATACTCTTCGTCTATGTTTTCCTTTGCCTCTGTGTTGTGACGTCAGCACAGACGATACACTTCATCTGTGTTTCTCCTTGCCTCTGTGTTGTGACGTCAGCACAGACAATATACGTCCTCTATATTTTCCCTTGCGTTCAGAACACAATCTCTCTAATTCTAACCTGTTATTCTAATACAACTACCTTGGCAATTTCAACAGAGGAGAACATGAACATATACATTTCATTATCCCAATCTTTAAAATAGCAAAATCATACATAAAAAGGAATTCAATTTCACTTTATCATTTTAAACACACTAAGAGTTTGTTACAAGTCAACATACACATCAACTTAATACAAAATACAAAAGGATGCTCATGTTTGACATGCCTATAA
>JAOQMS010000007.1:4567276-4595414 GCA_027563885.1 Erythroxylum longipes
TCATAAAACTGTAACCCACCTTAAAAATCCTTGCTTGCTTAGGTATCGGACTTAAGGATGCCTTTCCTCTTGATTCCTTTGTCTCTCTTGATTTCCTTCATAAAGACACAACTCCCATTCAACAAAAATCTGGATTGGACTAACCTATAATGCACAGTCACTACAATGAATTCTAGAATATTTAACTCATATATTTCTTAAGCTCTTTGAACCAAAACCTTTCAAAACTCCAAGAGATAAAAATAACTTACTGTGAATCCTCACCAATTAATGAGATTCTTGACTCTAAAGAAAGCTATTTCCTTCCTCTTTCTTTTTTCCTTCTTGATTACCCTCAGATTCTCTCTTTACACCTTAGAAAAATCGTGACCTAGTTAAAGGCTCTATTCTTTTCACTCTTCTTCAAAACCTTTCTTCTTCCTTTCTCTCTCTTCTTTTCTCTCCCATTCACGTTTTTCACTCTTCTAAGATAACAAGACCACAATTCCTTTTTCCCAATGTACCCTTAATGAGTCCCAAAAGTCCACTTTACCCTTCCTTATAAGCTTAGGCTCTTTTAGCACTTAAGTTACATGCCAAAAATGCCCTTAATTCATTCTTATGCATTTATTCCATAAACTATTATGCTTAATTTAACGAAAAAAATTTTCGGGGGCCAACAAGATCATTTGAGCTATAGATCATAATACGACAAGGAAAAGAATTATGAAAGCTCTTTTAGTCATCCTTTCAGTAATACTGTTAAAGGAACATATTTGGGAGAGGATAGAAAAAACACTCGACTGATTGGAGAGGATCGATGTAATTGAGTTCGACTCTAAGGAGAGGTAAATGAATGATTCTTAGTCAACTTGGTTAGCTTCCTTTGCTTCTGGTGGTGTGGGACAAGACTGATGCTAATGCTTTTTTGGGTTTTCAATCATATATTTTGTAGTCCCCAGTGGTAATAGTGGTTTTTTTCATTTATAAAATTGTGTTTCCTCCTATTCATATTTGAGGGCGTTGGATTAATTATTATTGGACTGTAGGTCCTTTTTCCCCCCCTAATATGTGTTCCAACTAAAAGCAAGTAGTCTAAAGTCCAACTTTCAAGTTGGTTATCCATGGTTGGAGGAGATATAAGGCATTCAAAAATTAAAAAGAAGGCTACTTCACTATGAATGGTAATATATGAATTTAAACTAATGAGACGGGTGTCAATTTCCAAAAGCGACTCAACCACTAACTCAATCTTGCGGGACTTTTTTACATAAGGGCAAAGATGGATGCAAATAATATTGAAAGCCACTCTCGAACCATCACACGAATGTCGATCCAACTGCCCAAAGGATTGAATCATTTAGGGCTTTTAGCTGGAACGTTCGCTCCTATGACTAAGAATCTTTAACAAAGAAAGAGAAGTAAAAAGTAAAAGCAACTAGATGATTCAACGTCAGATAGCCTTCCTTTAAATAGCCTAAGATCCTGTCTTGCTTACGAGCGGCGAAGGAGTATTTGAGTGTAGTATAGAAGTGAAGGTTCGACAAAATCGAATAGGTTGTTGTGAAAGAGGAAATTCCTTTCTAACAGTTGAATCAATTCTTAGTGATGACGGGAATTCAGTGAGAAAACTGTACCATGGGCCAAGGTCTGAAGGTTTGAGTTTTCTATCGTTTTGAGCATTGGACAAGGTTATTTTGGACAAAGGATTCAAATAGATATCAGCCTGCCTTTAGACATTGCTTAACAACAAGACACATAATTTCTAACATGTTGGAGGAAAATAAAAAGAAAGTGAACGTTGTGATTACAACTCTTAGTTTCTTGAGGTTCATATTCAAAATCACTCCCATGAAATTTGTCAAGAAGAGAGAATTCCTTCCTTGAATTTTCAAATTGGGGAAGAGAATTCATCAATGAGATAAATCAATTGGAAAATTATGAGTAATTAGGATTTTTAGGTTTAAAAGAATTCAATTAGGATATAATCAAATTATTTAAGTTAAATTAAGTTTAATTAGAGTGCAAAAGAAAAGGACACAATGTAGAAGAATAGAATAGATAAAGTAATACGTGTGAGAAAAAATCATATTACAAACCAACAAATTACCAGACTGAAAACAATATTGCATGTAAGTGTTGGGAGAGAGCGAAGGTAAATAGCTGATAAGCTGATTTTTAACGGTTTCAAAACTTTTAGTTGATTGACCGTATGAAACAGCCGATAAACATGTTTGGTAAACGAGTAATTGGATTGGCAGATTTAACTCAATTAGCTAAAAAAGAAAACGCTGAAGTATAGGAATATTTCGTTCAGCTACTTGAAAATGTAATATGCAAAAGTCAATAATACTCTATTTTGCTCTTAGAACATAACTGTTGTCACGGGTGTGACACTTGTGTTGCGACTGTGAGTTTTTTTTAATCATTTTAATTATGTTACTATTAGTTTAATAAAAATTAACTTTAATTTTAATTATGCTACTATTAATTTATTAAAAATAAAATTAAAATGGCAATAAATAAAAAATTAATTTTACATTTAAGTTATGCCACGCCTGTGAAATTGATATTTTTTAATTTTTATTATTTTAATTTTAATTTTTTAAATAAAATTTTTAAGATATAAATTAAAAGTCTAAAAATTGATTAATTTACTAAAAATTTTAATGTAATTTGATTAATTTATTATTATTATTACATTAGCCTGTAGTCCATATTAATGTAATATTAAACATCTTGTATATTTATGATACAACTTTTTTTATAGAGAATACTTGTAAAATACAAATAAATTATACAACATATTATATATGTGGAATAATTTATTTTGATGTCAACAATTTATTTTAATTTCTCAAAATTAAAATTTTAACAAATATATATTACTTAAATACTTGACCTTGATTAGAATAAATTATTTTTAGTAACATATAATATATTAAATACTAATATTTAGCTAATTTTCAATATCAACTTAAATGATAAAATAGGATTTAAATAAATATGAATAATAAAACTTCAATTAATATGATAATATAATATATTAACTTTCATAATACATAACACAATAAAAAAATTTGTTATAGAATATAATTCTAAATCAAAAGATATCAATTTTTTAAAACTTATCTCACTAGAACACTTTTTAATTAGATAAATTAGATTACATCTTAAAGAGCGGAGATTGGGTAAGAAATTTAAAGCTTAAAAATTGTTTAATTTACTAAAATTATTTAATTAATTTATAAATTAAAGAAAATATTAAATTAAATTTTGATCAATTTATTATTATTATTATTGTATGTTACATATTTTTTATTAGATTTATAAACTTAAGTTTTTGTAAAATTAAATATCTAAAATCTAAATTTTAATTAAAATATTCAAAAATATATTAAGATATAGTACTCATGTTCTTATAATTTTTTAAAATTCATATTCTTATAAGTCATTTTATATATAAACAGTTAATTTTACCAAATATCTTTAATAAACAGCTAATATTATCTGCTAATCTAATTAACTATAAGCTAATCGCTAATAGAATCAGCTAATAGCTAATGAAATAAGCTGATTGTCAAACAGGCACATCAACTACAAAATAGAATTATGAAACCTCGAAGAAGTCCACCAAGTGGTTATGAGATGACACAAACACGAAAGTTACTTGGATTTCTTAACAAGGTTCGAGGTGCAAAACTTGGCATCATCCCTGATGAAGCTCCACCAACTGAAGGTCAGGGGTACAGTTGTAGCATGCCAAAGAGCATGGGCATCCAGCAATCCTTTATAGGGAGGAAAATCATAGATTTCTATGAGCATTGCAAGACCACCACCTACAACCACAATCCACAATTTCCACCGTGAAGGGTGGCCGGTAACACCAGCCCAAGTTGCCCACAGGAGAAGCTGAACCACTGCCATGGTGACACAAACTTTCATGTTCCACCCTATAAATGTTCAAGATGCAGTAAGTTCCATTGACAACAACGGAAACAAAAAAAAGTACATAGAGAAACGAGTTGTAAATATATGCTGGAAAGAACAAATATAATCTCTCTCTCTTGATGTCCCAATAGTGCTAAAATAGACTGCATTTTTAGCATCCTTGATCTGTTCAGAATCAAGCAGCCACACTTTCCACAGATACCAAAAACATTTTATATATATTGTAGTTAAAAGAGTAACTAGTACAATAGTACATATGAAGAAAGAAGTGGGTAATTATATTACCATAATCTAGCTTATAGAAATTGATGAACAATACATGGGTGGTTACAAAAGCGAGCAATGGAGCAGCAACCATGACCCTTGCAGCCTCATCCCGTACATTGAAACATCTCAATATAGCAAGGATTAGTGAGTACCCTAGCAACACCACTGCAGAAGAGTAATCTAACTTCTCCGTCAAGTCAATGTCTCTGTATTATAAAATTAAACAATAATAATTACACTACAGATACATATGAATGAACTTAGGGGTCGTCTTCAACTAGGTCAATAAACTTCAATTTGTAAAAACTATCTCACTGACTTTCCTGTGTAACAACGCCACCAATTTTTGATATTTGTAAATTTAGTGGTAACACTACCACTAACTATCCCGATGAATTATACATATAGCCCTTGAAATATTTAGTAGAAAGCTGTCAAATAATAGCATTAACTCTGCTTTCAGAAAGTGATTTAATTGTTACATGTTAAATTGGGTGATCTGAAAAGTACAAGTTTGTAAATCAAATGATCCACAGTGAAATTTATCCATGTACGGAAATATATACAGAGGTAAACAAAAAACACAGTGAAAGCAAAGGCATACCTGTATAAAGATCAATAATAAATGACATGACAACTAGATTTGGTTAATCTCTTTGGCATTTCAAACAGAAATGCTGAAAGTTCAAGAACAATGTAAGTACCTGTGGGTTACATGATGCGTTAACCATTTCCGCAAGTATAACGGCCAAAAAGTAAATTATGGAGTTCAATATATGACATTTAGTGTAACGCTAAAGATAGCAAGTTCAATCTTTCCACTTGAAGAATGGGAATGCCATTTACTTCCATGTCACTCCCAAGAGAGACCCTCAGACATTTATAATAGATATGCTCAGTGCCCCATGCATTCAGAGAATTCCAACTTACGAAAGACAATTATAAATATCATAGTCTAGCACAGATTCTAATGCTAAACAAGAACTTACCGACTGTGGAAAACAGAACTCCAGAGCCAGGAATTCATTGATACCAGGGCATAGATATGCCATAAAGAGGCATACTGGTAGTAAGCTTTCTTGTCTTGTTTCAAAGGTAACTTATAGTACAGAAGGATAAAGAAAGATAGCCAACCATGAAAATGCACCACAAAGTTGAGTGCGGAGAAAGCTACAGAGACAGGTTCCTGAATACACCCAAAAATGAAAGTCATGTATGCATCAGAGAAAAATATGAAGCTATTTAAAGAACTTAAAACAGATGTAAGGCTTGTGGCTATTTTTTAGAACATCAAACCTGGATTCCAAATACACGTTTGAATGGCCATTTTCCATGGTACTTAACTGGACCATGACCATGTTCTTGCCTTGCTTTCTCTCTATCAACCATGCAGTGGTAGCGACATTCACCTATGCAGCCTAATAATTTCCACCTTATGTAAAGAGGTTCTTGCATATACCATGAGCCTCCAGTGGAGATTCCATCTGAAGAGTTACAATGAGAAAAGCATAATTCTCCTACACATCCGGTCTTTTGGCATTCTCCAAAACAAGCCCTAAATTCCATAGCAGTAGCTCAATAGTCAGAAATTAAGTCACCACATGCACCTCATTAAATATGCTGACGGAGAATATACATCTTATGGCTTGAAAACAAATAACATGCACAAAAGCAAATCCAGGAAAGTAGGTCTACATGCAATAAATATATAGTACATTGTCATTCTTCCTTATGATCAATAAATCTTTATGTGCACGAACATTAGTTTTGGAATCATCAGAGGCACAAGAAAGCTCTATCAACTAAAAATAAAAAATCATTTACCTGAATGTGACTATTGTAAGACATTGGATTTAAACAAAGAAAGATTATGGCATGTTCCAACCATTCAATATTATGAGGGATGTCTACATGTGCTCTAAATCCAAACAATAAGACAGACGCGCTCATCATCATCTGTAATACTGCCCTATTCACTGATGCACAACGGTAACACAAGGGACTATCTCAAAAATATTCTCAATGCAGGATGGAGACATGCACTTGGACCATGGAACTTATTTTATCCAACTATCAAGGGCCTACCTTAGTGCAAAAAAAGTTTTCTGTTTTAAAACTGAAGGATCCTTAACAATAAAAAAGTTATAAACAGTAAGAAGAAAATATGATTATAATTTTGATCTTTCATCACTCTTTTATTTCTCATTTTTAAGTTGGAAATGAGAAAAAAGAGAGGAAGTTTGGAGTTTCTAAACAATCAAAGATTTAGTATTTCATGAAAATTAATGATGGAATTAGGGAGATAACCAGTTTGTTGTGGGATTTAATAAGGATGTAGCATGATAGATAGTAGATTATTAAAATGCTATAGCTAAAATCTTATTAAACACGTAGTACTTGTATAAAAGAAAATTAGACAACTGAAAGATTTATTATTCACTAGATTATGGTCCATCTATGTATAGTAAGCTAATACAAGCTAATATCAACATTCGTTATAAGATATCCAAATAATTCCACATAAGATACTTATATAATGTTTTGTATAAATATGTAATGATAATAAATTTCTAACACATCAGATGAGCTCGTTATAAATAGTCCTACTACTAAGACCATATATACACAGTGCCAATTCTTCTTCAAGCTTCTTCGAAGCTTTAATCTTACCAGAAAAACATCATTATCAAATAAAATTCCCCAACAAACATTGGAAGATGTTTGTGAAGCTTAAATTGAACAGTAATGAATGATGGACAAGGAGTAGAGGAGCAATATGCATGTCAGAGACAAAGATAAAGAGAGCAAATAGAGAGTTTTCGAGAGAGAAGATATATTTGTTGATTGATAACCCTAGAATTGTTTACAGAAGTCACTCTTTATAGATCTTCACGACACACAAAATACATCTGCAACAACTCACAACATTCTCTGTAACAACCTACTGGAAATGACAATTCTCTCCTTTTATTGTTAACGACCCTGCTGATTATTCATAGTGTGCTAGTTGCCTCTGATTGGATTGTTTCTTTCTCCTCTTATACGTGACAATACCCCCCATAGTAGCCTTCAAGGAATCAAATGCTGTTCGAGCCTCTAAAATCTATGTCCCTGACTCCTATTTTAATAGCTTAGTCAATGGCTTGCTGATGACCCCATATCTCTTAATAAATCTCCGATAATATCCCGTCAAACCCAAAAAGCCTCTAACTTCTTTCACGGATTTTGGCACTGGCCAACTCATAACAGCCTCCACTTTCACAGGATTAGTTGCCACTCCATTCTTCGAAATTATGTGACCCAAATAAGTAACAGCAGATCTACCAAAATCACATTTAGACAACTTAGCGAATAATTGATTATCTCTCAATACTTGCAATACAATAGCAAGATGCTCCAAATGGGTGTCACAATCACAGCTGTATACCATAATATCATCAAAAAATACTAGCACAAACTTCTGTAGATAAGGTTGAAATACCTGATTCATAAGATCTTGAAATGTGGCAGGAGCATTTGTGCGGCCGAAGGGCATCACCAGGAACTCAAAATGTCCAGCATGTGTACGAAAAGCGGTTTTGTACACATCCTCAAAAGCCACCCGAATCTGATGGTAACCGGCTCGTAAATCCAATTTTGAAAAAACAATAGCGCCATGTAACTCATCCAAAAGATCCTCAATCATTGGAATAGGGAATCTGTTCTTAATAGTCCTCTCATTCAATTGTCGATAATCAACGCAATAATGCCAAAAAAGCATCTTTCTTTTCAATAAGAATGGCTGGGGATGCAAATGGGCTGGAACTAATTTGAATGATTCCAGCTTCTAATATCTCTACTGTTAACCGCTCAACTACATCTTTTTAGTAATGAGGATACCTATAAGGGCGTAGATTCACAGGTTCTGCTCCGGGCTTAAGAGGAATGTGGTGATTATGTGAGCGGAAGGGTGGTAATCCTTTTGGTTCCTCAAAAACAGCAGCATATTTATGCAATAAAACTTGTAATTTGTTATCAAAGACTATATCAACAGAGCTGGCGTCAGAGGTTACCTCCATATCGGATGAGATAGCAAATAGTCCCATCGAAACATTCTTCCAGTTGCCCTTCAATAGTTTCTGCCACCCCTTGGAACTTAACAAATGCAATTTAGATTGTTCTGTCATTCCCATAATTTCTACCATCTTCCTAGCACGTTTTACCGAGATACTATTCCTGTTAAAATCAAAAGTAACTAGAGTGCAAATTCGCATCCAATCAGACCCTAATATCAAATCATACTCTCCCAACTCCAAAACTCTTACATCAAATGTGAAAGAATACCCCTGCATCTCCCAACGACACCCTCTCAATTTTTCCTTAACAACCAAGCGTTGCCCATCGGCCACCGTAACGTTAATTGGTGAAACCGAATCCAGTTCTAACTTTAATTCCTTTCCCCTCTTATAATCGATAAAACAATGAGAACTACCACTATCCACTAATATCATTATGGTTTTCCCTTTAATTTGACCCTATAAGCGGATTGTATTGTCCCCAACGCTTCCTTCGATTGCATTCATCGATAATTTTAATTTCCTATTGTCATCAGGATCCACTTCGTCAGCCCCATCAATTAACTCCTCCCCTTCGATTACCACTTTTCCTGCTCCTTCATTTATCTCCCCTGGCAGTTCTTCCTCTTGTTCTTCAAAAACAACTAGTAATCGTTTATTACCACATTGGTGACCGGGAAAATAGCGATTGCCACAGCGGTAACAACTATTGGAGTAATGTCGATTATTATTGTTAACGTTTGTGCTCGAAGGGTGAGTGATGGTTTTTGGGATTGTTGGAATTGGAGGTTTTGTGGTAGTCGTGGTTTTTGAGTAACGACTTTGGTTTATCGGAGTGACATTTCGGGTCGGGTTTGTGGTAGGATTGTGTCTGGTTAGGTTATTTGGATTAGGTGGTTGGGAATAGGTAGTGTTATTTTGGGTGAAATTCGCGGTTTTGGGTGTGTGATAATTGCTGGTAACTTTAGGAATTTGTGAGTAGTAGGGTTTATCTTGTTGGGACAAGGCTTGGACCGTCTCTTTCAACAAAACTTCTTGGATATGGGCCTGATCCATGGCTTGGTATAAAGAGGATGGTTCAAGTAATCGTACCATGGCTTTAATCTCTCCTCTAAGACCTCCAATGAAACTGGACATGTTATATGTTTCTTCCAAACAATGATTGAGTCTCTCCATATGAATTTTTAGCTCCTCAAATCTCACTTGGTACTCTTCTACCCCCTCGTCTTGTTTTAATGCATTGAATTTCTCCACTATATCTTCCATTATGACATCATCGAATCTACCATATAATGTCGTTTCAAAATCTTCCCATAGTATCTCCTTATTTCCCTTGCTCCAATTCCGAAACCAAAGTTCAACTTTGCCATCCAGAAAAAGAGATACCAACTCCACTTTCCTTGCCTCCTAAACACCATAAACGCGAAAATAGCATCGGCATTTGGTAATCCATGCTCTCGGCTCCGCACCACTCGAACATGGGAAGTTCGACTCTCGGCAAAAGTTTGCTCCATGGAGTGGAACCGTGGAGGGTTTCTTCCGTTTCACCGCATTCTTAGTGAGTATAGTTCATCCCCCCATTACGACCCGTGGATGATTCCGAAACATCCTTTATTTCCTTCCCTTTTTTTATTGCTCCCAAAATCAACCTCTTCATTTCTTCAAAACACCTAGCGGTATCTTGAACCAACCCATTGAGTTCAATAACCACACCTTCGTTAGATCTCTTCAGTTCATCCAACCTCTTAGCCATTTCAACATTTTGAGACAGTAAATGACCTTAGGTGCGGTCCACCGCTTTCCTCCACTCCTCCCATTCATCACCTTCTTGCTCTACGTGTGATTCTAGGATAGGTGATATGTTAGAGTCAGGTGACGGATTATGAGATGAGATAACAATGGTTTGGTTTTGCTTGGATTTGTGTTTTGTCAAGGTGATTGGCCAAGGATTGACCGCTCTGATACCAATGTCAGAGATAAAGATAAAGCGAGCAAATAGAGAGTTCTCGAGAGAAAAGATATGTTTGTTGATTGATAATCCTGAAATTGTTTACATATGTCACTATTTATATATCATCATGACACACAAAATACATCTGCAGCAACTCACAATATTCTCTGTGACAACCTACTGGAAATGACGATTCTCTCCTTTTATTGTTAACGACCCTGCTGATTATTCATAGTGTGCTGGCTGCCTCTGATTGGATTGTTTCTTTCTCCTCTTATACGTGACAATGCACAAGCAGCCAAGCTGTTATAGTCATTAAACTACCAGAATCAAACTTGGCTGGTGAAGTAGAACCCTTGAAAATTTACCAACAAAGGCAACAAAAGCACAAGAAGGAATGATGACTAGTTTATGGCTATCTTCAGTTTATATATTTACTATTAGTTACTGCCATGTGCAGCAAGGTAGTTAATTGTGTTTTAATTATTGTACATTTAAATATGCTATTGTACATTTAAATATGCTATTTGTTAGAGTATCCCATATTGACTAAATATGAAAATGTTAAAAGTTTATAAGTGGTAAGGGGCAACTATTCAAATGATTAGTTCTAATCATTTTGGCAATGGTTGACCCAAGTTCAATTCTTGTTAATGGGCTCTATACTCTACTCATATTAAAAATTCTAACATGGTATTAGAGAACTAGGTTTTTTTCTCTTTCCTTGGGGCTGCCAACTCTTTGTTCTACATTCTGCAGTTGATTTCTTCACTCTGAAGTTTCGATTATTTGGTTCTCTTCATCCTTTAAGTCAGATTTTTTCCTGCCTCTGATTTTTTTTCTAGATTTTTGGATTTATTTTTTCCCTTTAAATCCTTCCATTTTTTTCCTACCACATCATGTCAACAATCTCTAATACCTCTAATACATCCTGTACACCAATCGACCAGCCTTTACCTTCAATATGGGCTGTGTTTTCTAAACTACGCCAAGAGGAAGCTTGAAAACGTGTGATGAACGAAGCTGTCCACTTGACACAAAATGGAGACATGGCGCTGGTTTCCAAGGGTGTTGATAGTGGTAGTGACAAGAAAAAACCATTTTCCTGTGATTTTTGTGGCAAACTGTGGCATAAAAAGGACAAGTGTTGGAAGCTTCATAGAAAGCCGCCTCAAAACAAAAAGAAGGGGGAAGGGAAAGCTACTGCAACTATGGCTGAAACTTCTCAGGAGCAAACTACTTCTTTAGACTCGGTGCCTTTAACCAAGGATCAACTCCAACACTTGTATAGACTTTTTAACTCTTCAAAATTTTCTCTCAACTCCTCTTCCTCTTGTGATTCAGCCCAACAAGGTACTTCTTCTTCCTTTGTGTATTCAAATCAATCTTTTGGTCCTTCGATCATAGATTATGGGGCTACTGATCACATGACATATTTCTCTCAGTTTTTTTCTTCTTATAACCCCGCTGCAGGAAATAAAAAAATCAAAATTGCGGATGACACATTTGCTGCCATTGCTGGCAATGGAACTGTCAAAATTTCAGCCAAAATTATCCTTTACAATGACCTTCATGTGCCTAAATTGTCCTGCAATTTGCTGTCCATTAGTAAACTTACCCATGACCTTAACTATCAAGCTAATTTCTCCTCTTCTATGTATTTTTTCCAGGACCTGGCTTTGGGGACGATGATTGGCAGTGCTAAGGAATGTGGAGGGTTGTATTACTTTGAAGATGGATTGCATTCGGGTATAGCTGTCTAAAATTCTTACCATAAGTTAGGGTCTATGTCTAGTGATCAAAATGTTTTGTTATGGCATTTTCGTTTGGGACATCCCAGTTTTTTCGATTTGAAACATTTGTTTCCTAAGTTACTTATTAATAAAGATCCATTTTCGTTTCAATCTGAAGCATGTGCTTTAGCAAAACATCACAAATCTTCTTATCCCTCTCAGCCTTACGTTTCATCCAAGCCATTTCAACTCATCTATAGTGATATTTGGGGTCCATCACGGATTCCCACTTTTTTTTGGCAAAAGATGGTTTGTTTCTTTCATTGATGATCACACATGACTCACTTGCATTTTTTTGATGAAAGAAAAACATGAAGTTGCTGATATATTAAAAAAATTTCACTCCATGGTTCAAAATCAATTTAAAGCAAATATATGAATTTTTACGAGTGATAATGGCAGGGAATATTTTTCCAAAGTTTTGGCACAATTTTTTTCTAAAAAAGGGATTATACAGCAAAATTCTTGTGTTGACACACCACAACGAAACAGTGTAGCGGAAAGGAAAAACAGACATTTACTTGACGTAACAAAAGCATTGTTGTTTTCAAATAATGTGCCTAAAACTTTTTGGTGTGACGCTCTTTTAACTGCTGTTTTCTTAATTCATCGTATGCCCTCTAAAATCCTGCAATTTGAAACTCCTATGCAAAAGTTTCATGAACATAACCCAGATCCTAGACTTTTTTTGGATTTACCATTCAAGATATTCGGTTGCATTGTTTTTGTCTCCAATCAAGATAAAAATACAACAAAACTTGATCCTAAAGCAAGAAAGTGTCTTTTTAGGGTATTCAGCCTCTCAAAGAGGCTACAAATGTTTTGATCCAATTTTAAAAAATATTTTGTAACCATGGACACCATTTTTTCCGAAAAAACACCTTTTTTCTCTCCTCCTCTTCAGGGGGAGTTAGGAATATTCGGTGGTAAGTATGGCTGATTTGGATTTTTTAAGTTTGAATTTTCAATCTGTAAGAAATCATTTTCAGAATCTCAACCACAATTTGGAAGACGATAACAATTTGGAAAAGGAAAACAATCAAGATACTGAATCTGTAATAACTAGAAACCTTGATGCCACATAACAGAATCCAAAATATGACAAAAAATTTGGTCAAACATACTCTAGGAAGCACCTATGAAAAGCAATACAGCCAACCATGCCTATGCATAGCCCAGAAAAAACCCCACGGCCAGGTACAATTTCTCTTGATCCTATTCCATTAAATCTTGAGTGTAATCTTGATCTTCCTAAGTCTGATATGTATTTACCCATGGCTCTTAGAAAAGGAGTTAGGAAATGCACTATCAAATATCCTATGTCTAACTTTGTCTCCCTTCAAAACTTGTCTCCTTTTTCTTATTTTATCTTAAATCTTAATCATATGGAAATTCCAAAGTCTATACAAGCAGATTTACAGGTTCCTGATTGGAAGGCAGCAGTTTTGGAGGAAACGAATGCTCTTAAGAAGAATCAAACATAGGTAAAAGTAGCTCTTCTAGCTGGAAAGAAGTTGGTAGGATGCAAATGGGTGTTCAAAGTCAAGTATAATTCTGATAGAACACTCGAGGGATACAAGGCAAGATTGGTAGCAAAAGCTTTCACTCAGATTTATGGCATGGATTATAATGAAACATTTGCTCCAGTGGTGAAAGTCAATATAGTGAGGGTTCTATTATCTGTTGCAGTGAACCTAGATTGGCTTCTACACCAACTAGATATGAAGAATGCTTTCCTGAATGGAAAACTTGAAGAAGTGTTAATGGAACCTCCTTCTGGCTTTAAGGCTGAGTTTGGATCCGAACTGTGCCTGTTAAAAAAGGCACTATATAGTTTGAAGCAATCACCTCGAACTTGGTTTGAAAGATTTACAAGTTCAGTGAAACAACAAGGATATTCTCAAGGTTAGACTGATCACACCTTATTCTTTAACAGGAAGGAAAGTGGGAAGATGACTATTTTGCTAGTATATGTAGATGACATCATCATCAAAGGTGATGATCATGAAGAAATCGACAACTTGAAGGCTAGTCTGGCAAGAACATTTGAGATCAAAGACTTTGGACCATTGAAGTATTTCTTAGGAATGGAAGTTGCAAGATCAAATAAGGGGATCGTGGTAAGCCAACAAAAATACGTACTAGATCTGCTTTCTAATACAGGTATGACAGATTGTAAGCTAGTTGACAAGCCTATAAACCCCAATGAAAAACTTAGTGACGTTCGAGGTGACCCAGTTGATGTTGGGAGATATTAAAGATTGGTTGGAAACATAATCTATTTGTCTCATATGAGACCAAATATTGCTTTCGCTGTCAGTTTGATCAGCCGATTTATGCACTCTCCTAAGAAGGTTCATTTGGAAGCAGCTTACCGCATTCTGAGATCCCTCAAGGGATCTTCAAGAAGGGGACTATTTTTTAAGAAGGCTCAAAGAACTGTTGAAGTGTTTAGCAATGCAGATTGGACAGGTACGGTCACCGAAAGAAGATCTACTAATGGACACTGCTCATGTGTATGGGGAGATCTAGTGGCTTGGCGGGGTAAAAAACAAAATGTAGTGGCTTGTAGCAGTGCTGAAGCAAAGTTCCGTACTATGGCCAATGGAATTTATGAGGCAATTTGGCTCAAACGAGTACTAGAGGAGCTACAACTATCATTGGATGGTCCTGTGAAACTATACTGCGATAACAAGGCTGCCATTAGCATTGCTAACAATCCCGTGCAGCATGATAGGACTAAACATGTGGAAATTGACCGTCACTTCATCCAAAAAAAGCTAGGAAATGGAGTGATTTGCATGCCGTATGTTCCATCCACACAGCAAGTAGTTGATATCCTTACAAAAGGATTGTTCAAGACAAACTTTGATGGAATCATCAATAAGTTGGGCCTTATAAATACATATGCCCTAACTTGAGGGGGAGTGTTGGTTTATATATAAAAGGAAAGGAAATATTCTGTAATTAGTGAGTAGATACAGTTGTAAATTAGTTTATTTACTTTTCTAGTTAGTAGATTCCTTCTTTAGGTGATTCCTACATTGTATTTATACTACAGCTCTATAACCTTTTTATATAGAAGCAAAAAATAATTTTATTCCTCAAAACTACACCAGTTTTTAGGTGGATAGTTCTTGGCAATTTTGTTTGTAAACCTTAAAGGCAATTGAAGACAACAATAATAGCGAGTATTTTCAGAAAAGTTCTTGAGTACTTTTACTCTTGGTGATCGTTGGGTTCTCTCTAATGAGCCCAAGTTTTCATAACTATAAAAATAGGCCATAAAGGAAGGAAAACTCAAGTCTGGTGAACCATAACTAGACTTCAATCTTACTAAGCCTATAACTAGATTTAGGGGACTTGATCGTACCAAATTGGTATCAGAGCCAGAGATTATGTCAAATTGGCTTTCTTTTCAACAACAATCTGAATCTTTCATCAAATTGTACAAGGAAGATCGTGCTAAAGGTCGTCAAGAAAATGAATAAGACTATGAGGCATTAGTAGCATAACAACAAGAATTGGCTAACCATTTGGATGAATTATCAAAAGAATTGTCTACTGTGAAATTTGAGGGAAAGGTTGATGGAGATAGAAGTGTAACTATGGGCAGACGTGAGAGATGAGCATTTGGGGGGAACACAAGATGTATCCTCATTTGATCCAAACTATTCTAAACTGGATTTCCCAAAATACGATGGATCTAGTGACCCTTTGGGTTGGATTAACAGATGTGAGCACTTCTTTAGGCATCAAAACACACTTGAGGAGGATAAAGTTGGTTTGGCGTCTTTCCATCTTGAAGGCGATGCTCAATTATGGTTCTTGAAATTAGAGAGGGACAGACTAGCCATTACGTGGGATGCTTTGAAGCAACAATGTAATCTACATTTTGGGCCTCCTATCCGAAGTATTAAATTGGAGAAATTGGCTAAACTTAAATAGACCGGTTCAGTAGAAGATTATCAATGCTAGTTTGAACAATTGTCAGCTAATGCTTGAATGAAATCAATAAAATTGCATTTTTCTAAACTATGAAAACCAATATATAACATGAATAAAAATGGTTGAATATACAAGATACTAAGTATTAATTGAATACTAATGGATGAAATAATAAGCATAAAAATCATACTTGATTGCCTCGTTTCCTTTTGAATGCTAAAACACAGGATTTAGGAGGAGAGAGGGCTTGGAAGAAGTTTACGAGTTTTATTTCATACCAACGGTCTAAGCCATAAGTTACATTATATAGACATAAGAAAAAGAAAAGACAAAAAGACTAGTGCTGGAGAGCTAATAAAGTAAAAGACAGGCAAAGGTAAAAGCAAAAGAAAAAGTAGCACGAGTAGGTTGGCCATTGTCGGCTAGTATCTTTAATAATTACATAATGACAAAATTTGAAAAGATATCTGCTTCAATCTTCAATAATGACTTCGTCTGTTGGTGCTGTAGTGGTTGGACATTGAGCACATTTATGTGTTGGATAATTGCGTAATTGTTGACAAATTGAATAGGATAATTCTTCAAATACTCCAGAGAGGTGAGAAAATTGAGCTTCCGTTTGTTTAATGAGTTGTAATGATTCTGTGGTTAAGGGACTTCGATAAGTAGAAGTCCTAAGTACATTGGGTCCTCTATAATTGAGCTTGATTGACGATTCAGAAGTGAGTTTTAAACACTGATTATAGGCTCTTTCAATGCAGTTAAGGTTGAAATGATTAATTAAATCCCAGGTGACTTCATGCTTTGGAGGTTCATCAATAAGTGGATATATTCCATTACTCATTCCGATTTGGATATAAGCCATCCTTGGAATTTGTATTTTCGAATCTTTGAAATTGTCAGCTTTTGTAAAAATGGGATAAGTGCTGAATACTTTGAGAAATACTTCACGGTCTTTGGCAAATCAGTCCTTGTAGTTTTTTACTGCTTGGATAAATCCAACAGGGAATTCGGCCAGACTGTGTAAATTGGTGAGGTAAATAGTGTCAATTAAGCCACTTTGAAAAAATAAGAAGGTAGTTAATGGTTCGGCTTTAGGGAAGATGATTGCTTTTGGTCCATAGCGTCCTCGGTTTTGTGGATAATACTGAAATTACTTCTGGGCTTCAGTCCATTCGTTCAATGCTTGGAAACAGTCATAAAAAATATCAGAAGTAATCCTTTTCATTTCTACCTTAAGAGCTTTGGTTGGTATGGCATTGATGCGATCCATGTTGATAGGTTTTCCAAGTTGTTTCATTTTGGATTCAACAGCTAGTTCGAGAACTTGCTTATATTGAAGTTTTAGAACTAGATTTCGAAACTCAGCTTCGGCTTTTTCTGCTTCGGCTTCGGTATTGTAGGCTTTGTGGATAATAGATGATTTTCTTGTGATGTGTAGAAAGGCTTTATGCCATTAATCATAAAGGCCTCCCATGGGTCCGTTAAAAATAACGCAAGTTTTGCTTTCTTTGTGGTCTTCTTGCTTTTGGGCTATGATAGGTGTTGTAGAGCTGGATGGGATAATAGGAGAAACTGTTTGGGTTATTTGTTATGGTATTATAGGTTGAATGGTTAAGGTTGTTTGGGCTTGGGATATTTGTTTTTCTAAAAGTTGGATGGTAGATCGTAATTGATTAATTTCTTTTGTGACTAGTCCAACTTGTTGTTGTAGCTCTAATAATTCTGCTTCTTTCTTATTTAGTGATTCCTTCAAACTAGTGATAGCTGCTTCCATTCTCGAGTAAGTGTATCTGCAAGTTTGTCTAAATTTTTCATTTTTCTTTTAATTGTTATTTTTAATTAAAAGTTGATTTTTAATTGTTATTAATTCTTGACTTATTTTTATTTCAAGCTTATCTTGTTCAATGTGAGGATCAATAATTTTAATTCCTGGTTCAATAAACCTAATAGGTCTTTCTAATCATACAGATTGTGATCTTAAAGGTAATTTTCTTTTAATGTTTCATTTTCAGATAACGATAATTGAGGTGCTGAATTTTCTATTCTGATTGGATAATTAATAGCTAGTAATTGTCTTAAGTTTGTTCTTAAATTTGTTCCTACTTTAGCAACATCTGTAAATAATTGATCGATATATATTCTATCTGTATTTTTTAATTCAATACTATGATGTGAATTGGTTAGTGCATAGCTAATTTGATAAGTAATAGAAAATGGGTATTGACCTTCAATCATTAAATGTTCTCTATAAAATTTATATGCAATTGTAATTGTTTCATCTAGATTATTAGATTGTAATGGGATTCCTAATTTTAGTCGAGTATTAAATTTTATTTTTCCATATGCTAAGTTTCCATTCATTATTCGAATAATTTGGTCATTTAAATTATTCATCCGTTCATCAATTATTGCCATTCGTATTGGAGAATCTATGCCTTCTTGAAACGTAGATTTTAATAATATTTGTATAGTAGAGAGATGATTATTGCAGAGTTTAAAATGTTAATTTTTTCTTTAAATTTTTGTTGATTTCTTTTTGGACAATTATTTGCATAATGCCCTTCTTCTTTACACAACCAACATTTACATTTTTTCTTGTTTTCAGGACAATATTTCTTTCTTGGTTTGTATTTCCGATAAACTTTCCTTCTAAAATATTTTTTATAAGGTTTAAATTTTTTATATTTTGGATATGGATATTTTCTCCATTTATAAGTTTTATATTTACGTTGTTTCTTCCTAAAAGTTTGAATATTATCACATCCATATTGTTGTGGTACTTCGCTACCCAAAACTCGAGTTGAAGGTAGGGCGTTACCAAACCCTTTATAGTACCCCTCCACGCCTCGCAAATGAGCCCATACTCACAAGCGTTCCCAGTTCGTTTATGCTGGGATTCGAACTCTCGATGACGTGGGAGGCAACCAAGCTCTGATACCATTTTGCTACCCAAAACTCGAGTTGAAGGTAGGGCATTACCAAACCCTTATAGTACCCGTTTAGATAACACTATCGAATTATATAACCTTTATAAACAAGAAGAACAAAATACAAGAAATCAGCTTTTAGAACGTCAACAATTTCATTAATTATGACTTCTACTTATCGAAGTCCCATAACCACAGAATCATTACAACTCATTAAACAAATGGAAGCTCAATTTTCTCACCTCTCTGGAATATTTGAAGAATTATCCTATGATTGGAAGTATTCAATTTGTCAACAATTACGCAATTATCCAACACATACATGTGCTCAATGTCCAACTACTTCAGCACCAACAGACGACGGATCAACAGACAAAGTCATTATTGAAGATTGAAGCAGATATCTTGTCAAATTTTGTCATTATGTAATTATTAAAGATATTGGCCGACAATGGCTAACCTACTCTTGCTACTTTGTCTTTTACCCTTACTTTTTCTTTGGCTTTTACTTTTGCCTATCTTTTACTTTATTAGCTGTCTAACAATAGTCTTTTTGTCTTTTCTTTTTCTTATGTCTATATAATGTAACTTATGGCTTAGACCTTTGGTATGAAATAAAACATGTAAACTTCTTCCAAGCCCTCTCTCCTCCTAAAGCCTGTGTTTTGGCGTTCAAAAGGAAACGAGGCAATCAGGTATGATTTTTATGTTTATTGTTTCATCCATTAGTATTCAATTAATACTTAGTATCTTGTATATTCAACCATTTTTATTCATGTTATATATTAGTTTTCAATGTTTAGAAAATTGCGATTTTATTGATTTCATTCAAGCATGCAGGACTCATAGGAATTTTGAGAATAATTGATTTTTGATTTATTGTTTTAATTATTGGTGTTTTTAATGTTATATAATATAGATATTGACAAAAAGGATTATATAATTTCAGAAAATTATTTCCTAAAATTAATGGTAAACCGAATTCTTGTTGATAAATCCAAGGTATTATGAATGTATAATTTTCAATAAGAATATTATTATAGTAACTTACATACCATATAGATTTTATGCTTCCATCAGCTATGCGAATTTGTAAAGGTTTATTAAGCTTTTTCCAATTATTTAATAAGGATTTAGACGCTATACAAATAGTTGCTCCCGTATCAATATATGCATTAAGTTTTTTATTCTGAATCTGTACTTGAATAAAAGTAACAACATTTAAATAGTGCCATTCTAGCAAGGAGACAGAACCAAATCAGCATTGCACATGATCAACATGCGAACATCATTAGTAACCAAAAGGACCATAAAACATTGATACTTAACTACTTCAAAGTCTTCTAGGTTGTACAACTAACAATTCTTCTACTCTACAAGAAATCCAAAGTTTTGTACATATTAAAGCTACTCTATTCAATCTCAATCCAAAGAAAGCTCGTGGAAGTGATGGGTTTAGTGCCCTTTTCTTTCAAAAGACATGGCGCTTGGTTGGTCATATGATTTCAGAAGAAATCCTGGAGTTTTTTTTTTCCAACAAGAGAATGTTAAGAGAGGTGAACAAGATTTAGATTCGCCAAGTACCTAAGATGCTAATCCAAACTCCTCGCAGTATTTTAGGTTAATTTCATGCTATGATTAATATATAAAATCATATTGAAGATGCTGGCTACAAGGCTAAAAGGAGCTCTAAAGATGCTAATTAACACCAACCAAAGTGCCTTCATCAGAGGAAGGAGTATAAAAGACAATCTACTACCGTTCAAGATCTTTCAAAAACTATTACAGTAAGAATTTCATCAAGAGTTGCACATTACATATTGACTTTCACAAAGCATTTGATTCAATTGGTTGGAAGTTCATTCTTATCTTCCTTGAGGCATTTGAGTTTCCAAAGTTGTTTATAGATTGTATATAAACCAAACCAAACCAAACCAAACATACCCAGATTCTCGCCTAAGCAGGGTATGAGGAGGGTAAGATGTACGCAGTCATGCCCGCATCTCCGATGGAGATACAAAGACTGTTTTCTTATAGATTGTTTATAGATTGTATATAGCAGTGCAATACCAAAGCCTCTTTTGGAGTTTTAATAAATGGAGAGCCAAAAAGTGTGTTCAGTGGGGTTAAACGATTAAGGTAAGGGGGCCCTTATTCCCTTACCTATTCACTTTATGCGTTGAGGTTCTTACTAGGCTCATTGCTCATAGTATAGATCAGAGTGGAAGGTTTAAGTACCATAGTAAGTGTAAAGGACCCAAAATTGTTCAATCTTGCTTTTCTTGATGATTTAATGCTACTATATGGGGTTGACTCTCATTCCATTCAAATATTTTGTAACTCATTACTCTACTTCAAGAAGCTATTAGGGCTAGATATAAACCATAGTAACAGCATGATCTTCACATTTGTAGGACATTAAGAAACAATAAGAACTCACCAAAATCTTAGCTCTTCAAGTTAAGCAAGCCCTTTTCTAGTACCTTGGGATACTAGTTACTACAAAAAGGCCATCTTATAGTGACTACTAGCCATTATTTGATTCAATTAATAAGGGAACCGGTTGTTGGCAGAATAAATTCTTATATTACATTGGCAAACTTCAACTTGTAACCTTAGTCCTTATCAATATGCATAGCTATTAGAGTTTCCATATCATTCTGCCAAAGAATCCAGTTAAGTCTATTAAGAGACTTATCTAGAACTTCTCATGGTATGGTGATGCAAGCGAGGAAACTATAGCCAAAGAAAGAGTAGGGACTTTGTGATTGCAAGAATCTGTGACAGGAACAAAATGCTAATTACCAGGAGAGTATGAAAAATATTTAATGACAAGGAATTTATTTAAGTTGGATGGATGCATTCACATCATTTAGAAATTACAAGCTTTTGGAACATGAAAACTAAAAGTGGTAACTCCTGGACACTTAACAAAAAGTTGGGAATAAGACATACCATAAGCCAGGAGTTTAAATATTTGATTGGAAATGCGCACGACACTTGGGAGCTTTGCACAAGATATTAGAACTAGATTTGATTAGACACATGTTGCCAAACAATGCAAAAGCTAAGTAGACAATCCAAGGGGATCAATGATATTGCAACTTGAGTGGTTTTTGTATAATCAAAGAAAACTCACCTAGATACAAACCAAATGCAATGAACTCTACTCTCACAATTTGGGTGAGGCATGAGTCTGGTAAGTTTACAAACAAGACCTGCATGGATCTGCTAAGGAAACACTTTTAGAGAATCAAATATTTAGATCTAGTTTGGTCAAAGCACTACCTACCTAAAAATCCTCATTCATCTAGTGGCCAATAGCAGAGAATAGACGAAAGACTAAGAATAGAATCAAAGGGAGACAAACCTTAACTAAGAGTTATGTAAGCTAGAACACAAGACAACCTCTCATCTTTTCTATGAATGTCAATTTACATCAACTCCATGGAGGAAACTGCAACTAGATGCAATACTTTTTGTTCTAAGGAAAACAGGTTTAAGATCTTAGACTAGTTAGACTTGAGTTCAGCTGCACCATATATGCAATATGGAATGAGAGGAATCTTCAACCTTTTCAAAAAGTTTCAACAGATAACTCATCATTCATTTGTAGGACTTCGAGATGGATTAGGGAAATTATAATTAGGTATGAGGTCCACAGAAAGGCCAGTAATGGGATGGAGACTAAATGGGATCCGCCAAAAGTCCTAAACTAGTGTACTTTAGTAGCTTATTTATGCAAAGTTAATTGTTGAGTCATCATATTTTAAGGATGAAATGCAACTCAAGGAGGGATCATGCATATTTTCTCTCCTTCATGTTCAGTCTCTATTAGTTCACTTCAAATGGATTTTGGTACTAAGCTTAAGGAGCCTATCCTTGGTTTGTACTGGGGTTATTACTAGTTGTAATTGTTAACTCCTTTAAGAGCTTTTAGTATAAATGTACTTTCAATATTCGAAAAGAAAAAATCTAACATCGGAAGAATTAGGTCCCAATTATTCATATTGTCCCTGATCAAGCATCTTCATAAGTCCCATAAGCTTCAATTTATCACTTTTGTTTATCCATTAATTTCAGGATGGAAAGAACTTGAAAATTAAAGCTTAGTGTTCAATGTTTTCCATGAATAGTAACTCATAAATTTTACATCACAGTCAAATATAATGATTAAAAGTAATCTATGGAAACATACAATCTCTTTGAAGAAGAGTTTAACAATGTGGACATCATAAATGTCCACATTGTATTTGCAAATAGTTTCATAACAAAACCACATGACTTCTCTACCACATAGGCATCAAGAATATACGTATTATTGCTTCTTGTAGTCAAATGCATTAACTTGCCATTATTGCTGAATTTTGACTTTGCAAGGGCACTTAGAGCTTCTTTATTCATATGTTATGTTATATTTTCATCTTCTTTCAAGTCTACTTCTCCTTCACCACTCACTACAGCATAATTTGCATCAACTCCAAGGATATCATCAAGTTTTGGGCTGAAAAGCTTCGAAGCCTTTAGTACTTGTGATTTAATCTTTTCAACTCCTTGTTTTGTTATTTTAGCCTGCACATGTTTTCAGCTTTAGTGTTTGCTACAAAATCCACTTCCTCTCGCTTTTCTTCAAACTTTAATGTTTTGATCATCTTCCATTGTCAAACTCTCCATGTCATCAAGTATCTAAGCCCCCTCTACATTTAGGCTTGAAGGTTATAACTGATCGGTTGATGAAAAGGTGCCAATAGTCTCACCACCCATAAGAAACATTTTCTTTGAGGCAGTTTCAGGTAAATTTGAGGAATTAAAATCAATACATGATTTAGGTGCCAAAAGTCTCACCATCCACAACAAACATTTTCTATGAGGTAGTGCCAGGTAAATTTGGGGACTTAGAATCAATATATGATTTTCCAACAAATGTGTTGCATGATGCTGATTAATATCAACTCCGTCATCTTGTTTGTTAGCAACTTCCCATGTTTAGCATCAAGTACAGGTTGTTGGTTTGTTCTTATGGGAGTTTTGACTTTTAAGGGATGAATTTCAAGGCTATCTAGCCTCTTTAAAAATTATAGAACATGCTTTCTTGCCGATGTTCTAACATGTAAGTTGATTTTTGGAACACCTTGTGAATGAGGATCATCGGATTCAATTTTTTTACAATTTGCAAAAGTATATCATCTCGCTCTAACCAAGTGTTCTTCTATATACCCTTCCACTTCATTTCACCATTGTTAGCCAAAGCTCTAATATACCAAATTGACGAAGGACAAGGAGAAGATATCAAGCTAGTGGGTTAAGACCCACAAAACATATAAATCTAGCTACTGGAATTTGAGTTTTAGGCCTATGATTTCAGCTTACGTTGTTGGAATTTTAAGTAAGGAATAGTTGGAATTTTAGGGTAATATGGCTAAAATTTTAGGGTTTTTTATTGCTGAAAATCTAGGCTCTAATTGTTGGAATTTTAGTGAGTTAGACAAGCAACGAAGGGTAGGGAACTAAGAATCACTCTTAGAAGAAAGCATCACACATTCTAATTGAAAAATCAAGTTCATAGAAAAATATTTAAGATCTTCTTATTGAAGGGATGAATACCTACATATTCATAAAAAAGTCCTTAGAACCTTTATTCTAGTAGTGAAGAGGCTCCTACCTAAAAAATCCAAAACAAAATTGAACCTTATTCCAATAATAATTCTATATTCTTCAATAAGTTTCGAGTCCTAAACAACTAGGATAACATGTCTACAACTCGGATGACATCTCTAACTTACTAATACTTCCTATCTAATAAGAAATATAATATAAGCTAAATTTTGTGCTTATTGTCTTTGTTGTTATCTCAACTCCCACTCTTCATCCCACCAAATTAAACGTTGTAGTTAACTGATTTGCTCTCTTTTTTAATTTCTTTTATAAACTCTAAGCTCTTTTGCATCAATACCTCAATGGGTCATAATGTTTCCTAACTTAGATCTTACTTAGCCAATGGGTAGAAGCTGGACATTGGGTCTTTAGCACTATTGCCTTTGGTTCTCCATTTGTCTTTAATATCATTAATCTTGACACCACCCATAACCTTCTCTTGGGCCTTCTCCTATAGATGGATGGTTTAATTAGTCCAATATTTCACCCCTACTTTCAATTCTCTAGTAGCAAGTTGAAATTTGCACTCAATGCCAAGGAAAGAAAATTAGATGATGGCTGCAAGATTTGAAGAAGGGAATTGTTCGAGAAGAGAGGAGTAGACACAGTTTAGGTTTTGTGGGTTATTAGAGATATACAAGTTTTCGTGGGTAAAAGAAAATGGAAGTGGGTAAACAGGTTTGTGGGTTAAAAAATTAAAATGGATTGTTGGGTCTTTAATTGGGTAGGGTCATTTGATGCAATGTGGGTTCTTCTAGGTTTATGTGGAAAAAACGTCATATATACAAGAATTAATGGTTCCAGTTAACCAAAGGACTATTTATGGACTTTTCAAAAAGTACGAGGGGCCCCCGTGAAATTTTCGAAACACAAAGGATTTTGTTGAATTGGTGAAAATACAAGAGGTTGGTGTCCTTTGCCATATAATGGAATAAAAACTCAACTCAATCTTTTCCTTAAGATTTTGAATAGTAATAATGTCTGTGAGTATCTTCCTATTATGCATCCTTTTCCTGCCCAATGTATTATGAATCAAACTTATTATCATGACACACCGTAACAAAATGGAGTTGTTGAGCACAAGAATCATCATTTACTTAAGATAGCTCACACTCAACTTCTTCATATAAATGTCCTTTCTCTTCATTGTAACAATATCAATCTTACTTTTTTATACTCATTCAATCACAAATTTTCCACAATACTCTAATACTCTCCATATCATCTTTCACTTCATCAATTTAGGTGTGTGAACTTTGTCCATCTCCTTACTCCTAGTTCTACCAAACTCTCCAATGATTGAAAAACATGTCTTCCTTGGTTACCTCAAACTTTAAAAGGAATTTATGTTATTCCCCAACCTTAAGTGATACTCAACTTCTACGAAGGTTGCGTATCCCATGTTACTCCTCTTTTATCGTGTTTTCTTCACTTGTTAGTCCTCTCCCGCTTATTGTCCCTCCAATCCCTCCTAGCTTTTATTCACCTTCAACCTCTTCTATGTATTCCATGCCCTAATCAAAATTTTCAAGTATACACTAGACAAACTCATGCTTTGATAGAAAGGAAACTACTCTTCTTTAGTGAAAATGTTCAAGGTCTTATTCCATCTGCAACTTGTTCTAATGGTACTCCTCTATTTACCACCAGTATGCTCGTTCCTCCAAATTTGCCAGTGTCTAATGATAATACGCCTATTGCTTTTCACACAAAGGTGGTTAGGACTTAATTCTTGGAAGGAATAATAAAAATCCTTACTAGAGTAAGATTCAATTTTTATTCGAGTATTTTATGCAAGAGTCCTTAAATAAGTAGTATTAGGATCAAGAGGGCAAAATCTACATATAAGATCAAATGTTTCCATTGTAAAGGAGAGGAAAGAATTTTCAAGCTATTATTTTTAGGGATAAAGAGCGATGCTTTCCCATATGAAAGCTATCATTTTTAGGATTTCCTTGGCTCCTTTTGCCTATAGTGGTCTAGGTAGGAATCTTGTTCTAGAAAACAATGTTGAAGTACATAAACCCAAGATATCCCTTTCTCTTCCACCCTTTAATAGGAGGTAGATCCGTGAAGGGGGTGGATTTGAGGTAAGAAAGAACGTTAACGAAGAAGACGGATAAAAGGAAATAGAGAGAGAGAGAGAGAACTTGTCAGATAACCTATAACAACAGCCATGTTGAAAATTTGAACAGATTGTGGTAATCGAAATGAGGAAAACACTTAGAATGAAGGCCACCAAGCTTGCAGAAAAAAAGTTGCAAAAAGAAAAATGTTACCTATAAAAGGGATCAGCATCACCGGCACTGCCATCAGAAATTCCGGCAAGAGAAGAAACAAGCAGAAGCAACCCAATCCAATAACGATCCACCATCTAATATGTAGCAGAATAAAACGTCAAGGAATTTAATGCTTCACTTGAAATTCCATCAAATATTTTGAGAAAATTGCAGCTTGCAGTATTATTATTTATTATGTACTAAAATCGTTTCCCGCCATCCACTTAAATGGGGTAAACAACGAAAAACAAAAGAAGACAAGTCAACGTTCCACATACGTAAAGCACCAAAAGAATAAAAAATGAAGAAATCCAAAATCTCAAAAATGGAGAACTGTACGAGGACCAAAACAATTCCAAAAAAACAGTTGATAAAAAAGAAATGCTGAATCAACTGTAAAAACATCCAATAAAACGTTACAGAAGACTACCCTTCACACAAGATCAGCCCAAAGACCAACCACAAACCATTTCAAAAGGCCCCCCGTCTTGTGAAGAAAGGCAACAACTAGGAGAACTGTACTTGCATCTCAATAGTAGAAAAGCATAAAGTAGTGAAGAACAAAAGAAACATAGCACCCAACTGAAGATGAACTGATTATACTTACACGTATACCTAATTGCGACCTCAAGATCTCTGAATTTCTGGGTTACAATATGTACGAGAGAATGGAAACAGCCGTCAAGGTTTTTCAAGAATGTTGAGTATTCATATATGGCATTGGAATACCCAAGCCAAGTGGAACTTCAAATGGAATGCTCTCAGTCGTAACAGCCGCGCTCCCAAGCCATCTTTCAGTTCGTTAGGCGGGGTTGTTCCACATTTCCTTTTTATATTATACATACATATACATCAACTTTACTTATTATAATTTTTTTTGAAAATCATTAATTTTTTTTTAAAGCAACGCTATAACCCTACGTTTGGTTAATGTGCTCATGAGTGGGATAGAAAAATTCTGTTTCCGACCTATGTACTTGCTGTCCCTATCAATTTCTGTCCCGACTTCGGATGACAGAGACATAAAATTTTTGTTCCTTTCAAAATCAGATGACAAAAATGTAGAGACGGAGACAGAAACAAAACACGCACGTAAATTTACAAGAAAACCTCTCCTTACGAATATTTTAATTATATTATTGGTTACTTATAATAATTTAATTAATGAATAATAACATTTTAATTAAATATAATATAATGTAATTATATTATTAGTTAATTATAATATTTTAATTTATTGATAACTATATTTTAATTAATTAATAACAATATTTTAATTAATAAATAATAATATTTTAATTAATTCATATTTTAATTAATGAATAGTTAT
>JAOQMS010000007.1:4601991-4617431 GCA_027563885.1 Erythroxylum longipes
AAGTTTCTGTTGACTACATTGTTTTGTATCAAATAGTTATAAAATAAAATGGAACGTTTTGGTTATCAACTTTCTGTATCTTTATGATATGTGGTTATCATTGTGGTATCATTTTCTATACTTTATGTTTATGGATTCAAAAAAAAAATATACCGACTTTGATTGTTTGAATGTTTAGTGATGTGGCACACCACCCTCACGGGGCACGGACTCGGATATCACCGTCGATATTGAGTTCGGGTCCAGTGGGAGTGGGGTGTTACAGCATCCCCTGACATCTTTTATAGATATCACTGCACCCAGTTGTGACACGTGTGGGTCAGTAATGCATATATCTAGTGTTTGTCCCAGACGATATGAAGAGGTGTCTGTAGTGTATCTGGGGCAGACAAATAAGAAATGGGATCCTTACTCCAACACCTATAATGAGGGATAGAAGGAAAACCCTAGGTTCAGTTGGAGAAATGAAGAGGGAAGGGCACCAAGTAGATTCCAACAAGGGGAGTAGATGGTACTTCCACTAACCAGTTCCCCAACCAATAGCAAGCCCTGACCATCCCACCAAAGGAGGACACCAACCAACTGTTGCACAACATGATAACTTTGATGAAGGAGGAAAGGACTTCTAATAGTAATCAGTTCAATGCCATAGCTTCATTAATTCAGTAAGACTCATCAAAGATTGTTGTTCGATTCAATACTTTAGAGAAGAGAATGGAGCAATGGGAAACAAAGATTAAAAATATCAACTCCTTTGTCACCTAATTGTCCAATAACATGAGTGAGAGTCAAGCGAGAAGTAGTGGAGTTATTCCTTCAAACACCGTTATCAACTCGAAAAGTTTAAACGTAATACCTCTTCGAAGTGGGAAGCAAGTGAAATTCTAAGAATCAGATGATGGGTTGTCTTCCTCGCCAGAAAATAAGAAGAATTCTAAAAGCGCAAAAGAGAAAGCATTATTGGCTGGAAAGAAGTCCACAATTTTGAATGAAAAAGGGACAAGTTTTGAGAGCAACAATGAACAAGCCACAGCAAAAAAGCAAAATGAGTTAAAGAAGCATGGAGCCAGTAAAGCTGATGGTAAGGAGGTAAACCTTCAAGACCTTCCTTTTCCTAATTCATATTTGATGAGCAAACGGATGACTGACATTAAGCATGAGAAAGATATCATTGACTTATTTAGTAAAGTTGAAGTCAATATCCCCTTGCTTGATCTTGTGAAACGTGTTCCTGCTTATGTCAAGTACCTCAAAGACCTGTGTACCCATAAGAGGAAGTTTAGGCCAAATGAGAGAGTCCAAGTAAGCTCAAATGTGTCTGCCTTATTCAAGCCTCAAATCCCTGTAAATTGCCAAGACCTTAGATCTTTCACTATCCCTTGCACTATAGGTAAAGTTACCATAGGGGGAGCCTTGTTAGATCTAGGAGCAGCCATTATTGTTATGCCTAAATCTGTTTATCAATCATTGGGAGTTAAGAACCTTAAGTCTACATCTGTAGTTATCCAATTGGTTGGTAGGTCTATTAGGCATCCTGTAGGCATTATAAAGGATATTTTGGTCCAAGTCAAGGGTTTAATTTTTCCAGCTGATTTTTATGTACTTGATATGTCTTCCGAAGTTGTGCATGATACTTCATTGATTCTAGATCGACCCTTCTTAAGGACTGCTAGTACCCTGATTAGCATGAAAGAAGGTAAAATCACCATGGAGGTAGGAGATTAATAGGTGAGTTTTAATATGTATGAGGCTATCAAAAACCCCAATAAGGATTATTCGCACCTAGGAGTCAACATGCTTGATGTTATTATTGATGATGCATGATCTGAATTTGAACTCCAACATGTTTATTCTAACCCTGAACTAAACTCATTCACTGATAACTCCTTGGAAGAAGGATTGTTTGCTAATGTTTCAGGTAAATCGAGGGGTATGGACGTTGCAACCGAAGTGGCAAGTGGACGACAGGTGAGTTTTAAAATGTATGAGGCTATGAAACACCCCCTTGAGGATTATTCGCTCCTAGGAGTCAACATGCTTGATGTTGTTATTGATGATGCATGCTCTGAATTTGAACTCCAACATGTTTATTCTAACCCTGAACTGAACTCATTCACTGATGACTCCTTGGAAGAAGTATTGTTTGCTAATGTTTTAGGTAAACCGAGGGTTATGGATGTTGCAACCAAAGTGTTAAGTGGACAAGTTGCCTCACCACGACATAGCTATCAACCAAACATCCACCAGGAGATCTAGGATCCACTGTAGGCATCAGGTCATTTCTCTTCCTTCACTTATCACCTACTTCTGCTGTGTGATTGAGTATGATATTATGGATGCATGAGTGTATTGAATAAGTGTGGGAGAGAAACCACTTCAATAGAATTTGGGTTTAGTTTTCAGTTTATGCACTTTTAATTCAATAATTCCTCTCTTCTTTTATGTTCACTGTACTTTAGTTTGATGCATGACCTATCTTATATGCTTGAGGAAGTAAATAGATGAATTGCATTTTGTTTTTAAATGCTTTAGGACTTTACAAATGAGCTGAACATCCTGTTAGTCTTTCCTCTTTTCTCTCGGGAAAATGTCGCCGTGGTGACAGGATGAACATTCACCCCGGCGAGTTCACTTCAGGGAATCTTCACCGCGGTGAAAGATTAATCTACACAATACACCGAGTGAAATTGCATTTCTAACCTTCTTTTGCTTATGTTCTTCCATCTTTTCTCTGTCCTTATTTGTAACTTCCTCTCCATTTCTTCATTAACCCATCGTCTCCCTCCTCATTTTCGTACTTTCCTCTAGTTTGCCGCGGCAATCCAAACTCACCTTCACAAGAAAAAAACTTCTTCCTTCGTTCTCATCAGTTCATTTTGCATTCATCCTTCGTATTTGCGCATCTATCCATCTCCTTCGTAAGTATCTCATCTTTGTTCACAGTTTACCCCTTTGTTTTCATTTAGTTGGGGCATGTTTTCCATGGCGAAGAACTTCTCTTTCGCCTCGGCATAGTAGGCTATAGCTTTCTCCGCAGCAAAGGACTGTTCTTTCGCCACGGCGTGGTAAGTATAGCCTTCGCCGCGGCGACACATTAGGTTCATCGCATTGAACTTCTTAGGTCTTCACTTTTAGTCAAATTTTGTTTGATCCATTTGTTTATTTTTCTGTGTTTGTTTTCTGCAGGAACATGCCTCGAACTAAAAACCTTACCCGTCATTCTCCCACTGTCTCATCTAGTTCATCTGGTTCACCTAGTAATTCTGCTCCTTCCCATAGCGCTGATTCTGATTTTGCCGAACTAGCCGACATGATAGACGCTAGGCCGTTCATTAGAGAGCACTCTTTTCCCTTAACTCCACGCAATAATCCCTTTGTTCATCAACTAGTAAACTCTCAGCTTACGGGATTAGTCCAATAAAGGGATCAGGGTGACGATAAATTCATTCGCCATTTTTACACTTATGCCCGACACCACAACACCCTAAAGCTAAATTTTCGTAGTGTAAAAGCCCCCACTGCATTCACCACAGCAAGCATCCATGAACACTATAGGCTCCCTCCTATTCTCTGCTGCCACTATGACTAGTTGATCCACAATTATCCATGGCACGATGTTATTCGTACGCTTTATCTCGAGGGTACCGTCTGGCATCAACCCAGGATTTATCAACGTTACCTTAAATGCTCTGATTTCAAACTCGAAGCTCTTCCTTGGCTCCACTTGGTTAGTAACAACATCATCCCGACCTCCCATCTAGCTTACGTAACAAAACAGCAAGCCTTGTACCTTTATCTTCTGATGACTGGTCGACTAGTTGACATAGCTCATGCCATTATTTCTGCCCTCCATGACTCCATCACCATAGCCAAACTCACCAACACCATCACTTTCCCCCACTTCATCACAAACATATTTTGGGCCCACAATGTCCTGGAATTCAACTATGACAGCTATTTTGACCTGGCTCCCCCGTTTTGTTATGCCCATCCAAACCAAACCCGCATCCAACCCCTCCCCCTTCCACCCCACCTCCTGATGTTGTTACTAACCATGCCGCTGCAGTGCCTAACGAGGATGGTCCTCCAGCTCCGACCCCTCCAAAGCCTATCACTTTACAGACCCTCGATAGCCAAGTCAATGGCATTTCTGCAGACTCGGCTGCCCTCCAGAACACCCTACTTCAGGCCATCTCCCTACAAGATTGAGATCGACGGTACCGTCAGCGGATGGATGCCTTGCTCGCCGCGCACCTACATTTTTAGCTCCCTTCTGATGAAGATGAGCCGCTTAGTGGTGCTGTCCCATTAGGAGTAGCTCCTTCTGACGCTATAGATGATCACCCGATGGATTAGTTTTAGTTTTTAGATGTTCATTTTACTTTTGTAATGTCCAAACTTGTTGACTACAATTCTTCTATATATAATTCTCTTTGCAATTTCAGTATGTTGCTTGGATATTCGTGCTTTAATTTTCCAATATTGGGGACAATATAATGTTTAAGTGTGGGGGAGGTGCCCATTTGTCATTTTTGTTGTCAATTATGCCTAATGTCAAATTTTAAAAACTTGGTGTTTGATTTTTCGCCACAGCGTGCCCTGTCTTCGTCGCGATAACGTGCAAAATTGAATCTTTTCGCTGCGGTGAATTATTTCTTCACTGTGGCAACATGTGCATGCTGACTAGTTCGCCACGACAACATTCTCTCATTCAACAGCTCTCCCTAATTAGATTCTTGTCACTCCTGTATGATTTTATAAGTTTCAAAGCGGTCCGATGTTTTTGAAAATACCTTCTATTCTTCAAATAATATTCGGTTTTGGCTAATTTCATTTTCAATGTTTTCAACACAAAGTAAGTGAGGGTATGTCGACAAAGTATCACTATATGTTTTTAATTTTTTAGATTGTTCATGGAGATAGTACCCTTGTTGGAAGGATATTTGGGCCTAAATTCTTTCATTGTTGTGTGTATCTACTTAATTTCATATTTCTCTAGAACTTGTCTTAATTCTTAATCAAAGCTTGATGAACTAGAGTTTTGTTAACATGATAGAGGCATTCTTTCAAAACCTTATTCACCCAAACACAAACCCCATAAACATTTATCCATTGCTAGCCCTTTGAGCCATATTTTTTAGTACATGCACACATTTTCTTATGGTGTCAATATTTTTAATTCTCATTCTCTTCCAGTTATCTCAAGAAATTGGTTTTAAAAAAAATCTCAAAACAAAATATTCTGTCTTAAAAAAACAAACAAAAAAAGAAAAAAAGCAAAAAGCAAAAATATAGATTATATTGTCATTTGTGTAAATATTGTCTTATAGTTGACATTTATTTCATACTTAAGGTGCATGTACTCATATTTTTCTTTCTTCTTTCATCCATTCCATCCATTTCATCTAGCCTTCCATGCATTACAACCTCGGAAAGCCCTCTTGATTTTTGAAATTATAATTCTTGTAGTGGAGACGTAGAACTATCACAAGCTTATGGAAGAGAATGGACTAACCAGATTTCAGAGTGAAATTATCCCCAAAACCAGTGAGATGAGAGCAAACACATTGCCTTGAGTGAGATCTCTTTCGCTCAATATTTTGAATTAAATTCTTACGGTGTTTATTTTATTGGCACTCTTTCAGTATACTTTGATTGATTTCTGAGAAAGTGATTTTTTTCCCAATTTCCTACTCTTATTTTAAGCATGGTTGGGATTTTCTTTTACATTGGTGTCTCTTTAACTCTTATAAACTTTGTCCACGAGTACAAAGGTCTAAGTGTGGGGGAATTTAATTGAGCCCAAGTTTATTATATAAATTGGCGACATTTTCATGACCTTTACTACACTTTTTGGCTTTTATTTCTAGATTTTATGCTTAATTTGACTCTTGAGTGTCTACCTTTATTTTATGTAGTTTGAGAGTAAAATTTGTCAAAAATGAGTGTTAATTGTACTAATTAATTTTCTGAGAACAATTGATACTTCAAACTACTATTTGTTCATTGTAGGAGACTCAAGGAGAAGAGACTCAAGAAGAAGATGTAGAGTCAAGGAAAGGGAAGAGTTGAATTCAAGTCAACAAGTCAACAATGCAATAGGAAGTTCGCTACAGCGAAGAGGATGTGTCACCGCGGCAAAGAATGAAGAGTTCGAAGCAAAAACTTTTGGGAAAAGTTAGCCGTGGTGAAGATTTATTCTATCGCCGCGGCGAAAGGGGCCAACAAAGCAGTAAAACTTTTGAGAAACGTTTACCATGGTCAACTTATCTGTCGCCACGGTGAACCTTCGAATACCCGAACCATTTTCAGAAAGATACCCACTGTGCAACTTGACCCATAACCCATTTTCTTTAAAAACCTACCATTTTAGGTTAAATGCAGCTGGCACTGTATTAAGACACACACTCTTTCACTCTAAAATTCTTCACCGACAGCTGCTACCATGGATGCCTCCAGTGGGTTCCCAGTTGTGATTCCTCCTGGCGTAATGCTTGTCTTGGCACCTCTTTCCTCTTGAAAATGTAGCAACAGCTAAAGTTCAATAGGCTTCAAAGGGGAGTAATTCATCCTATGCTTATCTACATTATTATGAGCTCCTAGGTTTAGGATTTGTAATTTGTAGTTGAATGTTCTTGATAAGAGTTTAATCAAGTATTGTATATTTAATATATTGTTAGGATTTATTGATGTAAAATTTTGAGCTTGAATATATGAAGTCTCATATATGTTTATTTGTGATTTGGTTGATTCTAAATGACTTATTCCATTAGCTTACCCATTGCATACACTAAGAGCATTCAACAAGGTTTTAATAAATGGAGTTCATTAATTGAAACCTTGGACTTAAAGAGTTCTTTAAGGTTTACCATCTGAAACTTAGTGATTCACTCCCGTTAAATTTTGAATGATGATAGCCGAAGCTCGTTTTCAAAAGGATATTATTATCATTTGATCGTTGTTTTCATTTCATCACTTTTCCATTCCCAAAATTCAAAAGCACTTTTTATTACATTTTCTTAAAATTTGCTTGCTTTAGTCCCAATTTCCAAAGGTTGAAAACCCTCTTCTTCCTTGCTAATTTTGTTTGCATATCATGACATATAGGCTAGCTTAGTTCCATTAATTTGGTTCCGATTAAGTGAAAGGACCTGAAGTTGCATTCTGTACTGCAATCCTTGGAAAAAAATTATTTTTGATTTGGCCTCCAAAGGTAAGAACGAAAAGGCTTGAGTTAGCTATCTAACTAGGATCTGAATTCCCACATTATAAATTTCTTAGAGATTTGTGATGCATTTCAATTTAACAAAATATCTGATGATGTGGTGAAGCTGAGAATATTTTCATTCATGTTGAATGATCGGGCTAAAGCGTGGTACAACTCGTTGAATTTAGGCCAGATTACGACTTGAAAGCAACTTGCCCAAGTATTCCTCACCAAGTATTTCCCATTAACGAAGACAACAAAGATTATCAAGGAGATTACAAGTTTCTAGCAAAATGATAGGAAATCTCTCAATGAAGCTTGGGAGAGATTTAAAAAACTTCAAAGAAGTTTTCCCCGTCACAACCTGCTAAGAGAGTTCTTACTTTAGACATTCTATAATGGAGTGAATACAAGCACCAGAGGAACCATCAATGCAGCAGCTGAAGGCTCATTAATGAGGAAGACGATGGAAGTAACCCATGATCTCTTGGAAGAGTTGGCAAGCAACAGCTATATGTGGTCGAGCTACAGGAGCAAACAGTGGCAGAACGAGCAAAAAGGTATGATACCCATTGACTTAGTTACTACCTTGCAGGCTCATATCACGGCTTTTACAAAGTACTTGAACAACATGCAAGGAGCATCCTCCTCTACAGTGATGGTGATGCAAGTTTAATGCGACCTATGCAGGTAGAACAACCACTGGTCAACGGAGTGTTTCCTATTAGATGCTGGTCATACTGAATAGGTAAATTACATGGACCAGCCACAATGAGGTAATGACTCGTACTCTAATACATATAATCCAAGATGGAAAAACCATTTGAATTTTTCTTAGAGTACTAAGAATACAGGTGGCCAAGCGAGACCACAAGGAACTCCGAGATTCTAATGAGATCAAATTGGAGCGATGGAGAGTAAGGGGTCCAAAAAGGTAGCTCAAGAGGAGAATCAGAAGAGGATGTTTGTAAGCCAAGAGGAGAGTCAGAAGAGGATGGAAGCAAAGTTTGACCAAATTGTGAAGAATCATGCATCATCAATTCATAACTTGGATATTCAGGTAGGTCAACTTGCTAACCCGTTATCTTCGAGAAATACAGGTAGCCTATCGAGTAACACTGAGGTCAACCTGACAGAAAAAATCATGGCCCTTACTTAGATTGAGAAAAAGGAAACTGAGTATGAGGAGAAAGACAGAGTCAAGAGGGAAGGACAAATAGTTTTGGAAGCGCTTCTGAGCGGACCAGTAAGCGAGCCGGTTAGGGAACTTCAACTTGAACTTCCACATTAGAGTTTTGCTTAGCAAAAGTCATCTTTAAGTGGAGCAATAAGGAATTCCAAGAAGGTTGAGTGAAGCAAGGTGATGGATGTAACAAATCAATTTCAAGCAAATCTCATATTAAAGGAAACGGTGAAAAAAGAGGTTAATGAGCACATATCAGAGGGAAGTCCACACATAGGACAAAAGAAAGAAGATCTAAGGGATTTCTTCATTTCGTGCAGTATAAATTAGATTGAGATAGATAGGGCATTTGTAGATTTAGTAGCTGAAATCAACATGATGCCCTACATGTTTAGTCAGAAGTTAAGTTTAGAAGAGACAGAGCCCACTAAAGTATTATGAAAATCGCCGACAGAGTAATGCATTAGCCGATGGGGATCATCAAGAACGTGCAGATACAGATTGTTAAATTTATCTTCCCTATAGATTTCTACATACTGGACATTGGAGAAGATGCATAAACACTGATCATTTTTAGGCAACCATTCCCATCTCCTTCTCGTTAAGTAATTGATATGGATGGGGGAGAATTAACACTGAGAGTTGGGAAGGAGAAATTGACGTTAAAGGTGTCCAAGAAAGCTATCATCCTCCATTACCCCCAATGGATATCAAGGAATTTGAAATACAAGTAGGATGGGAAGATATCGAAGACCCTGGAAAACATCCAGGAAGAAACAATCATATAGAAGAAGGCGTAGGAAGGAAAACAACAAGGAAGGTGGACTCCATATCAGGTTGGCTCATATACATAGTTTGAGATTAGCTTTAGCACTACCACCATACCAGTCATTTTAACCACTTAAGTAAAAAGGAGAGTCGAGCTATAGATGCTAACAGAAGCACTACATAGGAGGCAACCCATGGAATTCAACTCCCTTTATAATTTTTTTGTTCATTGGTGTGGTTCTTTAGTTATAAGCATTCTTGAATTAAGTGTGATTGATGTTCAATTTGGTTTTTGTTTGAATTTCAACTTGTTTTCTTTTCGAAACCTTGATGATAATATTAACTTGATGTGTTTGTAGGATGTGGGATTATAGAGAACCAATATCAAGCTTGGAAGAAGGTTTGGAATCATGAGAATCACCAATTCCCAATATCGTGGGATTGATTCCTATCATTGTGGTAAATCTCTCCAGAAAGTTTCTAGAGAGAAATCCCATAATCATGGGAATTCCCACGATCTTGGGAATTCCATTAGAGTTTCCCTACCCTTTTCTTCTCTCACCCCTTCTTCAAAATTTCACTCCCTCTCTCTCTAACTCACGAAATTCTCTCCTTCCACACTCTAAAACCCTTCAATTTTCCTCTAGAATCTTGATATTTTCTTCAACTCTTTCATTAATCTTACAATCCTTTAATCTTTTCATACATTAATCATTCAAAAACACAATGATTTGGGTAAGATTTTGCGCTCTCTCTCTCTCAATTTTTGTAGATTTTCCTTTTACAATGGCACCAAGGAAGATGATGGCTAGGAAACCAGTTGATGAACTCCGTTCACAAGTTTCAAGTGAAGGCAAGCACGATTTAGCAATGATTTATTATGCTCCCTTCTTAATTTATTCGGAAGAAAAAGATACGCCTTTTTGTGACCTTCGGGATAAAGAAATAGTCACTCCTGGGTATTTTGATCTTGAATTGTTAGAGAACATAGGAGTGAGATAAAAACTTGAGCAACTAGTTGCAAATGTAGGGTGGAATAGGATTGTTCAAAGTGATGTACCTATTTATGCTTCTATAACTTTAGAGTTTTTCACAACAGTCCGATACAACCCTAAAATGAATGTGCTTTGGTTTAGGTTAGCTAGAAATGTTTTAAAACTTGATTATCCTGTCATGCATGAAATTTTAAATCTGTCAAATGTAAAAATTCTAGATTGTCATGCTAATTTTGATGTCGATTCTTATTAGAAAACTCTCACAGGTCAAGAACAATTTAACTCAAGCAATGTACCAAATTCTTTAATCCGTAGTGTCGAGCATTTACTTTTACACAAATTTATGTGTCTAATCATGTTTAATAAAACTAAAAACAACAAATGCTCAGCCAAAAAACTTTTCTTTTTATGGTGCTTAGATCGAAAAATTAAAATAAATACACCTTATAGGAATTTCAATCAATAGTGAGTGTTTTTAATAAAAAGAGCTTGTGTTTTGGGATGTCTCATATTGCTTCTACTTTAGGTGTGTTTTATAATGTTAATATGGAAATTTTATGCATAACGTCACACGATATGTTTGACATATCATATTTGAGGTGTTATGAGTTATTGGAGTTCCATTTTATGGAGCTTCAAAATCCTCAGATACGTACTACAGTGAGGAACAGGAGGGGCACTAATACAGCCATTTCCTGACTCTCCATATCCCGCGGAATCCCAGAGTTAGAGGAAGAAGCAACAAAAAGGAATCGAGTACAATAGCAGAGATCAACCAATTTTGGCACATCCTACACCAGATGGCCTCTAACCAACGATAGATAATATCCCAACTAAATGAGCTCAACACCCAAATTCAGCAAGTCCATAAGGAGCAGCGCAGTCTGAAGAGGAGGTTCCTCAACTTTTATCGGAGGAACAATTTTGAAGCGCCTTCACCAACACCGTCATTAGCATCATCTGAATGAGCTTTTCTTCCCCTTTTATTTTTAAATTTCATTATTTCTTTTGTTTATTTTTATTTCATCTTTTGTTTGGTTTCATGTCATTTTTTGTTGGGTTTTATGTTCATTTTCTTTTGTTTGGTTTACTATCATTTTTTGTTTGGTTTCATATCATATGTGTGTTTCAATTTCTTTTGTTTGGTTTGAGATCATTTGTCCTTATTTGGTAGTTGACTTGTCACATTGAGCACAATGTGAACTTTAAGTGTGGGGAGGTGACATTGACTTTCTTAATTGCATTATTTGCATTGTGTTAAATAGGATGCATGGTTAGGCATTTTATGTTCTCTATGTCAGCAATGGAACCGTATTTGAATCATTCTGAAGACTATTGCTATGAGATTCTATTATGCAAGTTAGAATTAGACTGAATGCATGCTTGGACTTAGATTAGGCTACTTGAGTAGAAAATTAATCATATAGAGTGATGAAAAATAGTTGGTTACATAAGCTTAGTCATAAATTGACATTTGAACAATATGGTACTATAGAGATGCATAATGAGTTTTCATTTGAGCCAATGTGATGATTGAGCATATGAATCCATCCATAGTCATTCTACTTCTTTGTTGAGTGATACTTCCTTAGGTTATTACCTTCAAAGCTTGCATTAAATCGGTTTGAGTTTATTGGATGCATGCTTAATAGGGATGATTTAGGCCCTTTTTGTGTTAAGCCTTAGCTGAAATGACCTACCCTTTTTATTATCCTTTCCTACCCCCGTTGAGCCTTAACCTTTTGTTTCTTGAAAACACCCAAAATTTTAAAACTTTAAACCTTATTAACCTACCCATTCACAAACTTAGTAGAGTATTAAGTAATACATTAGTTGGGATTGTTATGAAAGTTTATAGAGATGAGTTGAGTATATTTCTACCTGTGGATTACAATGTATTCAACATTATTTTGATTCATAGTTCTTCTATGTGTTTAGAAAAGAAAAAGAAAAAGAAAAAATGTAAAGGAAAATAGAAGAAAAGAAAACGAAAAACAAGTGAGTAGTATCAATAACTGCAGAATATAGTTATAATTGTATATCTCAGAGTTATATTTTTTTATACCTTTATATCTGCTTTCTATTTTACTAATGCTTATGCTTAACCCATTTTCCCTCTTTACCCACCTTACCCTTACCACATTACAACCCTAAACAAGTCCTTTTGATCTATTTATGCATGTAGTCATTGCAAAGAAGAATTAGTGTATTAGCAAGCCTATGGTAGCGTATTTTCTTATAGGAAGTTTGACCGAAATACTAACCATCAAACACTTGAGAGAAATGAGTGAAAACCGTGAGGAAAATTTATGTTGCATCTTTTCTTATCTTTGAGTGATGGTGTTAATTGTTGAGTTTGCTTATGTACACCAATGAAAAAGTAGTCATGTATGTGTATTAACTTAATATTTTAGTTGACTTAAATTTGAGGGATTATATGCTGTAATCTTTGTGAAAATGAAGTGATAGAATTAAGTGGTTGTATTTATTTTGCTTGAGGACAAGCAAAGACTTAAGTGTGGGGATGTTGTTAGTTGTGCATTAGCATATGTTTTTCAAGGTAATTGGCATGTGTTTTCTCGCATAATTGTTGATTATTGTTGTAGTTTAGGATTCATTTGGTATGTTTTCATTTAGTTTCATTTCCATTGTTTTCCTTTTATGTTTCATGTTAATTTAGGGTAAGCATTGACTATTTTTATATAGGTAGGAAGATTGAGCAACTTAGAGATTGAGCTAGAGATCAGAGAGGAGAAGAACAAAGGATTCCATCTGTTGCTAATTCCCATGATCGTGGGAATCATGCCAATTCCCACGATCATGGGAATTACAATATGAGATAGTATGTGGGGCTTCATTAAACTTAGGATTTTTGGACTATTAAAGCATAATTAAGCCTCCATATTTAAGAGAGATGAAAACCTTCTGTAGAAACACCATCCTTGAGTGAAGAACACAAGTTTAGAGCCTTGAGGAAGGATTGAAGTCAAGGATCATCATCAAGGTTGGAGAAAATAGCACTTTAACACCAAAATTTCCAGATTTTGGCAAAAAAGAGGAGTTTCCTTATTTAATTTTCTGTCAATTTTACTTCTTCTATTCTTTGTAAAATGGTTTATTTGAATGTTGATGATGTTATGGAGACAATGGTTGATTTAGTGTTAGGGATTACTTTTGAACTATTTTGTTAGAACTCCTATTTTATTGAATTGAATTAAGTTAGCTTTGATGATTGGTGATTTTATTTGTTATCTTGGAATAAATCGAGAGAGTGAGTAAGATTAATTATGTAGGATTGTACAACGAGAGTAGATAGCCTATAGACATACAATCATCGCGTCAATTGATTAGTTAGAAGAGAGATCCCGGCAAACTCAGTTAATCACCCATAGGATGTTTTAATAACTAGTTAAATTGATAGAGTCATTGGGTAGGTTGAGAGATCATCCAATTTATTCCCTTTATTTGATTAGGGACAATTAATTATACCTTGAGAGAGGGTAATTAATACATTCGAAAATCAAGGGTAAGACACAATTCGATTAATAAAATAGAAGGGAAACAAAATAGGGAAAAAAGTAATCTCTAGCCTTTAGATTCTTGAATTCTGATTTTTTTGCATTTTGGCATTGCTACTACTTTGTGTTAGTCTTTTAATTTTAATTTAATTTTCTAGATTATTTGCATTAAATTATTTTGTTTCTTAGACAAATTTTTGTCTAAATTAAGCAGAGTTTGGGCAACAATCCCTGTGGGATCGATATCTACTCTTTTTAACTACAAGTCATGACCCGTTCACTATTGAGCGTAAAACAAGTAGACAGATTTTACCATCAACAATTTCCTAACTCTTTTTAGCCCAATTTAATCATTTTTTCTCGATTCACCCTCTTGGTTTGTTATCAAAATGTGAAGTGCAGAATTAAACCACAATTAATTCAATAAACACATTAAACAATCAGATTTCATTAAATCAAAAATAATATTCCAAAGGTGAGCATAGAACATCAATTAAAATTCAATTATATCATCAAACTATATATACCAATTATATAATCAAATAAAAATGAAATATATAAGAAATAGAAATCAAATGGACAATGGGAGGTCGTAACTTCCTTCTTCTCTTTCTCAATCTCCCAAAAGTTTCTCCCTTAGGGTTTCATCATAGTGGGTGATCAAAAGCTTCCTCTTTCTGTTCTTGTTGTACTACTTATGTTTGTTTTTGTTTAGGGTTGAAGTAGGGCTTTTCTAGGGTTTAAAAGATCCAAGAAATCCATCAAAATGCGAAGTTTAGAAGTGGTTACATATCTGCTCGACGCAAGCCACGATCGTGGCCCTAGGTAGATTTTAAAACTTTTTTAGAAATCAAAACACAACGGAAGAAAGATAACCAAATCAGTATGCCAAGCCATACATGATATGGTATATGGAAAATAATTATCATAAGAACAAGATGGAGATTATATTACCGACTCCTTTTGCTACAACTTTAACTTATCGCTGTGCTATCCTCTCCTTCTTTAACTAGACTTTTGAATCCTTTCCTTTGTCAGTGTATCCTCTCTTTGTTGTTGTATCCTCAACCAATCTGATCTACCTTTTGTTCTTGTTAGACAACTTGGTTAACAAGATCCTTTAGTGGGAAAGGAAAAGAAATATTTGGAGGAGATTTTTCTTAGAAGAAAGAAGCCAAAGATGAGACACCTCTCATGCAAATTTTGGCTAACACATGCAAGAATTGAGAGAGAGTCCAAAAAGTACAAGAACCCCTCTCTTACACCTTGTCAATTTCAGTTATGCATGAAAAGAAAGAAGAAGTGGAGAGTATCCAATGCATCACTTCATTCTTTAATCAAACATAATGAAGCTAATAAGTGAGACTCTTCTCATTTGTTTTAAGATGGCTATATGACAATCCAATAACCTAAATAACATGTCTATTTCGGTTTTAGTGATGAAAGAAGGAGGACGATGCATCAAATGCACCTCTTTCATCTTTAATCAAATGAATGCTAAAAGGTTACATTATATGCCATCGTTAAAAGATAACCATTAAACCATTTAGTGGTAAGATCATTACTCCATTTAATGATAATAAAGCGTGATAAATGCCATCTTTATTTAGCAATTCAATGCTAAATGTGCAGGTGCACATTTAGCCCTAATAAAACCAAAATTGCACCTTCCATTTCTTTGAGAATTTTGTTTTAATCAAATTAATCAAATTAAACCAAAGTCTAGCCCATTTCTAAATGTTCATTTGGGCTTCTAATTAACCATTAAT